>VYXH01001117.1:384974-407492 GCA_013397275.1 Burhinus bistriatus | reverse complement strand
CCAAAAAAAAAAAAAAAACAAAACAAAAAAACTCCAACAAACCAAACAACCCAAACCCAAGCCAAACAGATAACCAAAACCCCAGAGCTCTTTCATGGCAATTATGTCACAGGCATCACAACTCAGTATTAAGTGGTGGTAGATGGTCTGACATCCTTCTTTTATTAACAAGTTCTTCAATAGTGTAAACTGTCAACTAGATTTTTTTTTTTTTCAAAATGTATCAAATTATTTCAGCCTTGGCTCAGTATGAAATGGTACAGTTATCATTGAGATAAAGGACAAAACTCCAACAAAAACATTTGGGAAGCTGCAGAATGACAGAAAATATGTCAGTTCTGAGGAAATATGGGAACCTGTCAGAACACACACAATTTTCACTGTTTATATTCCTGTCATGCTGTTTCCTATATTTGTGCCTAAAGAAACTAGTATGTAACTTGTTTCCTAAGGTTCCAATACAAGGAAGGGTGAGGGATGAAATTCAAGTCTTACCTCCAAAATTCCTTGCTTTTCTGCATTTATGCTGGGCTTTTAACTTTATTATGGAGTCATTACAGTTTATCATGCCAATAGGTATATAGGGAGTGTTAACCACAGACCATTGACAGAATAAACCATGCATTCACAGTAAGTATGCACTCTAAAAATGTCTATGAAAAAGTGAACACACGTGTGAAGTGCTTGCTTCTTTAAACAGCAGTTCCTGCTTCCTCAAGCTTCTATACCCAAAGGCACACGTACAGGTAGACACTAAGTTGAATAATTCTAATTACCTTATAACCATGCTGGAAAGAAAGAAACAGAGAAAGCAGTTACAAACAACTGGATTCGAGGTGTTTCTCTCTCAGCTTATTTTGACAGATGAGAGTGATCAGAATAGTATTAAATTACAGAAAGGTTATGTCTATTTCAGCAAGTGAATCTGCAGATCAAAACCCTGTGGCCACTCTGTAAGCATTTGTGGAGAGGTTCCTTCATACCAGTTCTGAAGTATGTCTTCTGGCTTAATTTCATCCAAAAGGAACACAGAGCATCTGCTCTGAGACTGTGCTGGAATGCAAACCAAAGTGAGGTAAATAGGGAAGGACTGAGAGGTTCACTTCAAAAGTACACCCTGACCCACGCAGGATCACTGATGTAGACTTACCCAAACTGCACCTGATCCGAAGACCTGCATTCAAAGCAGTAATCCAATGTAATAACTTATTAGTTTTAAAAATTAAGACTCCTTAGAATGACGTTGACAGAAGTTAAGATTAGTATGAATATAACACAGCCTTCTAGGACAGATGTGCCAGACAGTTGAGTGAGGTTAAAGCAGCTGATGTTGTGTCTGGTAGACGCAGCAGCCATAGTGGCATGGACATTGCTTTGCTGCAACGTGCTGGTACATTCCCTGGCATGGTTAAAGTCTTGTCCAGTGAAAAGTGATTTCCCAGGAAATTGCCATGCATTTAGCACACAGCTATTATGGCGTCTTGCAAAATGAAATGGAAGAAATTGCCATACATTCAGCACACAGTTATTATGGTGTCTTGCAAAAAGTAATGGAAATGAAGCTAAATAACTGGTCTGTAAACTGCTTCTGAAACATTCAGCTTTTTGTAGAGACTGAAATATTTTCTACAGAAAGATGGGAACTGCCATATTGTATAGGGCAATTAGTACGTCTCCTATAGTCTTTATAACATGTACTTCAGAAGACTAGTTACTATAATAGTAACAAATATTTTCTTTTTCTTTTTTGTAACTGTTGTACCACCCTATTAAGTGAGATTTGTGCTTGGACCATGATGATTTATAACCTTTCTATTGCTCTTGGAGCTAGAACCTCAGTTGGTGTAACATGACATGGTTCTATTGAAGTCATTGGAGTGCCTTCTACTTAAACAGACTGATTATCTTGCTTTTAGACTCACTTTCTGCTTTGTTCCCTGTCTTGAAGAATTGAGAAATTACAGTATCGTAAGATAATTCAGACTGGGAGGGTGCTCTGAAGGTCCAACCACCTGCTATGTTAGCAGTAATTTTCGTAGTGTGGTTTAAAAACAAAGATGGAAATGTGATACTTTTTCTGTGAAACTCTGCCAGCTGTATCATAATGTTTGAGAGATGTTCTATGAAGTACTATCTTCTCTCTTCTGAAGAAAACTGTGCTCTTCCAGTGAGGGATTTTAAGAAAATCAATCTGCTTAGCTTATCAAAGATAAGGTTAAGAGGTGACTGGGTCATGATCTGAAAATACCTATGTGGAGAAAACCCTGGTTCTTTAATCTTAGCAGAAAAAAGTATAACAAGATCAAGTGTCCAGAAGCTGAAACCAGATAAATTCAGATTTTAAAAAGGCAAATTTTAATCATTGAGATGTTTAATCATTATAGCAATTTATTAAAGGATACTTTGAATTATATCTTAATTGAAGGCTGTAAATCAACAATGAATGTCTTTTGAAAACTGTGTACTCTAATTCAGAAGCTATGGACTGATGAGCAGATTTCTGCATTAATCTATGGCCTGTGTTAAGAAATCAAAATTGTCTCATGTGCACCAGTGTTGCATATGCTTTTATTTGTGATTTTTCTGTTTAAATTCCAGATTGTTCCCTAACTGCAAGCTCATTTTAGTATCCTGACAATCACTGTTGAATAATTGCAAACATAGCTGAAATGGTGGGTATGATACGCAAGGATAAGTAAACTACCAGAGATGTAAAAGATACTTTGCAGGTTTTTGTGGACTTCAGCAGAATTCAGCAAGAGCTCTGACCAGAGTCTCAACGATCATGGCCATGTTTTCAGTGTTAGACTGAGTAGTTTCCTTGCATTTCTGCCACCGGAGCTGACAATCTACACCTGGATTAGCAACTGTAGGAGAAAACAGTCATTTGACGCAACAAAGCATGTGAGACTGCCTTTTCACAGAGGCTGTGGCAGTGCAGAACAGCTGTTTTAAGTAGCCTGGGCTTAGCGAGACAAGGGCTTTCTTCCTTTCATCTTTTTGCATTAGAAGAGGGTGATAGAAGGCTGCTGGGGAGAGAGTTAGGCTCATGGTGCAACCTGAGGCATTTTGGAAATGGTGGGAGTACTAAGGGCTCTGCCCGGTCAAGTTTTCTGCTTCATGAAATAAAAGCAGTCAGAGCTGGGATGGTAATTACTTCTTCAAACCTCTCCACCTGAGGAAAGAATCAAAACTGGTCATTTCTAGGAATCTGTAAATCAACCTGGGTCAGTTCTTGTGTATATGTCCATCCTTCACTGTAATGGTGCAAGTCTTGAGGTGTTTAGGTGATTCATAAACCAGACTGTTTTCCGAGTCCGTTGCACGGAGGAAGGTGTGAGTAAGAATGAAGTCTGGTGGCCACAGCCTGCCATGCCATGGTTACTAGTAGTACAAATAAAGGTACCTGTAACTCATAAGTCTTCAGGAGTTTCTGATATTGACTCTTACCGTACTATAGGCTTTGTCCTGCCAGTATTTCTCACATGGTATGCTGCTGTCAAAGCAATGGAGCTGTATGGGAAAAGAATGGATTCTTCAGTTCTGTGCCAATCCATGTTCACTGTCAAAACAGGAAAAGAAACTGACTTTGGTTTATCTGACGAAGTGAAAAAAAAAATGGGAAGCTCTTCTCTTAGGGTAATAAAAATAGGATTAAATTAAAGAAAGGCTATGTCTGCATTCACAAATGACATGGCTCAGTAGAAATTAATCCGCAGAGTAAAACTCTGTGCCCACCCTGCCAGCGTTCGCGGCAATGTTCCTTCATATATTTGTTGGAGTGCATTAGTTGTGCTCTTGAAGTGCATCTTCTGGTTTAATTTCATCCAAAAGGAATTGTTTCTGTTTGATGTCATGAAATGCTTTTTAAAACCACATGTACGTATTTGAGAAAAATATCAAAAGGAGGAATTTAGAATTAGTCTGGTCCCCTCCTGTGCCCTAGCAATGTGGACTGTAAGGAAAGGTAAGATGGGCTGGCCCAGCAGAAGTTATTTCACTGAAATAGGTAGTATTGCTGATCTATTAAATTAGTGCTCCATGTGAGCCTGGATGGGAGCATCTGGCTGTGGCAGGCTGTTGGGCAAGGGGTAGAGCTTTTTGTGGCGATGTCTGCCAAGCACTTGTGCTCAGTTCTGATCTGAGCAGGGGTCACTCCTGTAATTCTAGGGACTTGGTTAGAAATGGGATTAGTGCTGCGATTTGAAATGCCATGTGCTGCTCATGCCACACCAAGCCATTAAGATAGATTTTGTGCTGTCATCAACAGCTGTCATGAATGTTTCCTTAAATCTGTATTTGGAAGGGGTTTAGATGTAGCTTTAGAGATAGATTCATGATTATGTTTAAAATCTGGGTTCAAGCCAACATGAACCAGAGTGAGTTGTAGTGAAAAGGGCATTAGAACTAGGTTTAACTCCATTATTGTAGGAATTATTTTTATTTTATTTCTGTGCAGAAAAGCTATACTTCAGTGGTTTTAAGTGTCTGTTTAATAAATCAAAACAAAACGAGTAGTTATGTCTTTGGAGAGACCAAAGGAAGGGAGCAAATAAATAGTATTTTTCTCATGTGGCTGATAATGACTTGTGCCTGTCGTTGCTGTTCCCTGTTTACCTGACCTATTAATGGAGGGCAAAATTCCAAAGAAATGTTTAATTAACATTTGTAATTAGTATTACAAAAGACCCTGCTTTATAGAACAGGCAGCCCAGAGAGGAGGGCCAGGAAAAGACAAGCTCTTCACCCTGTAATTATTGCAGCTCTCCGTAGTGCTCTCATTCATCTCATTAACATCACAGTGGGATGGTGCCACTGCAGGCTACTGGCAGGTGTCTAACTGCCTTCCTCCTGGGGAGACTTTTACAAAAGAGGTCCTGATCTGCAAATAAGTTTGAAAGCTTGCCAGTGGAGTACCTTGTTCAAACTTTGCAGTCTCCTGCTTCCCAAATACCCTAAAGACTTTCCATTTCAATAGATAGTGATGCTCTGGGGATGTGTTTGTTTTTTAATTGTGGGAGGGAGAGGAAGGGAGAGGAGAGAAATCAAGGTTTGTCTAACAAAATATGCTACTTCATTAATACGTTCTGTTAAAAAAAAAAAAGCTAGCTAGAAGGGAATTGTGGATGGATAAACAAAAGGAAAACCTGAGTCATCACTTGAAAAACACTGAAATGCAATCAACCAATAAAAAAGGCATGTGTTAATTTTCTGTGTGTGAGTAAAGCTTTTATTCTTCTGGATTGCCTTTCTTCTTCAAATTAAATTGAAACAACTATCATATCAAAGAGTCTAATTCAGCAAATGATAATAGAACTTTTATGGAAGAAAAAAAGGATTTTGTTTTTGCTTCTTCATAAAATGTATAAAAACATGGCATTATACTTATACACTCCTGTGATATTCAGGTTTTTCTTAAATCCTCAACTCATGTATTTACACCAGACTCTTGCCTTTAAATGAAAAATAATTAGTGAGTTTCTAACCATAAAAGCATACAATAAATACCAAGATAACATAAAGTAAGAGAAAAGACCCATAAAGTTTTTCTTTTATGTTAAAGATAATACATGATTTAAAGCCAATCTCATGGATTTTGATGATACCTTTTTTTTTTTTTTTTTGATATGGTGGAACTGAGCTTTTTTATTACAGCTCTAAGTAATGAGGCAATAAACATTTACAATATACAGCATGAATGAAGTCAGCAAGTACTCAATGTTGGGAAAAATCCTAAATCAGGTGCACATCCCGCTGATTTTACTGGGATTGCGCTTGTAACAGAGTTTGTTGGCCTCGGTGTATTGTTTACAATGATGATTAGAGGACCATTATAAATATGCCCAAGAGCTAACGTAAACCTACCTCTACTAAAGAGCTTGTATATATAAGGACACTGAAGGTGATGATTAGAACAGCAGTGCAAGAGTCAGAAAATGTTCCTTTGAATCTTGCTGGCTAGATTACCTGTAGTGAATCAGCAAAATTGGATGACCTGTGATTTTAAGAACATATTGTTCAGTTTAGTGAAAGAAATCAATGCTGCATTTATTTATTGCTGATAGAGCATGTATTGCTGTATTTTTAAGAGCTCTAATCATGGCCAAGTAGATTTTGCAGGAGTCTGTTCAAATATTGAGTAGAGAGGTGCCTCAAAGCAGCTAAGATAGGAGGCAGTGGAGAGATGCAATGGAAAACAAGGAAACAATGAGTGAGCGTAAGTTTTTTAAGAAATAGGAAATATATATATATGAACTTGTGTTATACTTTAGGAGCATTTTAAAGACATCTCTTAAATAAAATAATGAGGTTGTTTTGCAGATATTTACTGATACTTGCTTTTAAAATAAAATTATTGGATGATGAAAAGCCACATAATGTATTGATTGAAGGCACTTGTCAGCTTTCTGGTGGTGAATAAGAGATGATAATGATAACTAGCATAGTAGAAACTGTGGTACTCTAATGTACATTTAGTACTTGGGCTAGCAATATGAACCTTTAAAGACTACTCAATGAAGTTCAAAGATTTGCTATTCGTAGTCTGGATTTCCATCCCTTTAAGTAAAGGCTCAGGAGCGAACATTGTGAAAATTGGCATATCCACGATATTCTGCCCCAGACTGCAAATAATTAAAAGGCCTGTTTTACTAGTCCAGCATAAGTCTAAACTCTCTGTCTGACCTCTGTCCTTTTACAGATCTGCCTCCAGGGAACCAGTCTCTCAGTGTGAAAA
Organism: Burhinus bistriatus; assembly: GCA_013397275.1. NCBI lineage: Eukaryota > Metazoa > Chordata > Aves > Charadriiformes > Burhinidae > Burhinus > Burhinus bistriatus. Next base: position 400,756 of record VYXH01001117.1, on the reverse strand, counting down.
ATCTGTTACATGGATTATACAGCTGCAGTCCAACATTTTCTTTTGAGCAAGAATAGGGAAACTGAGGGGAAGTGTCTCATGTGTTTGTGTGAAAGAAACTTTGCATTTGTCTAAAAGTCCTCAAAAGATCAGGTGCATAATCCTGACCTTATTTCACACTGAGCATGGGCCAATATACTTTAGAAGCATGGATCAGAGCATAATATGTACTATATAATTTGTGCTAGTTCCAGTTACTTGGTAAAAATGGGGACAATGTTACCTGCTTACGTGAAAGGCTTTTATGAAGTTTAAAAGTGTAAAGTGCTTTCAGGTTTACTTCTTATGAAGGGAGCTAAATTATATAATCACACTCTCCATTTGTATTAATTGTGTTTTAAAGAAATCATAGCCTTTTTCTTAAATATCTCTTAGCTTCTATGTCTAGCTTGGCTTACAGGTTTAATTGTCCGTACTTTCCATTGCTCCTGGCAAAAACAGGGACCCTTTTGGATGTACACATTCTTAGATTTGTTTTTCTACCTTTCCCCCAGGTATTAGATATATATGGCTTGAATTCTGCCAGCCACAGGCAAAGGCTGAGGAGACGAAAAAGAAAAAAATGAAAAGAAACTACTATGGTTCTCTACTTTGAAATTCTGGGCAAAGGAGGAAGAAACCCATATTCATATAATTGGAGAGTATGTGAGAAGGTTCTTTTAACGAGGTGCATTGAAAGAGTTTTGAATAGAGGAGGATTTGAAAGCGGGGATAGAAGATTTTTTTTTATTTTTGTCCGTATACCAACTATACTTATTCCAGCACTCTTGCTTGTGGCAAGATTTGTTGTTGTTGTTGTTTTCTGTGCATGTGGACTAATTGCTTCTCCTAAATTTGAAACTTGAGCTCTTTTTCTCATGGTTTGTTGTTTTGTTGTTTTTTGTTTTTGTTTTTTTTTTTTAATTTCTCATCAGGAGTTTGTTTTTTTCTTTCTCTAGGTCACCAAAGGATCCAGCAAAGTGCCCAGGTCACTAAACCCAGTGTTGTAACAGCAAACCTTGTAACTGATCCTGGCAGAATGGAAGGACAAGCCCAGAAGTTCAGAGCAAACACGCACGGTGCCTTGGCAGCGCCCACAAGCTGAAAGCTGACCTGCAAACAGTAAGATATGTGGTACAGCTGTAACAGCTTTTCTACAGCCTACACCTAGAAACCATTCATACACATGGGGAGAGAGCAGAAGCACGGAGCTGTTTAAACAGAGAAAAAAAATTTACAAAAAAATCAACACTAACAATGTTAGTAAAGTAGGGACTATAGGCTAGAACAGGCTAGCTTTTTTGAACTTTTCAAGTTGCTTTCCTTTGGTTTATGTGAAAGTATATGTTTTCCCTTAATATATATTGCTTTCAGATACAGCAACAATGTAATTAGTCTTGAACTCAAGACCAATACCTAGCTGAGTCTAAAAACAAACACCGTCCCCCACCCCAAATCCCCCCAAACCACAATAGGAATCAGGCACCTCAGATGACAAATCCATACAATTAGTGCACCAGCTCCTTACCTCTGAAAGCTAGAGCTAAAATCCTTTGCTATGACCTCAGTAAAAATGAATTTGGTGATCTACTGCATGTCATAAAAGTACAATATTATCTTCAGTTTCTACTGGCTGAAAGCTCCATCAGGGAAAGGGTTTTTTCTTTCTATTTTTTATCTGAGAGTCCTTGAACCAAATACAGATAGTGTATAAATAAGTGTAACCCACTGACCCTCTGTCCCACACTGTGTCCTATATATTTGAGCTTTGCTGTGCTGAGAGGAAGGAATTACGTTCCCAGAGGGATGAGCAGGAAGATTGCTGCCTTTTTTTTTTTTCTTTTTTTTTCTTTTGTCCTTCATAAGATAGCATGGCATTGCCTTTCAAAGGATCCTCCTTCGTGTTACCTTTGTGTAATCTCTCGCGTAGTCTAATTATTGACTATCCCCAGTGGTAATTTGGCTAGTAGCTGAGCTGTCTGTACTGCAGTGCAGCTGGATCTGCATCACAGGAAGGTATACCTGAACCAGATTTCAAGTGGTTAACATGGATTTCAGTAGGAACATAGTCATGAAAGCATAAGTTTTGCTTTAGTCTTTGTAAGCCATGAGTAATTATTTCAGTAACCAAGCCCCGCATCGATACCATTGTGCTGTTGCCTGATTGCAATTCAATGCTCGCTTGAGTTTACGCAACAAGCTACAAGCAGACTTGTGGGTCTCAAAGCGGGGACAATGTAAAGTAAGATGTACCCTGGTTTTGTAGTATCTGGTGATGAGCGATTGCAAAGGTGGAAACTTGCTTTAGTCCCCAGGCTCAAAGGCTTTTCCCCACCTTCTCTTAAGGGTTGGCGGTTCATAACTGCCAGCCTGGCCAAATTGTGCTTTTGCTGAGCACACCTCTGGGATCTTAATTTGACGTATGGTATTTACCAGTTGCAGGGTTTTAATGCCTGTATTTTTCAGACACTTGAAAAATACAGAGTGAAAGGCACTCAGTTGAACCCATTGCCGAATGATAGTTGCTCTCAGTTTGGATCAGTGCCCCAGTTTACAGCTGTTGTGATCTTCATGGGAAAGACTGTGGAAATAAACTGACCTTATAGCACACCTAGAAGGCCAAGAGACTCTGTCTTTGCCAAGCTATACATAGTCAGGAGGGTTAAGTTATACAGCCAGGTAAGTGGTAATGCTAGCTGTTGTCATACTTTATTTGGCTGACTGTGGCTGTTAAGGCAGTCCTTTAGGGACATTCCTTCGAAGCTGGCACCCTCTGCATCCTAAAAATAATCAGTGCTGAGCAGAGTCAGTGACCAAGGGAAACAGTAATCCTAAGACATTAAAGCCTCATATCTTCAAGATTTAACTTGTGTGGCTAGGGCTAGACCTGTCAAAATCTACAGGAGATGGATGCTTGGTGAGTGATCTCTCCTAGAAAGGTAGGATTTCCAAGTTGCTGGGTTTTTTTTCCCCTCTGTGCAGTCACTCAAAATGCAGGGCTCTGCATTATAAAGGTGGTGATTCAACAGAAGCAATACAGAAAGTGGTTGCCAATCAGTCATTCCTTACAGACGTTCCCTCTAACGTATGCATGCTGGCCTTTTTAGGAGGTAAACGTCATTAACCTTTCTTTTTTTAGTTTGAATTCCAAGGTTTTTTTATTGAAATTCAGTTCACACTTGCAACATGCGCTCCTTTTGGACTGTAAATGCTGTGCAGTATGCAGATCACTCCATCTTCTTCTGCTCCTTGTTGCTGGCTGCTGCAGAGCCAGAACTTTCGAGCCAGCAGCTACTGCAGTGATTTGCCTCCAAGGGCTCTGATGGAAAAAGCCATCAGTGAGGATGGCTCTTGCTAGAGAGGGACATGAATGCGTCCTTCAAGGAGAAATGCATAGTGATCCTCCTGAGCACAGTATCAGGCAAAATGCCTCTCTGCTTACTGTTCCTGAAGTAGGAAATGTGCGGTGGGCTTTACGCTGAGGCTGGGGTTTAAATGCAATTTCAGTCCCCGTCTTTTCTATTTAGTTTAATTGTACAGAGAAAGCTACTATTTGGCCCTTGATCTAGGTGTGCTCTCTTCCCAGCAGCGAATTTTGTGACACTGTGCTTATTTTCAAATGCTGCAGGAAAGTTGGACATCTGTTTAACCCCCTATCTCCTGAGTTACCACTTCTAGCTCACTGGTTAAAGGACTGGAAGTAAAAAGAAGAAAGAAAATCATAGGGGCCGCAGATAAACCAGGGATTATGGGTAAAAAGGAGGGCTTGGTAGAAATTATTTCTCCCTGTAAACAGTTTGCAAAAAATCTAGTGTGGAAGGGGATAAGTATTATGCAAAAGAAGTATGATTAGGGGGCTGGAACATCTTTCTGATGAGGAAAGGCTGAGAGACTTGGGTCTTTTTAGTCTGAAGAAGAGAAGACTGAGGGGGGTTCTCATCAATGCTTACAAATACTTAAAGGGAGGGTGCCAGGAGGATGGGACCAGCCTTTTTTCAGTGGTGCCCAGTGACAGGACAAGAGGTAATGGGCACAAACTGGAACATAGGAAGTTCCATCTGAACATGGGGAGGAACTTCTTTCCTTTGAGGGTGGCAGAGCACTGGAACAGGCTGCCCAGAGAGGTGGTGGAGTCTCCAACTCTGAAGACATTCCAAACCCACCTGGATGCCATCTTGTGCAACTTGCTCTAGGTGAACCTGCTCTGGCAAGGGAGGTTGGGCTAGATGATCTCCAGAGGTCCCTTCCAACTCTGGTGATTCTGTGAAAAAAATACCAAAATTGCTATTGTGTCTACAGACTCGAAGTGACTTTCCAACTTGAAGTTGAATAGAAGTCAAATTTAATAGAAGTCAACTTCAATGTCTTGCTGATTGGGTATTCGGTCTTTCCTTCACTGAATTCAGTCCTAAATCTCCCATGGCTATCAGAATGGACAGAGCTGAGCTCAAGGTTCAAAAAAATCACACTCCCAAATATACAGAAATGACACTATGTATGAAGTATATGAAACTGAAATTAATCTGGTGGAATCTCAGTGAGGTTATTGCCAGCTTTTGTATCAGGAACTATTCTCGCTGTCTAATATTTGTAGTTTTTCCTTTTCAGATTGTTGTTTCCTGGCACAATATTAAACTCCCCATAGAAAACACTGGTATCCATGACTTCATTAGGTTGATAATTGGCATTTACCAGTCACAAGGGAAACCTTGAAGCTTTTCTTGGCTCTATCTCCTTCAATGAGCAGGAGAATCTCTCTCTGTGAGGACTTTTTTTTTTCAGTGTTTCACCCAAATTGCTTCTCTATGAGACCAGAGAGTGGACTTCACTACTCTAGAGAGATTTTTCCAATCACTTGCTCCATCAAGGATCCTTTATGTCCTGACATTAAGTGTAAGAGAAAGAATCATCCCTGAAGGGACTCTAAGCCATCTCTTTGCCAAATAAAACCAGGCTTTCAAGCTCTTTGGATAATTTGACAACCTACCCTTCTTCAAAGTACAGTTTCTCCCAGGTATTGATTCCATAAATCAGAAGCAAAGCCTCATGCTGTATAGATTAATTACACTAATAGCTAGAATATCTCTTCCCCCATGAAATCATGTGACCTTCCCCTGGAAAATCTTGCAGATTTGGATTGTGTGGGTGAGTAGAAGAAAGTGATGATAATTTTCTGAAGATTCTCTACAAAATTCTCTGCCCCTGAGTTCTCTTAGTTCCTCAAATCCTGTTCCCTAAAGGAACGTAAAGTTGTATTCTCTGTTTTGATTGTATCTATTTTTATGTCCCTTCTTGCAATTTTTCTCTAGTCCCTTTTCTGCCTACTACACTTAACTACTTATATACATTGATATAAAAGCAACTACTTCTGCATCCTCAGTTAGCTAGCTATGGGCAACTATTTAGATAATAGACTTGCTGCTCCCCCTCAAGATATTTTTTCCCAAGTGGGATTGGAACATCACTGAAGTTTTGATATTATCTGAAGAAAGACCCAGTGTAGTTGGGTGACACCAAAGAGGAATGTCCTAAATGAGAGAGGTCTGAGTACCCGTTGATCAGCTGCTACACTGATGTTACTGCAATTCAGGATCGTGATGGCCTGAACCATTCCCTGGCTTCTCTGTCCTGAAGGACAGCTGCAGCTCATGATAACTTCTCCTTTATTTTGAAAAGTTCTTTGTAGCAGCAGCAAGAGAGAATGGTAATTCTCTAAACCATGAGTGGTCACTGGTTTTGTAAGTTGTCTGAGTCAGTTTCTTGTCAAGCTGCCAGAGATTTCTTTCTGCTCATTGAGCCTTGAATTGTTCTGCAATGTTGATGTGACTTGCAAGGTCTGGGTTCTGAGTAGATTCACTGAGATTGCTTGTAAATACATACTGATCACTGAATTTTGTATTAATAATAAATAATAATACTGAAATGATAATAATTGTGAGTGAACCTGACTTAACACTTGATTGCTTCCACTTTTCTTTGGGAACATTAAGAATGGGAGTTAATTTAAATTGTATGTATTATTCAAGGCATGTCTTTTAAGCATCTGATGGCATCATTAATATACATGTAGAGGGCAATTTTGGAGACACGTGTTTGATATAGAAGGATTTGGAATGTGTAACAAGTAATGATTCTTTCTTTTGTGAAGTTGTAATTAAGTTATTAAAAATTCATCCTTCAAAATATGAAAATACATTTTAGTATGCATCAATTTGTTTTAAATATGATGCACATTTTAAAATTTGCATAAAAGATACTGTAGCTTGCCTTATGGATCCTACCAGCCACTGTGTTAATATGGTGAACAGGAGAGCCATGGATTTTCAGGAACTGATGAAATTTATGAAGAGCTAGATACCATTGCCAGGGATTATCTGATGCTCTGCGTCTCTCTGACTCTGGCAATGCTGTGGCAGAGCTCACTTATTTCATAAAATAGTAAAGGTATATCAGCCCCCAGCAAAGGTATAGACCCTGATGTCTCTGGTACTTGCACCTATCACACTGAACTGCTAAATACTGAAGAGGATGGGGCTGATCTTGACAAAGAAGCCCAAATCAGTTAATGGGAAGAGACTTCTCTCATCCTATTGGTGAGTGTACTGTGTAAAGAAGCAACATATGTTGTCTTTCCAGCAAGTTCAGACCCCTGGAGGCCTTTTAGCATTATACTTAGAGCGTAAAGGAAAGATAAAATGGAGCCAATGCACATGATGCAAACTGGCTTCTCTCATTCCCACCTGGGATTTTCCAGACAGGCAGCTAGTCACTGATGTTGGGCAAGGTCCCTGCATTAACCAAGCTTTGTTTCCTAGTGACTCATGGGAATAGTTTTGGTTGAGTGGTTTGATTTGCATGGCTTCACGTTCGTTGAGGTTTTTTTTGAATTCTGGACTTGAGTTTATTTAAATTCTCCAAAGTGATGTTCATTGAAGTTGCCAAGTTTCACTTGGTTTTGTGTTGAAAGTGATGGTATTCTGGCAATTTTTCCGGATTAGTAAAAGGATTAAGGTCTGATAACTCATCAGTATTAGAGGCAAGCGCTTCATACTGTTAGAAAGATGCAAAGACTACTTTTTCCTCTGTCCAATAGGAGGAAGCTTCTGTTTCTAGACCTATATAGGTCCTATGATATCAAGTCTTAATCCTGGAATATTATTCAATATGGAAAAGTTATTTCTGGTAGTCTTTAGACCTTTCCATAATGCATAAGCTTTTATCTCTCCTTCTGAGGTTTTTAAAATGGGACTTAGAGTATTAAGGAAACCCTGTTTCTTTGTGAGCAATATATGACATGGAACACCAGTAACATTTCTCAGCTTTCAAATGCCACTAAAAGAACGTGCCTGTGACACGTGTGGTCTTTCACTGCACAGAAATATACTCTGGCATGACATAAAGCTTTTACCTAGACTGTATGAAATAATCTGCCTAATGTGATTGTGGTTTTGCTACTCATGGGTAACACGGCTATCTTAAAGTCATGTTTGTGAAAGACTTACTTATTTTCCATCTCTGAAGTGCGGCAGCTGAACAGCAGGAAGCTCTGCAGAGGTTCTTTCTGACTCAGCCAGTTCCAGTGGAGATTTCTGCTGGAGAAGCTCCCTGCATGATCCTTATTGAATAGGATAGAGCTGGGAAGCAAACTTTCTGGGCAGTTAAAACAAAACCAGCTTTGCAGCGAGTATTACTGTTTAGTAAATTCATCTGCTAGAATTTGTTGCTGAACAAACAAAGAATAATAATAGGGGTGACAGCTGTAACAAATCTGTTTGAAATTGCAAGTGAATTTGCACAGGGGGGACATGTTTACCTCCTCTCTTTCTCACTTCACCATTTCTGCCGGGACTACTTCTGATGTCATTGGCCTTTGAGCATTGGTGGTGAGTGCCTTTAATAAAAATAAGTCATCACAACAAATATTTTGCATTTATCTTCTTAAGTGGGAAGCTCCCTCACAAAATTGCCTGTTAGTCTGCTGCCTAGCACTGAACCAGACGTAATATCCAATAATCTGTGAAAGCGCTGGAGTTAGAGATGCTTGTTTTGTAAGCAGAAGTTTTCCATGCTTTCTGTTGATCCCATTATGTTGTGAGACCACAAGTTATAAGAAAGAAAAAGTGTTGAAAAAGTGTATTTTAAAAAAAAAGTTTGCTCAACTCAATTTCCATTAAATTAAATAATTTCCTATAAAATAATGTATTACAGCATTTTAGATTTATATAAAATGTAGCATTTATAATTTTCCTCCCTCAAAGAAATTGAAAATGTTTCTGTAAGTCCTCTGCTTTAGAAAGATGAGCAACTGCCATGTTGGAAACAACAGAGAGAACAGATGAAATTCACATGGCATAAGTGAATTAACACATGGCATAAGTGGATTATCAATGCATTACATTGCGCTGATAATCTCTGAAAGTGGTATTAGTTTGGTTGAGATAATCTCTACAACACACACACAGAAAAGGATTTGTCACCAATGAGCAGCCCAGACATTTGAAAATCATGTTTGTAACACATACCCTTTTCATACATTTTTATACATTCTTCCCACATTCTAGATCTCTCGTCCCTCAGAGACAACATGTTAGCTGTTCCGGGTCAGTTTCTGATGGCCTCTCTCAATAAAGCAGCATGTGTGTGGATACATTCACGGGTGCAGAACTCTTACGACACGGGAAATCTGTGTTTAATATAAGGAAGGCTACTAAAAGCTGTTTTGAAGTAGGTAATATAGTTAAGATTTGACTTTTTTAAAATACAAATTCAGAGGTGTTTTGGGTGTTCACAACAAGGAGTCTTTGTCTAATGACAGTTTATATTGAATGTTACTTGGAACACAGTGTTATGAATATTTCAGTGAGGTCTGCAGTCAAATATCCCAAAACATGTTCCATGACCCAATATGCAAATCAGCTGTGGGATGTGAGAGGGCTGTTGGGGCTTACTCTACATAGATTTAGACTGTTTTAACAAAGGTTATTTATTAAACATTATCGACATTGGTTTTTTCACCACTTTCAAAATTCAGGAGGGTATTTTATTTTCTTTAGGGAAACAGCTAAAAAGTAGGTCGGGAACCACGACTGTGAAGAGGCCACTCCAGGGAACGGAAAGGTTAAGTTCAGTTCTAATAAGTAAAATAAAAAGGTTGGGAGACTGCTGTCATTTGTGAAAGAAGAACCTCTTCTGACTTATTATTATACACTGAACTATTCAATAAGTCTATGTTGTTGTTCTTTGACGATATTGTTAACAAAGGGAATTCCTACCACTACATGATTCAGGGAGTTAAATTGGAGGCTACTGGAGGAATTATAATTTATATTACATAGATAAGTCCAGAAGCATATTCCATGGATAAAAAATGTCATGTAACAGAATCGATATTACTAAAAATGTGCAAATTTGGTGACTTTGTGAAATCACAAAATCCACATAATATGTTAAGTAATTTTGGCAACCGGCACAATAAAAGATGGATACAGGTTACTGGACCGTATTGTATCCTGCTTTGTACTTTGTGAAATTCATAGAATCATAGAATCGTTTAGGTTGGAAAAGACCTTTAAGGTCATCCAGTCCAACCATTGACCCTACTTTACCAGGTCTGACACTCAACCATGTCTCTAAGCACCACATCTACACGACTTTTAAAAACCTCTAGGGATGGTGACTCAACCACCTCCCTGGGCAGCCTGTTCCAACGTTTGATAACTCTTTCAGTGAAAATTTTTTTCCTAATGTCCAACCTAAACCTCCCCTGGAGCAACTTGAACCTGTTTCCGCTAGTTACTTGGGAGAAGAGACCAGCGCCCATCTCACTACAACCTCCTTTCAGGTAGTTGTAGAGAGCAATAAGGTCTCCCTTCAACCTTCTCTTCTCCCGACTAAACAAACCTAATGCCCTCAGCTGCTCCTCATAAGACAGGTTCTCCAAACCCCTCACCAGTTTTGTTGCCCTTCTCTGGACACGCTCCAGCACCTCAATGTCCCTCCTATACTGTGGAGCCCAAAACTTAACACCGTACTCAAGCTGCGGCCTCACCAGCGCTGAGTACAGGGGCACGATCACTTCCCTGCTCCTGCTGGCCACACTATTCTTGATACAGGCCAAGATGCAGTTGGCCTTCTTGGCTACCTGGGCACACTGCTGGCTCATGTTCAGCCGGCTGTCCACCAGGACCCCGAGATCCTTTTCTGCCAGGCAGCTTTCCTGCCACTCCTCCCCAAGCCTGTAGCGTTGCCTGGGGTTGTTGTGACCCAAGTGTAGGACCTGGCACTTGGCCTTGTTAAACCTCATGCAGTTGGCTTCAGCCCATCGATCCAGTCTGTGCAGATCTCTCTGCAGAGCCTTCCTACCCTCAAGCAGATCAAGACTCCCACTTAATTTGGTGTCATCTGCAAACTTACTGAGGGTGCACTCAATCCCCTCGTCCAAATCATCAATAAAGATATTTAACAAGGCTGGCGCCAAAACTGAGCCCTGAGGAACACCGCTTGAGACCTGCCACCAGCTGGATTTAATGCCATTCACCACAACTCTCTGGGCTCAGCCATCCAGCCAGTTTTTAATCCAGTGAAGAGTACACCTGTCTAAGCCATGGGCTGCCAGTTTCTCTAGCAGAATGCTGTGGGAGACTGTGTCAAAGGCTTTACTAAAGTCCAAGTAGACAACATCCACAGCCTTTCCTTCATCCACTATATCCTGCTGGATATAGGAAATATGTGAGATTAAAATTGGACCAAACCATACTTCAAACCTAAACGGAATTTTAAGTCTTAGGCTTCTCTAGACAGCAACTTGTATGCACAAAAAAGTAAGGAAGTGTATGCAAACATGTGCCAGTCTGCCAGTTTATCAGATGACAAGAGCAAAGTTTGGGCCATTTTTATTTTTTTCTTTCTCCCTCAAATATCATTGAACTCCCACAGAAATGGGAAAATCCCCGTTGACTTAAAACAGAGCTATAGACAAATTAAGCAACCGTGAACACAAAAACACATATACAAAGTGGTTGTTTATGTAAGTCTTTAACCAGGACCTGCTGGTTCCTGTGACTGAGGACTGAGACCATGAGATACCACAGTTGCAGCATGTCGTCTCAGGTGGCCAGTGTGTGTGAGAAGAGGATAGCTTCAAAATAACTCTCTTTTTGCAAAGGAAAGAGGAGCTAGTGAAGCCAGAGTGCACCATCCACCTTAAGGACTATCTCTGCTCTGCAAGGCCATGAGCTGTGGCTGTGTGCATGAAGGGAATATACTCTTACAGGAGTGCAGGAGTCAGCATGTTTCCTCTGCAAAAGCTGGAGAATTGCAGAGGAATGGTTTGGGCCAATGAAGCAGTGTCATTTTACATCGGCAGAAAATTGGCACCTCTGTCTTTTTCTCTGAAATGCATCCCTTTAGTGCTGACCTCTGCTCAAAATCAAGCATGGTGAACCTATAATTAGGAGAAGTCAAGCGACTTGCACAACAGAAAAATGAGAGTTGTGAGGTTCACTTACACAGTATTTTCTTAGGCTGCTGTTGAAGCCTCCTGGAATTTCTGTCTTATTCTGTCTTCCTGCCCGTCTCCTCATCTTTTGCCCTTAAAGTCCTGGAGCTCAAAATCATAGGTTTATTTTGACCTTCAGTTTTTACTAAGAAAAAAAAGTGAGTTCCTAGTCTTAAAAGCTGAAGACATAAGCTTGAAAGTGTGCTCTTTGAAGCCTCGTGAATAAGAAAACTCATGATTTTAAAATATTTGGAAATAGCAGGGCTATTCCAAACAAGAAACCACCAGGTGCGTGTATCAGCATGCTTCTGAATTAGGCAGTAAACCTGTGCTCAGAATATAACTATTTCACAATAGTATTAAATATGCTTCCTCCTGTTGGTACCTTATTCTTTTCTATATAAACAACTTCTAACAGCTTCTTTTCCATCCTTATTCAAACAAATGCTAGCTTTTGTAACCAAAAAGAAAATGAGTAGCAGGTGAAAACTTATTTTTAATGATGCTGAGAACAAATGATTATTTAGCTAAAGATCTCAGCAATTGTTTTCTACTAATCCCTATAATTCCTCAGAAATATTAACAATAGTTTATGAAATCTAGAGCTTTGAAATGCTCATTTTACTGAAAAAGTGACCCTTTGTCATATTTATTTATTATTGATATCGTTGTACATGTATATGTGAGTCTGGGAAACATATGCATATAAGTACACGTGCAAGTATGCCTGCTTGTATTAATTACCAAATCATGTCTGTTACCCATTTAAGATATTTTATGCAATACATACAACATGCAAATTGATGTTTCAATATACATTAAGTCGACAAGGGACAGTCTGGCCAGCCAGATGACACAGCATAATTCATCAGATTTTCTCAGAAAACTCTGCAGTTGAGCCTTGTAACATCTATTTCAACTGAAGCAGCTCTTGCACAAAGAGATCCAGACAACTCTCGAGCACAGAGTAGTGCACTGAGTTTGGGTTTTTCAAGCTATACCCGTAATTACCTTAAAGAAGCACTGTGGCATGATATGTCGTGCAAGAGATGTTGGGACCACGGGCTGCTGCAAACCATAACCTCCAGAAGACCTGTGCTCATTCTGGTGAGGAGGTAACAGCGTGGTCAGACCTCAGAGGCGGAGAAGCTCTGTCTCACGACACTGCTGACCTGAGTTGAGGAATGAGCCAGCGTGGGTGAAGAGCTAATTCTGGACTGATTTAGGCAAGGAAAAGGTAATGACTCTAGAGCACAAAGAAATTATAATGGTGAGGCAAGTAATGCTGTCCTATCAATAGTTCTTGGAATGAGATCCTAGTTTGGGATAGATGTTAAATTGACGAGAAAGACCTTGTTCTGTGTTTATTGTTGTTCAGGCATTTATTCTGCAGATACCTTCTTGCTTCTTCAGTTCTGTGCAAATTTTTTCTATATAATGTTTTAGCTTTAATACCGATTAGCTTTCAAACACAAATCATTTGGTAGCATGGCTTCCAGTCCATTTTCTGGAAGCCCTTGCAAACAATATGCTTTTCAGGCATTCAACGTTTTCACAAACGGTTTTGTTATTCTTGTCTGGTTTCACAAGTAAATCAGACTGACAGGGTCGAGAATACCCACGATACAAACCACTCTCTGTAATAAGCAGGCCCTCTCAGAGGAAATCCCAAGTTTGGTGAGTGCCAAGAAGAGAGTACGCCAACGGGTTTAACCCTCTGTTCAGCTAAATGGCCGATCACTGCGGCGATACCAGAGTGTGGTGGGCGAGGGGCGACTTAAGTCGTCTCTCTTCTCCCAGATCAAAGCATGGCAGTTAGGCAGGTTACACCTCTCTGCCTTGTCTGCCTTGCAGCTTTGCAAAGCTTTGGCTTTGTGGAGTACCCAAAGACAAACATAAAAACTTAGCAGACTCGGATCTGTGGGGGATGCCGTGGTCATGGAAGGAGGTGGGAGACGGGGACAGTAGGAGGAGGCACTTCAACAGGTCAGCCATGTTTATTTTTCCTAGGAGTTGGATCTAGGGCTTGCCTTATTTTTCCCCTTTTCATTTTAATAAATTTGAGGAAAAAAATTGATTTTCAGAATTTTTTTGGGGACAAACTTTTTGATAGTTTATGTGCAATTACTTTTTTGTTTAATAAGACCAAACTTGAAAACAGATATTAGGTATTAGTGTATAAAACAAATTAATTTTCATTATTTTGCATCCGCTGTCATGTAATTTTATACCTTAATTTTGATATTAGGAGAAGCAGAGGGTTATTTTCCACTCATCTTCTTTATATCTTTCTTCATTCTATAGTTCTCCAATATGTAACCTTTTCTTCAGTCCATTAATTCTGTTATTTGTTGGTTGGTTGTTTTTTTCTCTATTAGTTTGTCCTGAATGAAAGCCAAAACTGGATCGTCCTGAGATTTACATAACCAGATGGTCCTATGTTTGGCATCTTTCATTCCTATGATACCGAGGCTGATCACACGCTACTCTTAGTAGTTCATCAATTTCAGATCTGAACAATGTTCTTGAGAAATCCTAAGTGAATATCACTCTGTCCTTGTAATTTGTTACTGCTCATTTATTACTATATTCTCAAAGCTTTCCTACCAATACTTCAATTAGAGACACTTCTAGGACTTTCGTCTGTAAATAAGGACTCTGGTCTGAAAACCTCCTTTCCTCCAGTGTTAGCTTTATGCAAAACGTGTTTAGTTCTTCTGTTATTACCACTCCAAAGAAGATCCCTGTCTTTTTCATCTCTTGTTTGTGAGCATGTTAGCTCTGCATTCTACAAGTCTCTCTCAAAAAATTTTGCAAGCTCTGGTTCTTGAATAGACACAAATGAATGCTTAATGTAACACATGAGTGTATAGACAAGCTGTCTATTTGGGAAATATTGCATTCAGTACAGGGGTGTTCAGTGATACCACAAAACTCCATGCTATTTCCCTGCGTGCAAAATGTAGTGCTGATTAATGGTACCTTTTTGTGGCGTAGTTAATTCTGCTTTAAGTCGGTCTTTGAAAATACTTGCAGTATATGAGGCCTTGTGTATAATGCTTACACATCAATAAAAGAGTACCTTTTATTTCAAACACAGAACTTGGGAGTAGGCTGGGTTACAAAACCCCTTTCTAAGTATATGGTAAGAATATCCATGAGAAAGCTTGGGGTATAGTAACTGGTGAGCTGTGAACTCCTCTGCTAGTTTGAAGTATACTGAATTCTCTGGGTACACAAGCCTGGAACAGGCTGGAGCTGACAGAAAGTTTAAAAACTTGTGATATGAGTGAAAGTGTTGGAAAATGCCTTGTAGGAAGCAAGTAATATAAACATGGCTGGGAGGGATGGAACTAACCATAAGCCTCATAAGGTTTTGTAAAAATGCCATTTAGATACCTCTCAGTAATGCTGATGCTGAGATGTCATTTCACCGTTTTTCTGCTGGCTGCATCAGCAAGGCATTGGGACACTTACAATGAAAGTGTTCCAGCATATTTCTTCAGCTGGAGTCTCCTTTTTATTCCAGTCAGGACAGAATAAAACTCATCTGAAAAATCCAAGAAGGGGACGGAAATGCTGACACTTCAAATGCCCAGTTCAAAAAATCTGATGCCCATGCTACTTTTCATTCCCACAGCTCCTGAATACATTACACATGTTCCCTTTCAGGACAGCTTGTGTCATTGCAAAATGCTTTCTTGATGTCTAGTTGCACTGTACCTGTGTTTGTGTAGGGTTTTAATCATTAATAGTATACCTGAGCATTCATCACTTTCTTGTTATTACTCATGGTTGCTTTTTTCTGTTGCTATTGGTAAAAATGTTTTAAACGGTTTCTGCTGTGCCCATATTTGCTTTTGAATCAAAAGAGAGTAGTTGCTGAAAATATAATTCAGGGAATGTGTTTTAATTTTTTTCAGTCAAGCTCAACACTTTTTGCAGCATTTTTATCCAGTAGAGAAGGGTTACCGCTGAGTAGATTATTACATTCCATTGTTCTCCGGGGAAGAGAAAACAAGGCCTATGAATAAAGGAATAAATTAATTTAAGTGGCACAAAGTGCAATAAATTTTATTTTAATTCTAAATGGAATTGTTGTCATTTAACCCTGTGCATGATTTGTATTCTGAAGTGGTACCATTGCCCCAGTATGTCTATTAATACTGTAGCAGAATGGGGTTTTTTTCCTTCTTTCTTTCATCTTTCTGAGTCTTTCACCAATCCTTTGTTAACTTTCTTTTTTTTTCTTTTCTTCTTCCTTCTT
>VYXH01001117.1:360148-379160 GCA_013397275.1 Burhinus bistriatus | reverse complement strand
AATCTATTAACAACAGAAAACATGGCAAATCAGAAACAAATATATGGATTAATCTCACTAAGGAGAAGCAGACCGCATGAAGCCCCCTTTCTTCTCATTTCTTCCTCTTTCCTCTGCTTTTGTTTTATCCTTGTCCTTTTCACTGATTTCCTTGAGCTTTTTTTCTGCTTCTGGAGTAGTTTTCAAAGACTGCTGGCAGCACAGAGGCTTTGTTCTTTAGAAGTCATGTGCAACTTTATCTGTAATAATATATGATAAATGAAGTGATAATGTACAATATGTCTTAAGCATGGCAAAATGAGAGCTGTGAAAAATTTGAAAACTTAGCAAGATAGATGGCCTTTCTTGAATTACACAAAATAACTGCTTCATTCTTAATTTAAAACTTGATGCCTGATGCATTAAAATTTAAAGTGTTTTAAACTCATATGTTTTTAACAGGAGAGACTGCTATATCACCAAAGAATGATATTCAAGTCCCTCTTAGTGCTCAGTTACCTAGGATGAGGTTTTTTCTAAGAAGAAATATATATTTTATTGTTATATCAAGTCCATTTATCATAATTGATAGTGTTGGTCCTACTTTCTTCTTTTTTTCATATATAATATGCTACATAAGACATTAAGACCAGACTTCACTGATTTCTTAAGTGTTTATGTGAGGCAGAGAGTAAGATTACGCATTTTGAAGGTATTCTATAAATGTAAATTGTAACTGACACAAATCAACGGGAACTAGATTATCTAATCAGTTCTCAGCTCATAACCTCCCTCTAAATTTAACTGAAGTGGTAGGGACTATTTTTTTCTGGAGTCTGAACGAGGTGTCATTTCCAATCCACACTTCTTTTTGTTTATGTATTTTTGACTGTCTGATATCATCTCTTCTTCTGTCAGTACTGAACTGTAAGTTGATGTTAAAGGTCTAGCAAACTGTTCTGGGTAATCTAATCATTGCCCAATATGATAACAGTGCCATGGCGTATCCATTTTGATGGTCATTTTCAGTTGCAGGTCTGTGTGCAATATGAAAGAGAGTGAGACACATGATATATTTTATACCAACCGTGAAAGAATGAAGACCTTCTAGCTTCAGCTTAGGAAAGAATTTTAGCAACTGCATATTAATGAAGCCATAGAACATCATCATGTGCTTACTCTTATGCCAAACGTGGTGAATTGGTGAATTGAGGCCTCAGTCTCTTTGACCTTCACAGGAAATAACCTGGTCAGTCAGAAGTGAAAGTGTCCATAATCAAATCACAAAAATCTTGATAATTCCAATCCCCTTCTAGACACTTCTCTTGTTTAAATTAGCAATCCATCAAAACTAAAAAGTAAGGCAGGGGAATAGATCTGTTTAGCTCCTTCCTGGGTCTGGGAAGCTAGCTGCTGAATATGTTACATTAATAAAACCCATGGGAAACTTGGAAGGCTTGGATTTGTTCTGTTGTTATTAAAAGAATGTTTTAGTAGAGTGCATAATTTGATTTTGTTCTGCTTGCCATTTGATCAAGTAAACTTGATTTCCACATATTCAATTGCCTTTGCCTGCAAAGCTGCTTCACTTCTTTAAATAATAATTCCATTTTGGTTCAGTTTTTACAAAGAACATTGGATTCTTTTTTGAATTTGAAATCATGGACTAAGCAAAATCTAGGGCTTACATTGCTGGGCCTGGTTTCCATTGCCATTGTGGACTATTGACGTTAATCAAATTTTGTAACAGGACCATGTAGTTGATGTGAATAAAGTTAAGGTCCAGTCTCAGGCTCCTTTACTATTCCAGACCACAGTAGAAGGGCATGGTGCAGACTAGAATCAGGTCCTTGTGATACGTTTTTGTCCGAAGTAACGATACTAGAAACAGCTGAATATCATCTGAAAGGAGTGGTTTTGAACTACTGTAGTATCAGCATGCAAAGGAGATGATGCCAAACAGCTGGACAATCCCAAAAGTTTTTTAAATCAGACAGATTTTATAGCGAAGAGTCAGGGCAAAATGACTATTTCCTATATTTTTAAGCACTAATTGTTCATATCACTACAGGGGCTATTTTGCTGGAAAACATTTGAGAATAAGTTAATCTAGAAGTCATCCATCACTGCATATTTTATGTGTTTGGTACTGTGAACACAACAAAATGAGGCACGTCTGATGTATTTATTCACTAGGCTGCTAACAAAATGTGATACTTGACCTTTAGCTTTACTGCCTCTCCTGAAAGCAGGAGGCAGAGGCTGCTAGTCAGCACTCTTGAGTGTCAGCCCTATTAGTCTGGCTTGGGGCATGGTGATTGGGAAAAATCCCATAAGAAGATCTCTCTTGTGTTTTCCCACTGCCATATCAAAATTTACATCACACATGCAGAGAGTCCCAGGGTTAATGGCTACCTCTATGGAGCCTTGAGGTTCATAAGAACTTGCAATTTTTTTTTAATGTGTTTTACCTGTGGCTTTTGGTCCTGCTGCCATCATTTAGATTCTTTGACAATGTACCTCCATTGCAGTTGTTCTCCCAGGATTCCCCTGTCTTAGTTAGCTCCATTGTCAATTCCTACACCTTCTAGCATTTTTTTTTTTTTAAAACAGCTCTTTCCAGGTGGCTCTTAGTTTTACAACAGTCATCCCAAATAGCTCCTGTCTGACTTCATCTCCTGTTCTCTGTGTTTCTTTTTGAACGGGCTTTGTCCATTCTTGCAACTTCTTTTGCACTGTTGGTCTGGCATGAATGCTACCAATGGTGCAAACACTTGGGTAAATCAAGCACACGTATTTCCACCTTCATCCTCTAAGTCTATATAATGCAGTAAAGTTAATAGACAAATTATGGAAAGATCTAGTGAAAATGCATGTCATAAGAACAAGACTTTTTCAAGGGCAGTTTAATTGAATGAAATATTCACATTTACAACTTGATCTTTTAACTTGTATACCCATTTTAAGGTATAGAAAATTAACACATCAATTTGGCTTGGATTTTTTTAGCTACAAGAGAAGCAGGCGTCCCAATTTGCTTGGGGAACACAGGTGCTGTTGCTTTGGAAGCAAATGCTTGTATGTGGTAAAACATGGGTATAAACTAAAAGCATGTATTTTAAAAACTGGAATCCAGAATGCTTTGTTTTCACATGGGAAGCATAGAAAATAATCTTATGAAATGACATTGAAAAGATTAGTAATAAGAGAGGGCACTATTAGTGATACATAAAATAATGACTAATTTTAACACATGCTGTGGCACTGTATCAGAGGAGAACAAAAGGAACTTCAATGAATTGGGAAGGAAACACATTTAAAACCAATAAAATGAATTTCCCTTTAGTACAATGACTAACTGGTGTACTTAAGTTATTACTGCAAGATACAGTATCAGAAATAAACATTTCTGTGAATAAGGAGAACAGTTACATTAGGCTGGATAGGAAATTTATGTGGGATATAAACCCTCATGATTCAGGACAGAAACTAAATAACTGGGGTTGGCAAGACATGTTCCCTCAGGGCAGAGTAATCTTACATGGTGTTTCTCATACTTCGCTGTAACGCATTTTGAGGTACTAGTAAGCTTGAAGGAAAGGTACCAAGTTAGGCGGAACAGTGATATAATTAAACATGGCAATTCTTTTGCTCAAACATACTGTTTCTAAACCTGAGTTTTCACAGAGAGTATCAGATATCTCTAACCTTTAGATTATGCTGAACATAAAAGAAACTTTACCTTAATGTTACCTTAATGTTCTTTTTAAAAAGAAGATAATACATAGTTTGATACTCAGCCGTCTACCTCAATGTTCCTAGTTTCCTGTCTGATTGACTCACTTCACATAGCCCTGGTAGTTTCCAACGTTAAACCATGTCTCTCTTTGCACTTCCTTTTCCTTACTTAACTTCACACCCTGAATATAAAGTAGTGCTCAAGGCAACTGCTTATGGTTTGTCCTGTCAGTTCCTAAATGGGAAAACATGTGATGTGGCAAACTTCTTGTCCTACTTATGTTCATTCAAAACATTTTACCCTTTTAATCCTACAGGGACATTTTGCAGAAACTTCACACCTTCGTGTCACTTTCTGTGTAGTTTCAAGTCTGTCTGAATTGCAATTAATCGACATCTGGACTTTCATTTGAGACAATGTCACTTCCTGAGAACATTTCTGGATGACATGAAGTTATCTCTTATGCTCTGCTGTTTAATCTGAGATTCCAATTAATTATTCTTCATGTCCCTTCATATTTCTTGTGCTCTGCAGAGGAAAGTCCTCCTTACCCTAAGGGTTCAGAGGAGAGTTTTGTCAGGATTTGCTGCCTTCTTCCAACTAAGAGGAAAATTGGCCTAGATTATGTAAAGTGCTATCAATATCATCTGGTTATTTGCTTTCATACTGTGAGAGGATTTAATTACAAAAATTGGTGTACAATATTTGAATTGTCTTATTTTATATGCATAGGTGAACAATGCTCTTAGAAAAATCTAGCTGAAGGAAAAGATATGGTCTTGAAACTAGACCAAAAGGTAGGATCAGGAGTCTCCTATGCTGTCATGCTTTCTACTGTTGTTATGTTTTCTACTTTATCCATATGTGACTCTCTTTAATTCAGCATTCTTCTGCCTCATCTCAGAAACCACTTGTTCAATCTTACCTTATTTCACAGGTTGGCAGTGTGAACATCAGACAAAGGAACTGCATATTCAGCAGTAGAAAAGAATCTCTCGTGTCTTTTCTTGTCTGTGGGAAGAAAAGAAGAAGAAAAGGTAGAGATTTGTATTACTACCACTTGATGTTAATGAAAGAATAACAAAAAATGGTAGGACTCAGAAGGTCATATGTAGTCCATCCCCTTACTTTAGAGTGAAATCAACCATAAGTATGTCTTCCATAGTTGATGATTGTGCAAGTTGCTTTTAAAGCCCTCCAGCGATGAAGGACCCTCAGCTGTCATGAGTATGCTATTCGAGGGCTTTCTTTGTCCTGCTGGTTCTCCTAGTGGCTTACCAACATATTCCTTGTTGCTGTTCATGCTCCATAGTTCTTATGCCAGCAATGAACTTGAAAAGTAGTTGATAGCTTTCCTCTTTGCTTTTGGCTTTTGCACAGTTGAAGTCTGTTCTGATGTCTCCCCTTCTGCTTGCCTCCTCAACCCTGTCAGCCTTCACTTTGTTTTCTTTAGCTAACAGTGTCAATTCTTTCAATCTTTCCTGAGTAATGTTTTCTAGATCATTGCTGTTTAAGTCTTCTGGATTGATTTTGACAGATCCACCTCTTTCTTGATGTGTAGTCCCCAAACAGGACACGGTTTACTGGCTGAATTGAATGAAAGGACTACTGGGTTAGCTAAATATCACATACTAGAAGACAATCTCAACCCCCACTTTGGTTGCAAGAAAGGTTCTTGTTTTGCAAGGACATTTTGGCTTGTGTCATGAGCCCCTGCAGCCCCTGAATTCTTATCAGAAGGAACACTTCCCAGCTAGCTCTTCCTCACCTTGTATTTCTCTGGTGGTTATCCCATTTAGTTTCATATTTTTCTTTTTCAGACCATTTCTCCATTTTGGCAGAATAATTTAGAATTATAATCCTGGTCTCTGCTACGCTCACTCTTCCTGCTAGCTTTGTGTAGTCCATAAGTGCAACAGGCAACTTCTCTATTCCCTCATCCTGGCCATTAATAACGTTTCATAGTACCACAACAAGGGCAGATCCCTTCTATACCCTGATGTATCCTTGCATTTTGACAATTTCCTAGCAATTAAGGCTCTCTTACAGCTGTTCAACTAGTCTTTATCTAGTAAGTCTCCCATATTTTCCCAGTTTGGCTCTGGGGATGTCACATAAGACTATGTCAAAAGCCTAAATGATATCAAGATATGACACCTACTGCTTCTCCTTTATTTACAAACCTAATTGCCTATTGTGTAACAAAATGAGACTTGTTTGACGTGATGTGTTCTTGACAAATCCATGTTGGCTATCACCTGGTCCCTTGTTATCTTTCAGCAGTTTCAGGACACCTCTCACGCCTCTGTGTTGGGTGGGACTGCCCTGCTGTTGGTGGTGGGTGCTGCTGGGCGGCCCCTGTGTGGCGCGGCCGGGGCTGCCCCGTGCCGGCCACAGCCGGTTCCAGCCGGCTCCAAGGGCCCCACCGCAGGGCACAGCTGAGCCCCTCAGCCACGGGCGGGCGCCGCGGGGAAAGCCGGTGTCAGAAAGGGCGAAACGCTGCCCGGCAGCCAGGGCTGAGGGAAACCGGGGCAGAAACGGCCCTGCCAGCCCCGAGGGGAGAGCAGGAGGAGGGCAGGAGGGGCTCCGGGCGCCCCCCCGCAGACGGGGCCCCAGCAGAGGCCCCGGCAGAGACCCCAGTTAGGAATGAAGGGGTGAAGCTGAGCATGGGAAAAGGAGTGGAGTGGGGGGACGGTGGTGTGTTCATTTTGTCTTTGTTTTTCAATGTCCAAACCTAGTTTAATTGGCAATAAATTAAATTAATTTCTCTCAAGTTGAGTCAGTTTTGCCCATGATGGTAACTGATCTTGTCTTGACCTTGACTCATGAGGCTTACCATCTTATTTTCTCCCACCGTACTGTTGAAGAGGGGGAGTGAGAGGATGGCTGGGTAGGCGTCTGGCTGATGGCCAAGGTCAACTCATCACAGCAGTCTACAAATATTTTTATTATTTGTTTTTAAATTTTTTCAAGAATTGCAGTTTTTCTGACTAGTCCATAATTTCCTTGTTCCTTCTGCCTAACCTTCACTTTTCTCTTCTATAAAGATATCCACCATGTTTACTTTTTTTCTGTCTCCTGGTACCTTACCCACCTTCCATAGATTCTCAGAAATAAGTATGAAGTGTCCTGAAATTGTTATTCTCAAAGTATTCTAGGACAGATTTCAATTTATT
This sequence comes from Burhinus bistriatus, assembly GCA_013397275.1. NCBI lineage: Eukaryota > Metazoa > Chordata > Aves > Charadriiformes > Burhinidae > Burhinus > Burhinus bistriatus. The sequence continues at coordinate 372,266 of VYXH01001117.1, read as the reverse complement.
TGAAAACATTTACACACAGACTATTAACCTTAGTTCTTCCCTTAGTCTAAACTAACTTCTGGCCAATTTTGTTACTGATACTAACGGGGATAGCTATCTTAAATGTCCTTCTGGATGCTTAGACCCTCATCCAATGCTTTTACTATGAACCATTTCAGAACAGTGAGATGCAGATGGGCAGACTACTTTTTTAATTTTAAATACACTCAGTTTATCAAGTCTGAATATCTGTAAGATTTGATGCTCGCTTTCCGCAGTTGATATAAAAAATCCGATCATGAAGACTTGAAATTTCAGTTCTAAATTACTTCTTTGGATTGCGTGTTATTTAAGAGTCTGAGCTAAAAGGATAGAATCTGACATTTATATTTTTGTGTCATTGATATGCCTCTTGTCGTTGACTGCACAAATAGCTAGTCAAAGGGTGATGAAGAAGCCAATATGTTGTGTCAGTGCTACTGAGGGATTTTTGTGTGCATTCAGAATGCTCATCACCTAAGCCTTTTCCTGTTTCACTTTTTTCCTGCAAAGTAACACAAAGCATCTGTAAATGAATGGCAAGATCTAGATGTTTGTATAAGTTAGGAGAGCATTATGTCTTCCTTTCTTAAGACATTTTGATCCATGAAGAGCAAGAAAGAGTATAGCTGCAGGCCATAAGAATATCCTGGTACCTCTAAACTATACAATGTAAAAGACCTTTGCTGGAGAAATTACCATGTATTCCATGTGTATACAGCATAAGTTATTGTCTATGGCATTGATGGAGATTGCAAAATAGCACCTCCTGATTGAAATCGTGCAGTCTGATGACTCCATTCCCTTTGGGCTAAACAAGATCAAGTCCTCTGCTTTGTGTAAGCTTCCATAAAAATTTCTTGCGAATCAAACCTTTTTGTCTCAAGGGACTGGATCTCCAGGACTCCTCTGACAGGCACTGAGATGGAGGATCAATTTCATTTTAGTCTGGGGTCACGCCCTGCCTAGAAAGTTTAGAACTAAGCAATGAAACTATTTGGGGAAAAGGAAGTTTTTTACATGTTAGTTATCAATAATTAGTGCTTGTGATAAAAGAATACCTGACTCCATTATTCTTAGGACAGACCACTGACAAGACTGTATTTGGGCTGTCTGATTTTGCTCCAAAAGGTATCTGTATGTACGGATGTGCATAAGTCAGCACAGAATCTGCATAAATATATAAAATATACTCATACATTAAAAACATTAGTCAGATAGAAACAGCAGATGAGCCAGAGCAAGCACAGTGTGAAACTATTTCAGCAAAGCAAATTCAAAGCAAACACTGAAACAAATGAGGTGGCAGACAACAGTATGAATGTTAATGAACCAAAAGCAATACAGCGGAAAACTATTAAATGCAGTTGTGGTGCATGAAAAATATATTGCTTTAAAAGGTGCCTTCCTCTGTTGGTGGAATGTAAAGATGCATAATTTCATGCAATATTTCTGAAAAGTTCCGTCCAAATATTTCATTGTTCATTAGTGCTATAGGAGTGGGATATAGTTTGGGATAACTGTGAAAATCTGTCAATCTTTAACTAGAATTTCAGGAATCGTTCAAATAAATTCAGGAAAAAAATATCTGGAAACATCAATCGTAACTGTGAATTCTCCCTAGGTTTGGCACTGTTCTTATTTCAGTAGTTTGAAATATCTATTAAGTTCTTTCTCAAACTGGAAGTGTAAAGCACTGTTAATTTCATAGGAGATAGCAGTCACAGCGTGTCTTCAGCTTGAGTAGTTTGTTTGCAGGAGTGACAGATTTTCAAGCCATCAGCAGAATTTTGGAGTCCACAGGGCTCCCAGTACTTCCTCTATGACTCCTATATGACATTCCGTACTGATGAAAACTGGTGCTTTGCTTTGAAATATTACCCAGAAGCTCTATTTCTGCAGCTATTTTGTCTCAGTCAGTTATTCTGACTGGGTTTCTAGCTGGTATCTATTTCTAGTTGCCTACACGTACCTCGCTGACCAGCCTTCAGCAGGCTGTTGCCTTCAATAGGCTTTGGGCTGTCAAGACTTTTGTGCATCCAAGCCCAACTTGCAGCACCCTTTCCCAGTTCAAAGTACTTGTGCACTAGATCAGCTCCTTTGGGAAGGAAGAGGCGGATCTCACAACTTTGGGTCTTCTGGACCTCCTCCTTTCCTGCCTGGATTTGGTTCACAAGTGAAATGCCTGGAAATAAGCCACCTCACAGGGTAAAAACCTCAATATAAGCAGCCTGTGTTCAGCTGAGCAAAGTAAAAAAAGTGGACAGCTTTTATTCCTGGTGACCCAGTACATTTGTGAAGCATTTACAGCAGCCTAATTCTATGTCATCACTTGCACATTTTACTAGACACCCAATTTGCTTTGAAAACACCACCGTTGTGCCATAAAAGTGATATATGCACCTCTTTTGGACATCTTCCTATTTTTATGTCCATGAAACTTGAAAGAAGTTGAAACGCATGCACTTCTAGCTTTCAGTTATCCCTGTTAAACGTGTTAACCAGAAGCTATAAAATAAGCTGGCTCTCAGAGTGCTAAAACCAATTCAGACATGTAGAGCACAAATTATGGATCGGCAATACGTGGATCAGGTTTGCAGAACTTCTGCATTACATAATTGCTTTATCTCAGCAGATTTCAGTGGAGTAGGTTCTATTCTCTTAATAAAATTAAACTAGTGACATCTGGGGAAGAAATACTGTCCAAAATGATACAATTCCAGCATAAAATCATGAAGTGAAAGCAAACCCTTTTACTATTACTTCTTGTAACCTAGCCAGCACTATTTCTCAGGAAAACAGAAGCTACCATCCATCTGAGATGCTGGGAGAAGGAATTTGGAATACGCAAGGGCTAGCGCACCTTCCCCTGTGTTTCTTCATTACAGGTGTGCAGTGCGTATCTATGCAAATCAGGTTGTTATAGTGCTAAGCAATATTTCTAAAGTGGCCATGGTCCCCTCCCCCAGCCTTGAAGGAGGTTGCAGCGCTGGTGACACTTTGCATCATATTTGCACTAACTGTGGACATTTTTTAATAGTAGTGCAAGACATCAGGCAACAGGGAGTCAGGATTCATCCTCAGAGCTCTTTCACGTGATCCAGGAAGGCTCTTCTGTCACAACAGCTGAGCATCTCTCAGTCCTACAGTAGCAGAGTTTCTTGCTGTTTGCTTATGACAAGCTGTCTCTGATGGCTGCTTCTTGTCTTGCTTTGGTGAAAATCCATCTGTCACCTACTTGGAAGATGAAGCCAGGGAGGAAAGAGTGGCAGGAACACAGGAAAACAGAGCTAAGCCAGGAAATAACTGAAACTGATTATAGCAATAGACTGTGCAGACAACAATAGGTTATTTGATAATAATAAAAATATATTGTAAACCCATGGACCAGAAGTAATCTGTATTTCAAAATGGGGAATGCTTAAAACAAATGTATCATTGCTATAAATAAATGAATAACTTTTAAAAATCATTCTTGTCACTTTAATTGCTACAAGAAAGATTTGGGTTTAAAAACATGGGTTAGAAGACGTATTTGAAAACCTCTCTCTTAGCAGGTATGGTGATCTACAATCTGGAAAAGAATCTGAGAATAGTTGGACTCCACAGGCATCATGTAAAACCGAACGCTAGGTTTTTTTCAGCTACTGACTACAGGGAAAACCATTTGTCATTATGCAAACAATATACACAGATGTAAGCGCACGCCTTGGTTTAAAGCTGCTACAAATTCTGTTGCATTTCTTTTACTGAGATTAGAAATTGCTGGTGTAATCTTTAAACCTTTTTCAACCAAATCTCCCAGTGAATTTTACAGAATTAAAAGATAAACTGAGGTTGTCCCTGGTCATTTTCTCACAGAATTTTTCTTCAAGGCTGTTCTTAGTCACGGACTGTCATTACAAAATTGCCCTGTCTGAGCATCTCTCCTGGATTCTGATATTTTGAAGGTTTTTGGCTTGTAACTCCTATGCTTCTAATGACTTTACTCTCAATACTCTAATTGACTCAGACTCAGGGCATGAAAATAATCAGAAAGTACCTCCTGACAAGGTAAAAATGGGGCCAAAATGCCTAGTAACTTTTCCAGGCTTTCAAAAGAGAAATAGTTTTGTTGATTTTGAGCATAAGGTACTTTAAAGATGAATAAACCTAAGAAATCAAAGGACTTTCTCTCACTTTCTCTTTCTTTTATGCAGATTTAATATATATCCTTAATTGGTAGTTGTTGGTTGTGGAGGGGTTTTTTGTTGAAAATTAAAGCTACATAGCTTGAAATCACCTACGTTAATCACAGTGTCCAGAAAACATAATTGTTTGAATAAAACAAGCGTTGTTTTATGATACCACTTGAATCCTACATGACATTATTTGCCTGTTATTCTCTGAACCTAACCTGCTGTATGTTTTAAATATGGATCCAGTTCTTTGGTTTTTCAGACAATTTATTAGTCAACATCTACCATACAACAGGAATTCTCAAAGCTCTGTTATAATGGTAAAAGAGGTCGAACCCCAAAACTTGCATCAAAGCCAGAATAAAACAATTTTGCCAGGAGAAGGCTATAGAAATTGTGTTAACCTCAGCTGCAGTTTACGGCCAGGCTGTAGGATAAGAGGGGGATAAATTGGTGGCTAATTGATCTTAGTCTCTTCTGGAGTGCAAGGAGTATTGAGGGCTGCAGCTCTGTTGACCTGTTATACATGGGACATGGCCATGGTTTTTGTAGGGCTACGGACATGGGGGAAAGGGAAGGACCAGTCTGTTTCATCAGTCTTGCTGCCTGCAAGCAAGTCACACTGCACTGCTTTGGAGTGGATAACGTGTTCTGATCCTCCTCTGTGGGTACATAAACATTGCATTTCAACATAATTCAGTGGATACTGTACAGAAGAAAATATCTAATTTAATGAAAACAAACAGGAAACATTACTGGAATTTAACAGGCAGAATGAGAATCTAATTAAGTAACAGCTCTAGTGTAACTGTTCTTGTCTCAGTGGCATTTCTTCCCACAAACATCAGTGCCAGAAACGATAAAAGGATGTGGCACAATAAGGAACCATTCCCCCTCTACAAGAGCAGTGATCAGTCCTTTTACATTTGCAACAGAAAACTTCCTGCCAGCAAACTGGATAAATACACTGTGTGGGACCCAGCAGTTTGTCCCGTGCATCTGTCAAGTGCTAGTGTGCTTCTGGTGGTTTTATGCTTACTCAAGTTATCAAACAAGGACCGTTTAGTCTGGCAAGAAGGAGTCTATGCACTTTGCGAGTATGAAGCGTGAAGACAATGAACGAAAGTGTTGTACTTGATAACGTAAAGACCCCTCTGACAAATCAGAGGCCAGGAATAAGGCTGGTGTGACAGCTGTAGCATAGGCTTTTTTTATATGGTATCTTTGATAACATCTATGATAAAAGTTAACGTAAATGTCTTTGGGAAAAAAATATTGTTCCACAACAGAGGGACATTCTTCCCAAACAGAGTTCTAGCAAAATGCTGCCACGTTGTTTAGATCCACATAAGCCCAGATTTGAGGATCAGTGCTAGATATGTGATATGCAGATAACAGTTGTAGGATGTCTGCAAAGGACCACATTTCATTCACCAAGAAGCAAAACAGTGACAAACTGCTCTTTCTGCCTGCAGGGGGATGTACTAATGCCAGGACACTCTGCCAGGCAGAAATTCTGTGCGTATTCTTTGTGTTAATAAGCATCTTCTTTGCTGGAATTCCAGAGCTACATTTCCAGGGAGGCCATCTCTGGTGGACTCGTAGAGCATTTGCCCTAACCTACCAATGCAGAGGCAAAGTAGCTCTCAAGAGGCTGCCTGTTTGGTCACACCCGTTTCACTCTGTGTATTTGTAAATCTCCAGGTCGCCCTAGGAGCATCACCTGGTTATTTTCTGTTAAGAACACGCGTATGCACAGTCATAGAATCACAAAATCACAGAATCACAGAATCACAGGGGTTGGAAGGGACCTCTGGAGATCGTCTAGTCCAACCCCCCTGCCACAGCAGGGTTCATATGCATATTAATTTATATGTGAAGTACATATATCTGAGTAACTTCTGTCCATTCTATAGCATAATAAAAAGCTTCAAAACATCAAGAACATCAAAATGTAATAAAAGCTTATGCTTTACAAGTAAAACAAAATAAGTTTCAGACACTTGCAAAGGCTTCCATAGCAATGACTTGAGACACATTTCAGCCACTATATTGTACGTATCAGACACGATTGGTAGTCATTGCTGTCACAGCTGAGGAATCGGGAAGGGTGAAAGCAGACAGCAAAGGAGTCAGAGTGGAACAATTACAGAAAGCTGTCAAAAATGTATGCAAAAAATAGATTAAGAGCTACCACAGAGGTGTGTGACTTGCTGAAATGAGTGAAAAATCACCACAGTGACCTAAAAAGGATACATAATCCTATTTTACTATTCTAAATGGCTTTGTGAAGCAATGCCCAAAATTTCAGCACAACCTGATCACAAACATCATTGATTTCAAAACGTGAAAAATGAGATCATTAGTCCTCTGGAAGCTGTGGAGGAAATCTACAACAGAGTTGGAGACCTTTATGCAAATGTTTCTGAAACTCTGTTCTATCCTATATTTGGGTGTGTGGGGTTTAATTATGAGTAGGATCAAAGACATCTTGAAAAGAGCTATTCCTGTTTTAGGTGTATGCAACTCCATCTATATTAATTATATCTCAAGATCACAGAACTTAGTTACGAGCAGTAATGATAGTGATGCAAATTATATTGTGGCATTGGTAGGACATTTCACCTCCACCAGAGGAAGAATGGATTACTTTTGTCTGTGGCCTTTAATTAGGGTATATAGCCTTCTAGAGACCCTTTTCTGTGGCGTGAATGTAGAACTTTCTCAATTAAAAAAAGCTTGTTGTCAAAATATTGCTTTCATATTCATAATGGGATTCTAATGCAAATATATTTGGGGTTAATTTCTCCGCATTTGAACATCAGTATTGTTCTGTCAACTTCAATGAAGGACATGTAGCAGAGAAATTGGTCTTCATAGGAGAGCCATTTTAAGTGTTGTCAGATTTCCAAAGGGTTTCACTGCTTTTTGGTAGGTAATGCAACTGGTTATTTCTCTTCTGGGTGACATTGCATTCCGCTTAGAGTTTTTTTTTACTTTGGACTGGTCAAAAGCAACATTTCCAAAAGTTCCTGGGAAAACCTTTTCCCTATTGTTCAGTCTTTTGACCACTTTTTTTTCAAATATTTCCAATAGGCTTTGTGAGTTCTGTCCCATTTTTGTAATTTCCTTTTTCCTAAAGTTACATGATGCTATTTTTGAAAATTGTTTAATGTTGCTGTAATATTTCTTGTTTCCGAAGTTTAAAATGCTCCTCATCAGCTTCTCTACTGCATCTATTACGGTCCTGATAAGAAGCGTGCATTTAGCTTAGCTACAAAGAACAATACATTTTCTTAAGCGAAGTTAATTTTGGTAAGAAAAATAAGTTTGCTGGGTATTTTCCAAGCTTATTCCTTTCATGTATGCTTTTCCAAATGTAGATAAAGAAGATTTTGTGGAAAGGAAAAGTGCACAAATACTTAGACAGAAGGAACTTTGAATGTGAGGGAAGGTAAAAATCTCAGTAGGTGAGAGACCTACAGAGTGAAAGGATAACTATGGGGAAAAGGAGAAAATGGTCATCTTTCCCTATGCCTTCTTCTAATCCCTGAGGCAGAAGGATCTACCTGCCTTTGTCACACAGTAGGATTGATAACGCAAAGGACAAATATTCTTTTCTGCCGTTATATCTTTATAGGTCTCTTCCTGCTGTGCTTAAGCGGTGCTAACTCCCACAGAGTTTTCTTTTGTAAGGATGAAATAATCAGTCCCTGGCAGGGTAGAATCAAGAGACAGGGCAGGTAAGGTAGCATTTACCTCACACCTCCTGAAATACATATGGATCTTCTTCCAAGCAAAGAAGTAAAAGTACATTTCTTAAATATTAAATCTGTAGCAGGTTACTACTGGTTTACATAAAAGTAGTCAAAGGGTTAGTAGATGGTTCTTGATGCAAATCTGATGAGAATAACTCCATTTAAAAGATGCGTACTCTCTTACAACAACTGTGTAGACAAACTAAAACGAAATCAAAGGAAATGCATGGAGAGCTGCAAGGTTGGTGATTGTTCAGAGGGGGAAAAATCCCCAAGCATATGCAAGTGTGTCAGACACTTCTGAATACAGTGCAGTCTGCCAAGAAAGAAAGTAATGAGAAGATATATGACCTTGGTTGCAGAGCGAGAGAAATCAGAAAGTCACTATGAAAATAGAATAATATCAAGTTAGAATATTAGGTTAGTGGTCGTAAGAGTTATTATAAAAGGACGTGATAAGCCAGAACAGCCATGGGCCAAATCAATCATTTTCTATCCACATACAGCTTGTTTACATGTAGTAGGGTTGCATATCCATATATCCAGGCTGAACTTAGTCTTATGTCCTTCAGAGTTGATGATGAGTACGAGGTAGATGAAAGAAAAGAAGTGAAAGCCCATCTGCAGGTATGGAGCAGTATATCAACATGATCTCACATCTGTCTAATGGTATACTGAGGAAATGTATTTACACGTACTCAGATGACCTTTTGAAGGGGACCCAAATTCTGAATTAACATGAAGCTAGTCTGAATTGTCTTCTCGTTGGTCTCACAGAAATTATCTGACAAAGTGATGAGGCATTAAATGAAGAGTCATTTGATCATCAGTATTGGAAAATAATTGCTCACATGAAAGTAAGGCTTCTGCTGACGCTTTGTGCAGATCTGAACTTCACCCTAGAGAGAGATGTGGAAAGGTTCTGGTTTCTGGAACACATTTGTCTTTCTGGTCTGTGAGGACTGCCAAGGTGCTGAACCTTCAGATGATCTGTTCCCAGGCCTTCCCTCACAACAGTTTGGGAAGGGTGTGCATTAGAAGAAAAGGACTTCACAGCGTTGTTTTTTTCTTTTATGGATGTTAATATGACTGAAGACATTTTTGTGAGGTAGTTACGTTTTAAGGTGCATTAGGTGCTCTGTTGCCTCTTTTTACGCATCCACTGTTCATTTTAATATTTTCTAAGACCATCTGTAGTATGTGATAGGTGTTAATGTCACTTATAAAATTAAATTAACTAGGATGTTCTGAAATTGTCTCTAAAGGTCAAATTATAATAATCTTACCCAGAGTAGTACTTTTACTCAGGGGTAGGTCTAGGTAAATCGATAGCACTATAGAAGAAATAAGGTTAGATATATAAAAGGACTTTGATACCACATTCCCTCCAAAATGTACTTATCAGTGCTTAAATTCACACATTTAGATTCTCAGAATTCTTGTTCATTTCCTGACAAACTTCAAGACATTAAAAATTTTTCTCCTAAACTATCTATCTAAAATTTTCCACCAGTATGATTTCACAGCAAGATGGAGATCTACTTCTGAGTGATCAAAAGACTTGGTAATATGGAACATACAGGTGTCTCCTTCTTTCCTGTACTTCCCCAGCTACATAAACTACATGATCCTCTACTTACATCACAAAACTGGATCCCAAAGATGTTCCTAAAATACCTGAAGCAGGGGCAAGTGCTCCAGTCATCAGCCCTGTGATTACTCTGAACTATAGCTTACTCAGTCTTTCCTACCAACTGTTGTGTTTGACAAGGCACAAGCCTTTACACTTGCTCAAAGCAAGGACTGACACCTCAGTACTGCTCTCCAGAGGCAGTAACCATAATCTATGGTGCTGTATTTCACTGACGTGATGTTTATGTGACTCCTTTTTAGGCAAAGTAGAAAGTTATCAATAGAAGGATTGAGAAAGGCCCACACCAACATATCTGAGAGTTCGTACCACTCAGATGAAAGATGTATACGCATGAGGAAGGACAGAAGGGAATTTTGGAACTCGTTAGTTCTTCACTCCAAGTAGTTGCTATAAGTATTGAACTACTGGGTGTTGTGAGACTGCTGTAGGAATGGAGTGATCCACTGTACAAACCACATTGTGACTGAAAGTCACAAATATGGAGTTGGGCAGCTCCAAGCAATCTAACAGCAGTTGTTTACTTTTATAGTAGTCTTAATGGTGATTCTCTGATCACTCTACTGATTTCTGTTGTTCTTTTTCTTCAGTGCTTAATTCCTCCCAAGAATTGTGTTGCAAGAGATCTGGTTTATGGATGGGAAACATCTAGGCAGCAGTAGCCCTTAGAGTTTGGATGATTTTGCAGAGAAGTTCTTGGAACAGCACAGATAGCATCAGTAAGGAAATGTCCAAATTAGATATAATTGGGTTAGCACACCTACTAGAAGCTGTAAAGATGCACTCTTGACTGTAATATGCTAGAGTAAAAAGCAAGACATGTAAGGCTTAGGCAGAAAAGAGGGAAAGGTATCAATCTAAGGAGGTTAACCCCAGTTTAGTTCAGGAGTCTAGCTATCCAATTCACTTCTGAAAGTGAATCTGAGGTTTTTAAGTAACCTGCTGCTTTTGGAAATACTACCGGAAATGCCTCGCTTTCTCTTTGGTATACGCCTTGGCACATCATGATTTTGACCCAAACAGCATCCAATACCTCTTCTAACATACTCAGTGAACTTTGTTGCACTGCGTCATGCATTGTGGACACATGGTGGCACAGAGCCTCTGCCTCTGCAGCTCATCCTAAGGGTGGTAAAGGGAACCCACAGGCATATAATGCAGATGATCCCAGCTGGGGAAGTCCTAGCAGCCTTTTTTACTCCTTTCTAATACAGAAACAGCATTGTGAAAACAAGTTGGAAGGCTTTCTAGTAAAACAGTCTCAGGCAGGTTTTTAATCATGCATTTGAGCATGCACTACCGTTCAACTATGACTGAACCTACCAGGATACCACACCCCGATGTTGGGTGGCTCCCACTCTCAGTTGTTTGTTTCAGTAGGTTTTTTAAGTGTAAACAAAGGCAAGTACTTGCTTGTGAGGACACAATGTTTTAAGGTAGTAATTTTTCATTTTTAATGACTGTCATGACTACCCTTCAGCTGCTGGGTGCATTATTTAGGTCTTTGCTCTCGATGTCATTCACTGAACTGTCAGCATTTGTCATTTGTTGTGCATGCAACCCTGTTGCAGATGTTAGTGTTTCTGTTAATGCCCAGCTATGACACCTGAAAAAGCTTGTTCCCTGTCTTTATATGCCTTTACATGATCAGAAAGGTAAACCCTCAGGGCACCAAGTGTATACAAGGTTCCTGCTTCAGCACTCATTTTTCAGACCATAGATGTAACCAAAAAAAACCTCTGATACAAATATTTCCGAGATTGGGAAGAGTCTAGACCAAGACTAAAGCTTCCTTTTGCAAATGTCCAGAGCCAAACTATTTTCTCTCAATGCACTGAAGCTTTAAGCCATCTCTCTATGAGCCTCGTTGACCTTCATTTTCCTATTCAAAGTTTTATACTGAGGTGAATGGGAAGGGAAATATTTTACAGAGCACTTGCAGCTCTGTTTCGGTGTGACGTTAAACAAGTTGCCCGTAGGAACCAGAGGTGTGTATGGCTACTAGGCTTTCCAGGCACAATTTTCTTATCTTTTCTACGTCAAATTACTAGTCTGATCTATGTGCTTGATGTGACAGCAGTATTTGGCCCTCACAAGGAAATTTAGGTCATATGCAAGCTGTTTTCCATAGTCTTATCCACATTTCTCAAAAGGAGAGAAATGCAGCCAGGCCCCTGCACACCTATAGCACTGCTGTGTGGAAGGCATGTCTTCTGTGTGCTCATTCTCATTCCAGAGCCCCCTCTGCAGTAGAACAGGGTATAGGATCTACTGTCCTTTGGTCTGCTCCTCAAAGTAACGAGGAAAACACCAAACCAAACCAAAGGAAAAGCAATAGGAAGGCTACTTGGTGAAATATGCAAAGTTCCTGTCACTGTGAGTCCTCAGGCAAGCCACATACTTTCTTCTCCCAGCATCCAAAAGCTGGCGATGATGTCTGTGAAAATCTTTGAGACCTGTGGGTGAAAAATGCTAACTGTATGCTGACTATTCTTTTTTTTTTTTTTTTTTTT
>VYXH01001117.1:343659-360130 GCA_013397275.1 Burhinus bistriatus | reverse complement strand
TTTTTTTCTGTTTTAAAAGATGGAAAGCAGCAGCATTCCAAGATAACTTTGGCAAACCATTTGTTCCCTGCTGTGTTCCCTATCTCTGCTTGTCCCTGCTATATAATTACTTTCTAAGTCTTAAGTTGCTGGATATACTTTGCTACTCACTGTTGTGTATCGTATTCAGTGTATATCAAGCCCAGCGGAGCCTTCGTCTCTATTAGGTGTTCTAGTGAGCCAAATGAGACGGAGAAGAACAAGCCACCTTCTGGAGAAAAAGTTATGGGAAGAAAAAAAAGTTATTACACAGCAGCTTCTGGTTTGTATTTAATCTAAAATTTCTGGGACACTTCATCTAGCTACTTTCTTCCACCCTGCTATTAGTCAGTGGTATTATAAACCCTTCTGCTGTCACAAGATTGGCCTGTAAAGCGCTCTCTCTCTTTTACTGGAAAAGTTTTACGGAGAAAGAAATCAGGACTGTTTAGCTAGGACAGTTTAAATAAGCAAGGAGAATGACAACTGCCAACTACTGTCCAATACAAACTGTTCTGTTGGCATCTACTGTTTCTCCTCCAACTGCTGTTTATTTCCCTGCATTCTTTATGGATGGTTTAAATGGAGGGAAATCATTCTAATCATCACATGAATGAGAGCACAGGGAAACCGTTTGCATTTTGTAGATTCATATCTACGTGACAATACACCATTTATTTGCCAATATTCACAAAGTTCACTGCAGATTATTACTGGCTGCAAAATGGGAAAAGAGTTTTCCAGAAAATTTATGAATATATTAGTACTTTTAATCAAATTTTATCTTAACTACAAGGGTTTGTTTTGTTTGTTTGGTTGGTTTTTTTAAAGGTGTTGATCAGAAAGCTACTGTAACAGTTAAAGAATCATGAAATATTTACTTTTCTGACATGTTTTACCCAGGCCTAGAACTCACTGGCTTCTGGTTGCGTTTCCCAAAGCTAGTACTGAAGACAGAACCCAACCAGTTATCTGACTGGTATGTTCAGCAACAGCAAGGATGTGATCAACAGCAAGGATGTGAAGGAGGAAACTAACTAAACTCATTTCAATGGAGAACAATGTTGCAGATAGCAGTAAAAGAAAGAATTGCAGTCACCCTCACTAGTGGAGAAGAGTGGCCAGCATCAACAAAATAAGTGGGATTCTATCCTTTTCCTCTGCTGCCTTTTGTCCCCAGAAGGGTTTCTTGTCATTTCAGCAATGGCTGACAGGAGTCAGTTGAGTGCTGACACGTATTGTGGCACCTGTAAGCATTTTTGACATAATTGACATAGTCCTGCAGGGTTTTGACAAGTTTGTCAACCTAATGAATGGGCAACTGAGCTTTAAAACCTACACTAAAGGTCATGTAAGTTGTTCAATGGAGGATGAAAAATTCTAGTAACCAAATAGTAGTTTCTGACTTACTCTGCTTGCCTGAGAAACAGCAAGGGTGGGGGGCACTTTACAACCTCTCCCATCCAATATTGCTTATGACACTTAATGGGAAGGGGAGAACCTCTGAAGAATGTTTTTTTGTGTTTTTCTTTTATAAGCAAAATTCGAGAAACCTTTGTGTATGGTAGTATATTTTAAAGGGAATGGCCCTGCTTGGTGTAGTGCAACTGCAGTTTTCTTATAAAAGCAGAGTAGATCTTGTTTATGAACGAAAATGACTCATCACAGAAATAAGGCATCTGTAGTTTGTGATAGCCACATATATAAACTTGAGGGTATAAAAGAATAAAAATATTTAATTTTAAAAAATCATCTACCTTTAACTAAAGTAGACAGACAGTGCATAGACCAAGCCAAACAGTTTGTACTAACAGTTAGGTTATAGCAAGTAGACAAGGTATCCACAAATCAGCTGAACTTTTATAGCTGTGTAAGATCTAAATTTTATCTCAGAGTTTGAGCAGACTGAAAACCTACCCAGGGAGAGACACCACTGCTCAGCTGAGAAGCAGTGGCCTCTCAGATCGCTGCAGCACAATCATGGTTCACATCATGGTGCTGCAGTAAGACCTATCAGAATACTCAGGAGTTTTTTTGTAGAAGTCCTGTGTTTTTCTTGCCCATAAGTAGATCTTACAATATTTAAAATAAACATATCTTTGTCTTGCATAAGAACTCCATGACTGTACCTTTACCAGTGCCTTCCAAGGGTCATACTGGCCAGGGACAACACATATTAGCACTACTTTAGGGAAATACTAGCATTTCTTCAATTGCAGTTCCACACTCTTGTTTAAGTGGCCCAAAGCACAGAGGACTATATTTAACTGGTATTTCTCCTCCTTGACAAGACAATGAGTCTACGAACTTGACCTCACTGAGACTGGGATATTGACTGTGGTGGGGTTTTGTACTCAAATGGCAAAATAAACATCAGATCAATAATATGTTTTCAGAGCAAACCACAGAGTGTTACACTAATTTTAGCAGAGCGATCAGATCAGTAGCAATAACAACCTGACTAATTTTTACAGGATTAGAATTGCTTAATTGCAGTTAATGACCATTTGTCAAGCACATATTACTATGGACTATACCAAAAAAGCTTTAGAAATTGAGAGGGGAAAGAGAGTAGAAAAGGAGAACCTAAAACTAGTATTTTGTGACTACATTTCTGGGTTTACTTAACTGCTTTTCTAGCTGCATAAAAGTGATGTATTTTCCTTTCAGGGAGAGGTAATACTTGCGATGCAGAAGGCAATTTTCAAGCTGTCTGTGAGGAACTCTAGCTTCCTTTTAAGATATCTAAGCAAAATATCTTGCTTTGTATACACTGCCCTGTACCACACTTCTCTCTGGCTCTGTGGTCATCTGGGGGTCATCGCACTGGTGGTTTACTTACTGCATTCGTGCAGCCTGGATTCTGCTCTAAACTAAGACAGATGTTAATGAGCTGTTATTGACTCTTCACCAGCAGGAGATAGCATGAGGATTTTGTTCTCTGTTCCTGAGTAGAACTGGCAACTAGGAGATTTCGGGAGATTCAGTTGCTGAAAGAAGAGGGAAGGGCTGAGATATATGTAGTATATTTTTATGTAAAATGCTAATATTGATGGAAGAAAATCAGCTAGCCTTGGTGATATTTGCAATTACACAAGTACCTAAATTAACCCATTGTGAGTTTTTTCCCATGCATTTGGAAATTCAAACCTGTATTGATGTTCCGCAGAAAGATTGCACTTTTGTAATGTATCAGACCAGAACCATTGATCCACACAAGGCTGAACTCATTGGTATCTAAAAACCAGATGAGATCAGAATTTTGGGGGGCCTTAGCTTGTTTCTCTATATGTAAAAATGAGAAAAAAACCCCACATACAAGCACAACTTTTGTATTTATTTGTTGAAGTGTTTAGTACCAAGTTTTTAAATATCAGTTCTCTCAGGTATTATGAGAATTTTCTCTTGCTTCTTCAATTTGAGGTGGAAATATTATGCATGTGTCTTTATATCCAATATTGAGTTTATTGCTGTTTGAGGGCTTTGGAATCTCAGAGGCACAAACCAGACCTACTGAAGTGCAGTAACTCTAGTAATTTTCATGCACTTTAATAGCTGTAAACTAGAATGTACTTTTGCTGTTGTCTTTCCCTTTCACTTTTATGTTTTTAATCGCATTTTCCACTCAAGCCACTCCAGGCGATATGACTCATGTTTCATCTGTTAGATTTGAACAAAATATTTTCTTTTTTATTGTTATGCAGATCATTGATATCATTCTGCCATACCTCCACTGATAATTCAGAAGACATTAGGGGACTGAATGTAAGGATAAACTAACATTTACTTTACATCAGCTCCCCATGAAGACAATCAATCGGGCAGTGAATGACAAATTGTTTGTTAGTCTGCAGCAGTCTTAGAAGTAAATATACTGATTCTTTTAGAATGTTATAAACGTTGCATGTATAACCTCTTAGGGCAAAAACCTTTAAATAATTGACAACTGCAATGATATTTTTTCTTTCCACATATTGTAAATGTTCAAGTGGTCTGGAACATTAGGATATTAGTAAGGAATTTCACCTGAACGTCATTGAACTTCAACTTGGCACCTTTAAAATTGAGTGCTGTGGAAACAAAATAAAAATTGTGAATACTTTCAGGTTCTTCAAATACTATAGTGCAGACATCTATGAAACCTCTAGCTGGAACTAGAATATTGTGTATTCAGTCTTGTGTTTGTAAAGTGCATTGGGAGTGTGAATGGTTGGGATAAAAACACAGCTTAAATAGCTGCATATTTAGTAAGCACCTTCCACCTTACAGGCTGAATGAGGGAGGGGTTTGCTTGGAAAAAACACTATGTTATCATGTAATTAAAGATATTTTCAGGGAATAACATAATGAAGGTTGAAAATGTGAGCTTAATTCTGCCATTTTCTAACTCCTGAGTAGTTGACTTTGCAATCCTAATATAGTTTTCTTTGTATGAAACACAAGAGTTCTCATGGCAACTACTTTCTCGAGTGTCTGTTTCAAAACTAAACAAAATTATTCATTTTCTCCTCACAGGTATCATTTTATTTAAGCCTTTTCTATCTTTCCAATGCAGATACTAAGTTTGAGACACCCAAACTGCCATCAGTATTCCAAGCGCAGCTGTAGTAACCGAGGGTAAAGAAGAAATATGACCTGAGGTGCCCTGGTAGAGGTTCTTGTGTAGCTTCTGTCCTCTAGAACTTAACTTGTTTTTGGCAACTGAAATGACTTGGAAATTCGTGTTTAGTTTATATCCAGTAATTTCCAAATCTTACATAATTTGTGTAGGTATGCAGCGTGCAGGATTGTGGAAGACATACATGGAACAGAGATACAGATTTGCACTCTGACTCAATTAAAAACAAACAAGCTAACAAATATATATAAAAAAAACTTTAAAAATTGTCCACGGAAAGATGCTGAATGTATTCTAAAATATCATTTCTATTACAACCTCCATACTAAATGTTACCTACACATTTTAGGAGAGTGTCTGGTAGCAGGTATGGAAAGAAAGGTGTAGGAAGCCTCACAGTAGACAGTTACATGATCATTTTGCCACAAGAGAATGTTTCTTTTTAATTGCCAATGGTTAATAGCTGGCTCAGGTCCAGAAACATGGAGGACCTGCATTCTGTATTGTTTTTATGCTAATGTAGCTGTCAGTGATCTTGACAACCCCATTATTGTAGGTAATGGAGGTCTGGGGAATCTCATACATTAGAAAAAACATGGAATGAGCAATAGGGAACATAGTGTGAGGACATTTGAGGGGCTTTTCATGAGACCAGTCCAGAGCTAATAAATGTTTTCAGACCAAGTTTATTCTTGCAGAACTTCTCTCATGCCCATTTACTTAGGCTGAGCGGTTCTGTGCAATGAGCTTTCTCAGGTCTCAGAGGATGGGGAAACACAAGATGAAGACAGTGGATTAGCCAAGAATTTGGTCAGCATTATGAGCCCAGCTTTTGTTCTAGCCACAGCTGACAGTAAGCAGAGTTGGTTGCTTTCTGTGGACCCCATCTCCTCTGCTCTGGGATAGAGTGGATTGGCGCTGAAGCATTCAGGCTAGCTCCGAATGATTCCCTCTCGCTCATGTGGCTCTCTGCTTCAGCTAGTACTCCTAGGTATTATTAATGCCCGGAGGTGGCCAGTGTAATTTTCTGGGAACCTGTGGCACATCTTAACACAGGCTGTATATACCATGCACAGATAACTGACACTTGTCAGCTTGTAGCTGAATGCCCATCAATTCCTGCTACAAGTGAATGGAAATGCAACAGGAAAACAATTAGGTCCCCTGTCATGGTAAACTATGTTAAAAAGCACCAGCCTACTTTGCAAAAGTGTGTCCAGTGAATTTCACGTAGACCTTTTCCTGGACTGATGGTGTTTGAACTCACATATAAAGGCAAACAAGCATATACAGGGAAATCACTAACTCTGGACATGCAACTAGACAGATCCAAGCCCAGCTCCATGGTCTGGCGGCTTTTTTACCCTGTTCATTGACCCCTGTTCCTCCTCACACACAGGACCCAGCCTAGGGTAACTTCTATCTGTGCAAATAAACTGCAACACGAAGAAATTAAGTGATCCACTAACTTCAGTGGCAGCAAGCCTTATTTTCTTATCCTTTAACCCAGTGTCCTGCTCTTCCTTGTCCTACTCTCTTTCCTGTGGTGGAAGGAGCCTACTCTTATTCCCAGTTGTCCTTAGAACAATAAAATCCAATATCACCTATGTGTCTGTGGCATCCTGAGCTCATTTGACTCGATGAAGCTACTGCAAGATATCCATAAGTTCTCCATTGTGCTCCAAAGGGCAGAACACGGTACAGGGCAAATATGCATCCTTCCAGAAACCACTATCACAAGGACAGTGCTGTTTGTTCAATCAAAATCTAGGAAGTAATGTGCTGCCTTAGTGTCTCACATCTGCTTCTGCATCTTTGAAATCTTTTCCTCTCCACTTTTTTTCCCATGCAAATACCTTCCTTTATAGTCATGACAACTAAAGGAAAAGCTATGTTTAAAACAAACAAACAATTAATATTAATCAAATATTTATGAGCATGCATGATGAATATTTATGAAAAATATCAGTGTCTACTGAAGATGTAAGATAAGAATCAGTTGTAAATTCTTTCTGTGAAAATGAAAATGCACAGTAACTGTTAATTATGTGGCTACTATTATTAGGTACTATTACAGCTGAGTGAATATTTCAAAAGATTTATTCACTTGCAGATATGCTGACTGAAATGATTTGTAAGTTTAGTAAATTGTTTTGGCCAAGACCAAACTAGAAATTTTATTCAAAAATTTTCAGAAAAATGTGTGGTTTTTTCTTAAATTTTCAAATCAATACTTTACATCAGATTTGCCAAAGTGTAATTAAAATATATATATATTCGACCCACGTTCTTTTTAGAGGCATACGAAAACTAATTTCTGGTTCATACAGAATGCATATTCCCAATATTTTTTGCTTGCTTGTCAAACTGAAAATGTATTACTGGAAATTAGAATGTTTTATATAAAGCTCTATTGGTAGTATAGGATAATTCTAGTATTTCTGTGGGAAAAGGGGGATTTCTTTTTCTCTTGTGTTTCTTTGTCCTTCGAGATGCACCAAGAGCTCTTGAATACAGCAGATCAACTTTTAATGACAGTAGGCTAGCCTAGTTAAATCCAGACTTGAATTCAAGAGCATGTTTTTAATAGTGAAGGTAATTAACTTTGAAACAATTTACCTAAGCATGAAACAGATTCTTTGTATCTTGAATAATATTAATTGAGATCAGATGTCGTTCTGAAAATATGTTTCTAGTTCCCTAGAAGTTATGGGTGGAATACATTTTTTTTTTCTTATGATATGTGGGAGGTCAGGCTAGAAGAATGTATATAGTTTCTTTTTTTTCCCCCTGACATTAAAATCTTGGAATGAACGAATATGAACAATTTAATCTTTGATCTAAACTCTCCTCTTTGTTTTTTCTTCCTGGCTAGATAGTAAAGCTGTCAATCAAGGACAGCCTATTTTATAATTTATCTCTGTCAAACTGACATAGAATCAGCTTGGGAAGACGATCCCCACACACACTGATACCAGTGTTTGGTTACAAACGCCCAGTTCTGGAACATTTTCTGAGCTGGGTATTGTCGAGTGCCAAGTAACTTCAATGATTGCACCCATTGTGATGGTGCCATTTATGAACCCAAAGCAAAAATCCTTGGCATCTATAGAAAGACGACTCCTGAATTTATGGAGTTTCAGGTCATACCACAAATGCATTATGATCAGGCCTTAGAAAGCTGGACTCAGGTGGGTCACTCCAGCCCCTTTTATCTCCTCTGGTAATGTGCTAGTGCACGGCAGCACTGCTGGGGTGGCCAATGCTGCACGTGCAGTCTGAACCTGGCAGCAGACAAAACCTGTGGGACTCCTGAGACCTGCTGCGTTTGTGGGTCTCCTGGGCCAGCAGGAGCCTGCCTTTGCACTGGGACATGCCACAGTGCTCAGGAGGGACATGAGCTGTCTAATCTACCCAGCTCTTTCCCTGGGATAGAGCTGGGAGGACAGAGACAGGGACACACACTGGGCCAGGCATAGAGCCCAGGCACGGTCAGAGCAGAGGTAGCTGGGTGCTCTGAATGGAAAGGCTTGTTTGTCAGTGTGCTGCTGGGAGCGAAGAGTGGGACCTCATCTCCAGCCTAGACTTGAGGAGGCACTTAACATGCCAATGGACTTCTGTTTCCTCTGAGTTCCCATGGACTGATCGCATAGGGGAGGTGACCTGCCCGCTGCTCTGAGCAGTTAATGAATAGGGAAAGACAGCAGAGTCAAGGCTGCACCCACCTCCCGCTCCTCCGCATCCCTTCTTGCTCTACTGTTTGCAGGGGGCTGCCCAGGCTTACTTCTGTGAGCTGGGGAGCTTCTACTCAGCCATGTAATGGTGTGGTCTGCTTGCAAAGTCAGGTACTTGTAACCATAAATACACTACTTGGGTAAGCAATGCAGTGATAGTTACTGGGTTTGGAGCTGAGTAGTATTAAAAAAGGGTTATTTTGTTAGCATTTTTGGTTTTTGTTTTTTTTTTTTTTTCCTTCACTAATTTCTGGGAAGCTACCATTCATCAGCTGTCTCATAGTCTGCACAGTTTACCACTTAACTGGGAAGTGGATTCACTCGTATGGTCCATACTGAGATTAAGAAAAGTGTCTTGATAGATGTATACTCATTATATAGTGTATGAACACTACTTGTATATGTCAAAAACAGCTCTTTGGTGTCCTCAGAAAACGGTCTCAAACACTAATAAAAAGTTTTCACGTTACCTTTCAACATCAGTTCAAAGAAGTCGTTGGTGTCTGCATAGAAATAAGTTTCCTTGCAGAGTGATTGAATTTTAATAATCTCTTAGATTTTTAGGACTTCTGTTCCAGTTTATTCCTATCTTATTTTCTTTCTCTCCCTCCCTCTTTCAGCACTTCCCCCCTTAATCTCTTTCTCAGTAGGAGAAAACCTGCCTCTAGGGTACAAGTAGGAGGAGCAGAGAGCATGAAGATCAAGCTAAATCAGGATGTCTTGAAAAACAGAAGGTCACAACCTCACATTTTTTCTGAGAGCAAATTTCCTGCTATTGACTCTGTAACACTAAGGAGGATTCAAACTGATTTAATTTTCAACCCCCCCCCTGCCTACTCCCCCCCTACATTTTTCTTTTACTCTCTAGACAACAGATGTCAATGTCTTTTTAAGTTGTTGATGATTAACTGCTAACACTGTACTGTTAAAAACTCCCAGTCACATTTTTCAAAACCTTCAGAAGTGTAACTGATAAAGTGCACACCACAGCAATGAACATGATCTTACTGAAGGTTTTTTGAAGTGAGAAACTTATTTTCCCCCTTTCCCTTCCTGCCTCATTTCAAATACATTTAAATTCCTCCTCAAATGGATGTAGCCATTTATTAGGTAGCATATATAAAGATTTACCAAATGAATGGGTTGGGTTTTTTTTTTTTGTTTGTTTGCTTGTTTTCTGGGGGGAAGAGGGGATGCATGTGAATTTGCAGCACAACAGCCTTTCAAGCAATAGCTTTTGTCATGAGGCTGAGATCTAGCCTTGTTACTNGTGTTTGTTTTGGGGTTTGTTGTTTTTTTTTTTCTAATTGCTCTCTTGTGTTTTTTAACCTTCCTCCACAGCAGACAAAGAAGGATTGCTGCTACCTGCTAAGGTAACAGCAATTATATTTCCTCCCCTGTTTGATTCAGAAATGATCTAGAAGTTGGAGCTGTCAGAAATCTCCTGACAAGGCTGTCATTGGGCCTGTGGCAGATCAGTTAGAGCTAATGAAGAGAATTATAGATGTGGTAATCTGTCGCAAGAGCTGAGGGACTATGGTTAATGCTGCTGTAAAAGGCTGGGAAATCTAGCTGGAGTGTAGGCTGTCTAAACTGAGATCTTAATCTAGCAAATTCTTAAAACTTCAGACTAACTTTACGTACCAGTGCAAGTCAGGAGGTGTGCTTGCACAGCGTGTGGAGATAAACATTTGCATACAGCTTTGCAGGTTGGTGGTGTTCCAACGTAAAGTCTTCAAANTTTCCTGCTATTGACTCTGTAACACTAAGGAGGATTCAAACTGATTTAATTTTCAACCCCCCCCCTGCCTACTCCCCCCCTACATTTTTCTTTTACTCTCTAGACAACAGATGTCAATGTCTTTTTAAGTTGTTGATGATTAACTGCTAACACTGTACTGTTAAAAACTCCCAGTCACATTTTTCAAAACCTTCAGAAGTGTAACTGATAAAGTGCACACCACAGCAATGAACATGATCTTACTGAAGGTTTTTTGAAGTGAGAAACTTATTTTCCCCCTTTCCCTTCCTGCCTCATTTCAAATACATTTAAATTCCTCCTCAAATGGATGTAGCCATTTATTAGGTAGCATATATAAAGATTTACCAAATGAATGGGTTGGGTTTTTTTTTTTTGTTTGTTTGCTTGTTTTCTGGGGGGAAGAGGGTATGCATGTGAATTTGCAGCACAACAGCCTTTCAAGCAATAGCTTTTGTCATGAGGCTGAGATCTAGCCTTGTTACTGACTTAACTTATGCAGACCAAAGGCGTAAATCTACCCAAGCCCTGCCAAGGTGGATATCCTCATATAGGTGGAAAGGCTAATAGAAATGTGAACGGATAGTTAACCCTGCTTTCTTCTCATTCTAAGCTTTTCTGAATATTTCCCTCTACTGAAACTTTTTCTGTTTTTAGGATTTTATTTATTTATTTAAGGAGGAAACAAAATAAAGACCCCACAGGAAAGATAATAATTTATTTCCTTGCCGTGCATATGCATCATGTAATACAGTGAATATGTATGGGGATGTTTTTATGTAAAGTCATAAAATCTTATTTTTGTACTTTTTTTTGGTATTAGTGTGAAAAATGCACAGTTTACATGGGTGGGCGAATGATTATTTTTTTTCCTGATTCTAGTGTGTCAATAACCTCCTCTCCTTTGCTTGTCTTGNACATTTGCATACAGCTTTGCAGGTTGGTGGTGTTCCAACGTAAAGTCTTCAAAGCTGTTTGGTTTTGGTTTTTTTTCCTCTCCTGTCTGCAGTGCTAGTAAGCTTTGGCTTGCATACACCCCTTAAAGAGCTGTTGGAAATAGTCATCATTATTGTCTCAATGAGAATATTGACTTTTCAAAGCTACAGTTGGACTAATTAGCTGGGCCTTCTTTGCGGGCAGGTGAATTTACTTTCCACTCCCAGTACTGTACCCTGATATCTCGCTGCTCACTAATGGTCTGAGAAATTCCCATGCCTGTTGCTGGGTATTTTTGAGGATAATATAGAAAGCGATGGGACCACGTGTGCCAGTGAATCACTTCTGCAGCCAGAGGCATTTCATCTAAAAGGATCCACCAGGATTCCTGCAGGGCTGCTGCTTCTCCTGCCCACCCTTGCTCCCCAGCCGTCCCTTGCACAGCTCAAGACACAACAAAATATCAGTGGGGTGAGGACATTAGTGTGGTAGAAGACTAAATAGCTGCTCGAGAGAAGACAGGGCTTTGAGTAGGACAGGGAAAATGACAGCCCTTTAGAGTGTTCTGTTGCTATTTCAGCAGCAGGTTCTGAGTTTTCAGCTACTTCAAGCTTTTTACAGGATTTTTGGTGGGTTCTTTTTTTTTGTTGTTTTTTGGGTTTTTTTTGTCTAACCCTGGAAGTGACTTGGTAGTAAAAGTTTAGTCTCATTTTTACACAGAAAAAGAAATTAAAACTTATTGTTGAGGCCAGTAACTATGGCTAAAAAGGCTAATAGCTCCATGGGAATAGAAAGAAGAGAATAAGGATTTTAGGAAATTTTAAGTAAGCAAATTAGCACGTGTTTATTTGGAATAACACAGAAGGAGGTATGTATAATCTGTCTGTTCTTATTTTCTTGACATCTCTTTGCTGAGACACACTTTTTAGAGTGGAAAGGCACTCTGGGGAAAAAAAACCCCATACAATACTGTTCTTAAAAAAGCTTAAAAAGAACAAAATTAATAGTTTGTTGTGGTGGTTTTGTTGTTTTGTTTTTTTTTTAAATAAAAAAAAATCCCGCTATACCAGTAATTAGCCTCCTCGGGATATGTGTTATTAAGCTGGCTGCACGCTTCTTAGGTGGCCAAAAGAGAAGGCACTGTGCTTTCATCCTCTTACCTAATGCAACAAATCCAAGGTATGCACCAGTCACTTATTAATGCACACCATGTTGAGGCTTAATGCTATTGTACTTGTTCTTTTTCAAGCTCCAGGCTGGTTGTACAAGGAAATGCTGCAGAACAGCCTTGGGAGCAAAAGTCACAGTTAGGGATTATGTTCAAGCATTGAAGAAATTGTAAAAACTCTTTTGTTGTTTTCCTGTTTTTTGTTAATAAAGGACTGTTTTATTGGTTATACACTTTCAAGTAAATCTCTCAGTCATCTTTAGAAAAGCTGGTTTCAGCCACCTACACGTCTCAGAAGGAAAAATAAATTAGATTGAATTTTACCTGCTTTTCATATATCACTGTGATGTCAAAGCAGCTGTTTATTCCTTAATGTGCCCTTCATTTTCCTATTGAAACAGCTTAAAGCAATCTAAATTTTTTTTCTAGAAGCTGGAAGCTTCCTAACACAGCAGATAGTCCACTCCTGAATAAAGCCTAGAAAGTCATCTCTGATGTTTTCATGATCTTGTACATCAAGAATGGCTATTAAACACAGTCACTGCTTCCAAAATGGAGGGACGAGGGGAGGAAACCTCTATGTGTAAAGGTTAGAGAGGGATAGAAGATATATTTTCCATTATGTCTATGGACAGAAATGAAAAAGTGAACAGTGAAAAATAAGAGCTCACTGGAAACTGGAATATTTCAAAACAGTATTTTCTCCATTACAAAATGTTTCACTTTTGGAAAAAGACTGCTGTTATGGTTTGAGAAACCCACAACAATTTATTGTTGTTTAGACAATTATTCTGTCACCAGATGACCCCTCCCCACCTGGGAAGACGAATTGGGAAAAAACAGGGAAACCCGGGGACTGAAATATAAACAGATTTAATAGGATAAGACTAGATAATTAACATTAGTAACACTAAAGAACCCATATTGATCCCAATACCAATAGAAAAAATACAAGGATTATACTTAGTATAATTGGAAGCTGTGCACTCCCAGCGGTGGACAGCAAATGTTGGACACTGCGAGCGCTACGGCTTCGGGAGGAAGGGAAGGTCGCAGAGGTTCGGCACCAGGGCAAGAAGTTCTCTGGATCACTGCCGTTAAGGGAGAGAGACCTTCACAGCAAACTTCTAATTTAGATTGAATGTGACATTGATGGTATGAAATAATCCTGTTGGCCAGTTTGGGTCAAGTGCTCAGGTCTTGCTCCTCCTCATCCCTGCACCTGGGGAGCTCGAAAACACTGAGACCTTGAAACCCACATACCATAGCTGGCTATAAAGCAAATATTTTCACAAATTCAGGCCCTAGAGTTTTCTAGAAGTGCAGTTTTCCCAAGCATTAGAAGAGAAATTAGTCCTGTATTGCTCAAACCAGGACAACTGCCTTTGTTAAAGACCATTTTACCCTACTATTTCAACCTGCTCTGGAAAAGATGTGCTTCTCCAATTTGGTGCGTGTGTGAAAATGTGAAGGCTTCTGGTTTGAACATTTAGTATTCATTTGGGCAGAGAAGAGAGACTGGATAAGGAACAGGGCATTTGTTGTTCCTGACACAGCGGTTGGTCCATCTCCTGTTTGGCACAGAAATAGTCCTTGGCTGAGAGAACGCACAAAAGCACATTACTGGGCACCTCTGTGGTGACTGGCCAGGAGCCCGCTCACAATCCGTACGCAAGGACTGCTGCTGAATAGAAATGGGGAAGTGGAGAGGCTCCTCCGCTGGGCAGAGAGCTCCTCAGCGCTGACCCTTCCTCTCCTCAGCTTGCACCAGGCTCAAGGTAGGGCAGTTCCATCACGCCTGGCAGCTTCTCTTCACTACTTTTTAACCAGCTGTCTCTGTCTTGCCAAAAACTGGAGGTAGAGCAATTAGGAGAATCAAAATGGATAGTCTGTAACATAAAGAGCTTGGGCTGATGTTCTGTCTGTACAGCCCTGGGTGATACTGGCTGTATCTCTGTAGAGCGGTGTTGTAATAAACAAACCTGGTATGGTATAAGGCACATTTTTATGCCAATCCCTAACGACTCTTCTTATTGTTATCATCATGTTATTATTATACCATAGAAGTCAGCAAATTAAATCAGCTCCAAAATACCTGTTAATTCAGTGAAACCATGTTACAAACATGCTTTAAAGGTGTACCCCTGCAAATGCATATGTCCGATCATTACCTCACAAAACCCCATGGGAAAAATTTGCAGGATTATGCTCTAAGAGATGATAAATAAAGGAAACAACAGCCCCACTGCTGTATTTATACTCTGCACAATGTATTTTTTAATGTATTAATCTTCAAATGAAATAGCTTAGGAGCCTGTGTTGATAGATTCACCGGGGTGGTTTTGAAGAAGTATGTATTAACTCGCATTTTGAGACTTAGGGTTTAGGATGGTGCTTAGATAGCTGCATTTCCCCCACCTCCATTCATTCCTATAGAAGCACAGTTTTCCAATTACAGGAAGACCTTAGGACGGATGTGTTTGTGTTTGTGTGTGTGTGTATGGCTACTTTTTGTGGACACATAAAATTGAGGAGTATTTATGCTTGCCTGAATGAAACCAGATTCAAAGAACAAGTATCTGCTACACGTGTCTCTTCCATGGGACAAATAACTTATATCAGCATTCCTATATAAATGTTAATAATGTTTCTGATATGATTTCTATCAAGCAATTTTTGTGCTGTGCCATGGACCTCAACTACAAGAGTCTGCTAAATGAAGTCTTATCTGCCTTCTTTTTTTCCAGGTTGCAGTTATTATTATTTACTTTTTTTGGCTATGAAATGACAAAGAAGTAGAGACTTTTTGAACTATGGTGAATATCTCTATTTCATAGGCTCATAATTCATGAACTCCTTGTCTGATTTACTGCAAATTTGGTAGAAAAACCCTACCTCAGCTTGAGACCTAGACTACAAATCTTGAGGCCAATATGATTTGTGAATGTGGAATTTAGAACTGGGGATAGGAGCCAAATTTTATCTTTTAATGGAAATCCATGTTGTAGCCTTAATTAAGGGGACTCTTGCTGTTCCTTAATATATCTTTCCCAGCCCTTCACGCCTCAAAATACAGACATATGAGTAACGAATATTCCTTTTTGTAGTTGGTGGCTATTTAAAGACCATCGGGTGAAGTAAAATGACAGAGCTCCATAGAGATCAGCACACCTGATTTACACTATCTTCGCTGTGCACTCAGTATTGAGGAATATTGTATACTCATGTGTGCTACCACTCCGTCTTTTGTAGCAGCCTCATCTTTACAGTGAACAGAATGCCTTTAAAAAGGGAAAACTATCAATATACCCCAAGTTGTTGCTTGCATAAAGCCATGTGAAAGCCCTTGGTAGAAATACTTTTCTTGCACTTGCTGTCGAAGCAGAGCTGTAGGGGGGAAGCTGATGTGGAGAGATGCATCATGAATCTTGCCACTGTTTCATAGGAAATGGTTTCTTCCTTGCTGGGTTACAGCCATTTTGTTCAAATCTTGTGGTTCATATTCTGTCATTTCATCAGCCTTTCTTGAGTACGTTAGCTTCCACTTTAACACAGTGGCTTTTATAAGTGAGATGAATAGTTCACTGCTTGGTTGTTGTGTCCTGGGGCATCTTCCAAATATAATTACCAAATGTGAATGTAATGGCTTTCTGTTTTTTCTGCACCAGGTCTGTAGAATTATTATTTCAGCATAGGGTACTGTATCAGTTTATTACAAGGTCAGATGCAAGTCTTTTGTTTGAGACCTGGAACTACTTATTTTTCTAATAAAATATTGTACATTATTTGCAACTCCAATATTCTCAGCTTTAGTAATGAATGAAAAACACAATCAAAGCAAGAATGTTTCAATATATAAAACTCATTCCAGTCATTATCAGAATATGGTGAGATGGGGAAGGACAATTTCACCCTGGAGAAATCACTGTAACCTATACACAGCATAGAATTAAGTAATAAAGAGCAAGAGGATGTACATGATATTTGATTTCTAGATAGATGGTGAATGTGTTCAGCTCTCCCATCTGTCCAGAAATGAAATGCTTTACCAGTGAGTGGTGTTTTACTGCTATTCCAATATGGCTTTTCTGCATGATTCTTCCTTCACATAAAATAAATGTCCTTTATGGAATTTAAAATTTTTCCCCCAGATTTATTAGGACCTTACTTTATCATCTTTCTTTTTCTTTCTTTCTTTTTTTTTTTTTTTTTTTAAGCTTCTTTTTTTTTCACCATAG
>VYXH01001117.1:155868-343652 GCA_013397275.1 Burhinus bistriatus | reverse complement strand
CTTTTTTTTTTTTTTTCTTTCTTTTTTTTTTTTTTTTTTAAGCCTGCTGATTATTCACCATAGAAGACTTCTTCCAGAAGTGTCAGAGAAGTCCAAGTGAGTTAGGCACCTCAATCCTACTGATTTTCAGGAAGAATACGGTATTGATCTCTATAGGAGTTTCTCTCATTATTCAATTCAAAATGAGAATTAAAATAACGAGAATATGTAAGCATTTCTCACAAAATAATCCTTTGACAGGGCAACTGATTTGAAGGGAGCTAGTCATGGTAGGAATGATATTTCATCCATTCCCGTTTGGTGTTCAGACCCGCAGGTAGTTAATCAGCAAATCCACCTACTGGAAAGTCACAGTCCTGAAATTAAACCAACCACTAAAGGATGTATGAAGGAGAAGAGATTTAAAATAGATTGCTTCATCTTTCCTCCTACTTATAAGATACCTGCTCAGTTTGTTTTCCCTGTTCGAGAGATAGAGAGAATGGTTTGGTTTCTGTGCTGCAAAGAACCACTTTCACAGGAACTGCCTACGACTAAGATACTTTATTTTCAGTGGCTTATTTAACTTACCCTATTGTTCTTTTTTTCAGGAATGTGCCTAGTTCCTTAAATGGCACAGTAAAAGCCTCTGTGTTGACAGGAAGCCTTTTCCAAAGGTTAATTATTTTATGAGAAAAGAAATTACTCCTATATTGCCTGTTAACCTTTGTTTTTTTTTTTTCTTTTTCTTTTCTTTCCTTTTTTTTTTTTTTAATTATTTCCTTCAGTTATATGACTTCTTGGGAGTCACAAGAGCTTTTTTCACTTTCTAATTTAGCTTATCTCTTAAATATTTTTCTCAAATCTGAACCTCATCTTGTTAATCTTGTTTGTTCTAGAGAGAATAGATTAAATTCCTTTAACTGTCCACTTTATTAAATTCCTGGTATAATTTATTAGTCTAACAAAATCAGACAAGTAGGAAATTTAATTGCTTAAAAGTGCATAACCCTTTGCTATTGCAGACTTTCTCATAAATGTGTGTTACAGTTATGAAAGATAATTAAAATGAAAATTGTTTTCTTTTAATTAGACTTCCATAATGAGCATTTTTCACTACCAAAATAATTATGTTTTCAAATGATACACTTTTATTTAAAAATACTAAGTCTATAAGGTCCTTATCTTTTCCCCAGAAAAGGAATATCTGATTTTGTTTCAATTTAATGTGCCTACATTTTCACTAACTTTGGTAAGGTAGATTCCCATTCTACAGATGAGAGACGGAGGCAAGGTGACAGTAAAGAAGTTGTTCACTCTACCTCCTTGGTGCTATTCCAGATGTTTTAATAGCATCTAAACCGCCTGAAATTAGGAGGTAGATTCTCTCAGTAGCTACTGAAATAGGCTCTTGGGGCTCTTGTAGCCTCCCAAATGGGGGTCCCAGTTAGCCTGGCTTAGATGTCTAAGTGGGATGAATATCCTAGTTGTCCAAGACAGCACAGAAAGACTTTAGCTGATCCAAAAAAAAATACTTCCATGGATTTGGTCAACAGGCTTTTTGTGGCACTCCAATCTGGTGTGATGTTGGCAGTTCTCAGTGGTTTGTTTAGAAGGCTACAATCATGGGCTTTCAAAAGTGTTAGTCACGCTCCGTTATAAAGAGCTGGGAAGGACCTCCAGGTACCTGACTAGCATTTTGAAGGCAGCCATTGTACCAATTTCAAAAGCATATTCTATCCCTTGTTTTACACCGAGCCAAGTACATGCCGGGATCTGACTTCAGGGAGTTGAGTTGGCAGATATGATTAAGAAACCTGACAGTACTGTATCTCTGTGTTTGACTCAAGGAGATCCCGACAATTGGAAACACTCTTCTTGTCATCAGCTTTATTAATTCAAGTGTTTAGTGTTCCATCTTCTCCAGCACAGGTTATTTTTATAGTTGTTGTCCATCTCAATAAGACAGCAGCAGAATTTGGGGTGAACATACTGTACAATTAAGGGCTAATCTTCAGTCATTTACAAAAGCTGGAGCTCCATTAAAAAACAGGCCTTGTTGCAGGTGATTTAGGTTAGAGGATTTTAATATGTCTTGCATTTTCTGCTCTTTATGCCATATTGTGGTGGTGGTGTTTTATTGGCTTTCATCTACTATTCCATACCCAAGTGTATTTTCAATGGTAATTTTTTTCTTTTTTGGTTTTGTTATTTTTATATGCTTCCTGTTCTGAATATTAAAAGGTGTGTTTTGACTTTAATTGCTTACCTTTTGTTGCTAATGATGAGAGAAACTTTCTGAATAAACATACTGAATTTTCATAAGCCAGCGTAGCTCTGCAAAGCTAAGAGATGTAGATGAACATTGACCAAAAGAAACAAAAAAATGTAATAGAGCACATAAACACAGCCCTGAAACTGTTTATGTACTGGTTATGAGTTAAATGCCATTATCATTAGCTTGCTATTGTTAATAGCTAATCAGTGACTTGGTTTTATAAAGGGTGAGGCTGAAAGACGAATGACACTAAACAGCAAAGAAGCATTTTAACTGAATTTTCTGAGAGGAAAATTTGTATGATTCTAAAGTAAAATTTGCTACAAAATATATGGTTTACGCTGTGTAAACCTCAAATTAAGACATAAGTGCAATTCACTCAGTAGTGAATTAATTCAGTAAAAAGCATAGAGTGTGCCTAACTTTCAGTATTTAACCTTTGAATCTAATCAAATGAGATGTATTGGACTTTTAATTGGCTTTTGACATCGGAGTATTTTTTACATAGTGATGGGCTGCAAAATCTGTAGACGGGATGTTCATGGATGTGTTCAAATGCTTAAGATGAAATTTATCTGGCTTTTTGTGAACTCATACAAGAACAGATACTGCTTTGAGGGTTTTCTTTCTTATTTCTGGTACCTCTAAGTTACAGTGGAGTTGTGATACTGTTACATGTTCTTACAGAAAAAGAATAACCATTTAAGGAGATGAAGAGTCTGGCAGCCTTCTTCAGTCTTAGATTTTGCAAAATCTTCTCATCTTGAGCCCCAAGATAGCAATTCTTCCTCCTAGATACCTCATTTTTCTGCATGTGCAGATTCCTTGCATATTGGGTTTGTTCACCCCAAGTTTACCTCTTTTCTTTCTGTCCTCTAGAAAAATATTCTGAAGATCTGTACCATTGCCCACTTTTTCAATAACCAAGTATTTGTGTGACTACACTTGCCAAAATCCTTATGATTACGATTCCTAGCCCCTGCATTGTGTCGTCATGTGTTTTTGCCTTCCAGCTGATATGCTTATTGTTCCTGTTTGCTATTGTAATCTCCCCTTAAACACAATACAAAAACACTTTTAAAAACTCACCCCCATTAAGAAAGGACAGCAGGTCTTTATTGAGTGGGACCATATGCCTCTTGGAGAACAGATAACCGTTGGGAATGATTTTTGCAAGACCTGGTGCTTTCCGAAGCCTATTAGAGGAGAAGAACCCAAATGCCCAACTCATTCCTCTTTTTAAGACTTTATTCTCAGAGAAAAATGTTTTAATATAACTGTCTGAGACAGCACAGTATCTTCTAAAGGATCAAGGTCTCATAAAAGTACAGTAACAGCTGTCAGAAAACTGAGTTTGCTACTTGGTAGAATGCTGCGCAGTCCAGTACATAATTAGCAAAATATTCCCCATCTGAGAAAGAGAGATGAATAAAACAGGTTGCCACATCTTCAAAAGAGCTTCAACTCAGCTTGTGATGTTCTGCTTACAGTTTTGCACAAGCAGTTATCCTGGCCAGGATTTTTCTCCTTGCCAGAATTTGTGCTGGGAATTGCAGCTATCAGAGTTACTTCTTGTGAATCCTCTTTGTATGGTCCAATCTGGGCTTTCTGCAAACGGTTATCAGCCTTGTGTGACCAAAAGCATTTTTTCTTTCTAACCCTCAGGCTAATGTGTAGTACTTGAGAGATGTGTGGAATGGCTCAGCAACTCTTAACTCTGGTTAAGGGTTGATGAACACTCAGGATTTACTCTGGCTGTGAACATGTGCTCACAAAGTTTTCAAAACCCAGCTTCTAATCTGTGAAACTCCTTGGTTAGAGGTATTCTCATGATAACACTGCTTAGTAGGAAGTCAGAGGAAAAAAGTAATTTTTAATATTCATGTAAGGGAAAGTAGCTTCCAAGGCACTGTGCCTATCAATTATTCTGTTCAATATGTTGTGAAAACGTCCCGATAAATGTATCTTCATTTTTGCCTGCCTAGCTCACTCCAGTCTAAGCAAGTTCTTGGGTTACAGGTTTCAACAAATGAGTGACGCAATGCGGAGGGTTTTTTTGAGCCACAAATTCCATGAACACTTCCCATGTTGCAGTAATATTAAAGCTTGTTGCCTCATAGGCAAAGTCTCTGAGAAGTACTTGCTTGCTTTCCACAAATGCCACCAGAACTGGCTGTTCTTCACTAACTTTTTCACTAGGTGGGAACAAAGAAAGGCCAATAGTTTGTAAAGAAGAGAATGTACTGCCCAAAGATCCAGCAACTGGACTAATAGACTTCCTCAGAAAGTGGAAATTAAAGTGATTTTCCCTCTTGTTTTAACCAAGTCTAAGAAATGGATTATCTGGAATGTGTAACATTTGATTTTTCTCATTTTTGTACTTGGATTTTATTTTATTTCATTTCTTTTTCTTTTCTGTTGGTATAGCTTTTCTCTTCCAGCTCTACAGACACAGCCAGGTAGGAGCCCAGAACGCCAGAACAAAAAGTTCAAGGGGGGCGCCGAGGGCCAAATTTTCGCCTGACCTGAGCTATGCCTGACTCCATTGAACTCAGTCAAATGGCATGAGGAATCAAGCAGGTTAGAAGCTGTCTCTTAGTAATGCTATCAACTCCTACTAACTCTTATCTTTGCTAAATCTTTATGGCACTGTAGGAAGGCTCATTTCATCCTCTTTTTAACTGAGCTTCTGATGTAACCATTTTTCAATGACACTTACACATCTACGGGTGTGTGGTGGGGTCTGCAGGGCTTTTTGGCTATTGAAAAGGAATTGCTACAGGGTTAGAACCTCGCCTTGGGGAGACCAGCGGTCTTTCCTTAGTGCCAACACTAAACTGGAGTTGTCTAGGGAATTTTGGAAAGTGCTTTCTGGACTTTCCTACTTTAAGAGAACTGTCTGTCTTTCTGGCTGTAGCTGCCTTTGATTTCTGGGAAATGACCTGTTTTATTTGCTGAATGGCAGGCTCCCCACCGCTCCTCCCCAGTTAGAGAGACTCCTGTATGTCGTACATTGTCCATAGTTTGCTCTGAGCATTTGCTATTTTTGTCTGCACCTTTGATTACTCAGGTTACACCAAAGTCACCTGAGCTGTACAGAATACACACACAACTGCATCAAAAGGCTCTTTGAGGAGCGTGAGTTCATCGGTGCACACGCAACTGTAACACCTGGCAATGTAGTCTTGCTGTCATCCTTCTGCATTGTCTTATTTTGTCTCTGTCTGGCCTTGTGATAATGAATTGTATTCTGTTACTGTGTCCAACCCTTAACCTGGGCCGCTGCCCCTTCAACCTTACTTAGAAGTTTGTCTGAGTTTGGAATGGGAATTGGAAGATGTATTTTTAACATTTCCTGTTGCTTAGGTCTGCTACACTGATGTATCTGTATATTATTACATCACGGCAGAACTTGTTATCCCCTCTCTACAGTTAAGGAGTGGAAAGTTAAATAAAGCTTAGGGAGGTAGGGGGGACACAGGGTATTTAAATTGATTATGTAGTCGCCTATTCAATGTTAGTATATTGCCACATCAGAGAAAGGGCCTCAGACCAAAATATGGTGTCCAGTTTTAGATACTGTACTTGCAGAAAGAGGTGGTCCAATGTGAGAGACTCCAGAGACTGAAGGGCATGTTGTGTGATTGAGGACAGAACATGTGGGAGTAGTTCAGTCAAGAGACGGAAGGGCTGGGATGGAAAGCACCCCTATATGACACGGAACATTGAAAAAGGATTGATATAAATGGAAAGGGAATAAACTGTTCTCTGTGCCCACTGTGTCAAAAATAAGGTGTTTGTTTCCAGCAAGGGAGATTAAGGTTATGTATCAATCAAGGGTTGTAGATGGTCAGGATAGTTAAGCATTGGAATAAATATTCTGGAAAGTGGGGCAAATCTTCACTGATTGTCTTTATGAGTGGATTAGACAAACATTTTGTGGTGAAAAAGTAATTTATAATTGGTTTTGTCTTGGGGTAGGAGGGTGGGGTAAAGGACTCCTTGAGGTGTATTTCAGCCTATTTTATATAATTTTTCATGCTCAGAGCAGAAGGCAGTGGTGAGACAAGATGTACGCATCCAGAGAAAGAATTTTCTCTCCAAGACCTATGAAGTGTTAGCTGTCCCTCAATCTCTTTGCATGCAAATAACGGATTTTAATTCACAGGTACCACATGTACCGTCTGTTATGTACTGGCCAGTGCTTCAGAATGATTCAATGAGAGATGAACACTTTTCCATGCCAATAAACTTCAGACACTGTTTGTTGCACCACTAGCAACACATTCTAACTTTGAACTGCTGAGGTCCACATAAATTCAGGTTGTCCATACAGCTGTGCAGAAAATCTCCAAGATGAGTTCTAGATTAACAGTAAGAAAGGTGAGCCAGTCAGCTAACTTAATGATCTGGCCCATAATTTGAATTCATTGAAAGTTGTCTGTAATCACCTCTGGGAACAGAGATCAAGCATGACCTTGACTTATAGTAGTATGAATTAAATCATCTTGTAATATTTCTGACACTCACTGTTGTCACCCAAACAGTTTAGATTGGCAGAACAGCACACTCGTCATCTTGTAGCACGCTCAAGGTTCCTTTCAGTGTAGTCTTTCATTTCTTTCAAAGGATGCTCTTACGACTCTTTTTGATTTCCTGCATTAAAGAACTTAAAGGACCTCTTAACAATGTTAAAGCTCACACAAGGACAACATGTTTCAGATGTATTACTGTACTTCCATGAGGACTTTCCTTTTTATTCTATTACATAAAGATGTTTTCTGGTTATAATGGATAACATGTAGCCTTGACACTAAGGGCATAGGCAATAGCCAGTCCAGTATTCAAATACAGTCAGTTCTCCAGTCCTGTATTCAAATACAAAGAAAAAAGACTTGTTTCTTTCTCCACATCATAGTGTTTGTGATTTGTCCCCTGGACCCTGGCCACTATGGACATTTATCTTGATATGCTGTTCCTGTGGTTAGTTAGGTTAAATCCAACCTCCCTGCTTCCCACTACCAGTTCTTTGATATAACTTATTTTTGTCAAGGCAATAATATTTCTTTCTCTGTATTTTTTGGTTTTTTTTTTTTTTTTTCCTATTATGTGGGAAGGTAGCTTTCAATGTTCTTTGCTCTTCTTTATTGATAGTCTTTTATCCATTCTCTTTCAGAGCAAAGAAGGGAAAACAAACAGAAATAAGAAGCAGAGCCTAATCCTCCCTTTAGAAGTTAGGGCTATTTCCTCTTTGTGAAAGAAAAGGGCAGAGAATTAGGAAAGGTAAAGTTTATAGACATTGAATGCATCCCCGTTTTTGAGAATCATCTTCCATTTTGCCTTTTTTGAGTAGTTTCTTTGCCATCTTGCTTGAACTGGTAGAAGATCTCAACAAAAGGGGATGAATTACTATATTTTAGAACTATGACATCCTTGTACTGTATCAGAAGCCAGCATAACCTAATGAATCACAAATGGAAGAGGTTTAGCCAATCAATTAAAAAAAAACAACCAAACAAAAAATTTTCTCTATAAGCTGCTTGAGATAGTCAGGAGAACAGCAGATCTGGTGTAAGCAGGTAATTTCAGTCGATGTAAGCATGTAATTTAAATTAATTATGATTTCCTTCTGTCTGCAAACACCTCATAACCTACACATTTCAACCAATACTTTCACTTGGCTCCACACAGTATACAGTGACTTAATTTTATTGTAGTGTCCCTCTTTTTGTAGATGTTTAAGAATGGAAGTGATATGAGTTTTGAAGATTGTGTAGTACAGAATGATATTAAAATATTTGACTGTTTCTTAACAGTAGGACATTTTCAGTCTTCCAAACTGAAATTACTGTGCTATTCTTAGGATTTGAAAAGACTTCCTAATTTTTAACATTTTCTTCAAGTCAAAAGTTCAGGACTGTGATTTGGAGAAATATATTCCCTCCCTCCATTTTCTTGGATTAGTAAATGATGTCTCAAATTGCTGAGGAACAATGTGGTACAGTATTGTCACCTGTGGCACACAGTCATTTGCAGAGAATATGTCTTCCATGTGCTATTTGCAAAGACAACGGGGAAAGAGTAAAATAACAGTGCCTATATTTCAGCAGACTTCAGGGAACATCAAGCCAAACCTCACTGTAAGTTGACATCACCTCAGTGAAGAAATCTAGCTTCATGTTACTGTCAATAGGTACTGTAGCATACCTGGTGTCAGCTTCTTCATGGCACAGAGGATTTTGCTTGCGTCTTTCTCCCCATCTTAGCACTTGTTATTTGTTCCCTGCACCCTGGCTGCTACGGACATTTATCTGCATGATATGCTGTTTCTGTGGCATGTTAGGTTAAACCCAACATGTTGTATTGTAGCATACTTGCTGTCAGCCTCCTAGCACAATAGGAGACTTTGCTTGTATGAGTTTTCATGTGCATGCGCGCACAGACCTGCACAACCAAGTAAGACAGCACAGGGTATGTATAGTGCTCCTGTCAAATGTACAAACACAGAGTAGATACAGCTATCTGAAAAAAGGTAGTGTCAATCAGATCTATTAGAAGGGGGGTGGGGGGGTGGTGTACTGTAGTAGATACCGTATCTGCTGAAAGCAGGTAATTTTAATTATCTAAGATAGTTTAAGTTATGAATAATTTATTACCCATAGAAGTCTTTTTTAAGGCTTCTAATCCTGGTGAGCCTGTGATATTCAGATCACAGTCCCTGATGCTTCCCTATGTGAACTGTTACTCTGGAGGCACTGGATGGGAACTATATGTTTCTCTGTAGCTAGTCAGCATAGATGGAGTTGTTTTGACAGCCCAGCATGAGACTGTAATAGTCCAGCTAAAGATCTGAAAAATATAACACGCAGTGGAAAATAAAACATTTCCTTGGACAGTGATAACCACACTGAACAATGCAACACACTCCAGCACAAATAAGGGAGTTTTGGGGGTCAGCTTTTGTTGGGGCAGCCTTTCTCACGGCTATGAACACTGCAATATTTTCCTATAGGTTGATAACAATTAAGAGGAAAAATACTATCGGACTACACTAGTTAGGAGTTCAGCCACACCATTGCTCTGTTTGAACTCTTTTGAAGCCTGCAGTTTGTGTGTTTCCTGCAGATTTGCTAGAATTTAGCAGCTAATTTCCCCCTAAAACCCCCTATTTCTCTCTACACCACCTGTGCTGCGTGGGACAGGATCCCAGCGCTGACACGAGGGCAGGCCAAAGGCTTGAAAGCAGAGATACCCACTCTCCCGTGCACTTAATCTATTTTTTTTTCTTTTTTTTTTTCTTTTTTTCTTTTCTTTTTTTTTTTTTTTTTAACAGTTGTCCAAGCAGCAAAGAAAGTGGGGAGAATAAACAAGAATGAGGAGCAGGTTCTTGGAGGAAGACGTGGGAAGTGAAAGGTAGGAGAGCATCCAAGAGGTGGGAAATGTGCGTGGCTTGTGGAGCACGTGTTTGTTGTGAGGGGGGCAGGGTGGATAGGGAAAGAGCGTAGCTGAGGGAGCAGAAGAGGCTGACTTCATCAGGGTGGTTAGAAATAGGGCAGGCCTCCCTGGAGCTGCTGAGGTGTCTTTTATGCTCAAGTCTTAAGTTCACAATGAAGGGCCCGGGTTTCCATTAAGCAAGGCACTCAAGCAAAAGCCTAACGCTGGTGACATACCTAGGGATCTTAGTGAACCATGTCTGAAGGTGAACCATGGCTTAAGTTCATCTGTAAGCCTCTGCTGCATTTTGAGAGGCTGATGCACATGACAGAGCAGGATTTCCTTCCGGTACGTGTCCTTTTGAGGTGATGAATCTGGAGGCCTGGAAGAAGGCGTTCAGACCTGGGGTTCGAGAGCATAAGGCAAACCAGTTTGGCATGGAAGGGGACTGAGGAAACCCTAAAGTCTTTGAAGGACTCCCTTCTCTGCCCTGAGCCCCCGGCCCAGCCACAAACAGACTCAGGAAATGGGGAAGCTTTTACATCAAATGGGCAGTTCTTAGATCAAAAGCAAGCACGGGATAAAGCCAGCCCACAAAAGGCAGAGGATGATACTACATAGAGTGTGGAGGTTAGGTTAAGAAGCTAAAGGAAATCTGTCCTGTGTAATACAACACAATCTATTACTGCTTTCCTTGTTAGCTATATTCTGTTCCTTGTTAACTACATTACTTTATTGTCTAATGCATATTGTAAAATGTGCAAGATTTGCAAAGTGACTGGGGTAATTTTGCTGTAGGAACTCTAATTACTGAATTGTTTGATTTTTCGCATGCCGTATTTCTCGAAAGCAGTAATGCAGTGTTGCTGAATTGTACAGGCAATATGTATGTAAAAAAGACACAGAAGCACATATGTACGTAAACACTCCTCCCTGCACAACCCTAGTGAGGATTTTGTTGAATTTCCAGTTTATAATCTGACTTCAGTTCCAGCCTTGCCACCAAATTATTTTCAAATGAGTTGTAGAGAAAAACCTCTTGAGGCAGTGAAACAGCAGGTGGCCTGCTTAGTTTGTTGTGGTGGCACCTTATGAATAACTCAATTGATCTCCATATGCTTCCATTCACTCTTGCTCACAGCAATACTACCTTAAACACTGAGCACTCCAGCATCTGATAGCAAAGGTTTTATTCACACAAAAAATATGACATACTGGAAGGAAAACATGTTTCACTGCAGACATTGCTTTGTCATCCAAACCCATTTTCAGTGCCAAATGCTGATGCAAAGCTCAGGTACTGGAGCAGTGAAAAATGAAAACTGTATGACTTGTTTTGCAATGATATATTAAAATAGGTTCTAAGATCACATACGAGGGGTCTGGTAGAAAAATTTGAAATCCACCTATACAGAATGCTTTGCTCCAGTTAGTGGTTCGTGCAGTTTCTGAGGTTAATCTTTTAGCCTCAGAAAATAAGCCTGGAAGTTTGTATGTGGCAGATGCCCAAATACTGTCCCTGTCCACCCACATGTGGCAGACTGCCAGTTAGGTATTAGGAGAGTAAGATCTTGTATTACCTGTGCACTGGAGCGTGATCTAGGTTTCAAAGCTAATGCTGATAGGAACAAACATGTTCACATATCATGGTGATACAAACGTGGTTCTGGTCTCAGCGTCTGATAGCAGTGGAGCAGCAGCCTGTCCTCCTGAGTCACATGCCTTCTTCTTAGCAGGGTGTGTTTCCTTCAGTGCAGTGCCACACCACTGCACCTCTACCTCCTCCAGATCAGAGCTGACATGACCATCACTCATTTAAGTGTAGTGTAAACCTGGTGTACTGAGGTGGCTGTGTGTCAAGGGAGAAGTATAAATTGAGAGATTAAACAAAGCAAGCTGTACATCCTGCTCTCAGAGGCAAGCACCCATCATAATGCTAGATGTCTTACTAAGTTTTAGTCGCTAACTGCATACGGAATAAGATCATAATAAAAACTTGATGATGTAAAAAAGGAGAGGGAGAGATTTGTATTTCCTAGATTTGAGATAATTATATACTTAACTTAGATGGTTAGTTGTCTTAATCTCCCTAGGTAGTTAGATGAGAGACAAACTTCCCCCAGAACTGAAGCTTAAGTTTCTGTCTGCAATAATTCTGTGGACGAGCCTTTCTCTGTCTCTGCTGTTAGTCTGAATACTTTCCACTCTCATAGGGTGAGCCCTCCAGACTGTATCCAGCAGTGGCTGCAAACAGCATGATAGTCCAAAAAGTGGCAAGAGACTCTCAAGTGACATGCGTGGGAAGTAACTATGCATCAGGAGGTAAGGACATAGCATGGTGGAATTGGGATCATTCTTTTTTAATTCATAGCACTATGCATTTGTTGTTATTCCTTGGATGACAGTTCACACCAAAAAACCTAAAAATGTGTGCACACTGCTTTTGTACCAAGAGATAAAGCCACATGGTGCTGTAGCTGAGATGCTTCTGGTATCAGGGATGATTCTGGGCTGTCAATGCATGGTAGTGGAAGATGCCTGTTGGTTGCACAGAATAGGGCACTAAGCCTTGGAAAAAGGTGATATTAAAGGCCCAACCTTGTTCCTGTTGTTTCCCTGTTGGCTAGTTTAGCCAAGAGTCTTGTCTAACATCTGATTTACATATCATCTTTTTCTTCTCGCAAACTTGGCATTAACAATATAGGACAGAAGTGTGCTGGCACAATGGATGTAAAAATAAATTTGCCTCTGTCAAGTCCAGTAATCAAATTTCTTGAATGACTCAGTTTAGATCACTGCACGTCTATACTTTTGTTTTCATGCTATAGCTTGTTATTGAGAAACCTTCTCCAGTGCAGCCTCCTTTAGTGAATGTAGTCACAGAATTATTGCAATGCTGTCTTTCATATGCTACCCTGTTGACTCAAATTAATTCCAGATACACTTCGAACACTGAATTAAGTACGAAAATGTGCTTTTAAGATGTACGATCATCACTAGATCATTTTAATGAGCTGTTTATCCTTTAGAATAATCTGCTTAAGTTATTTTTGTCTAGCTATGAAGTGGCTGAGTGATGCACTGAGTCAAGACTGGGCAGTTATTGCTACATATTGCATCTCAGTCTGATTTGTTGATGGATATGAAAGATGACAGTTTTTAAAGGGAATGTGATATATATATTTAATGGGATTTATATATTTTACCTTTAGTACATACTTTGGTTTCATGGCGTTTTCTGTATTTACGACATGATTTTTTGTTTCATCTGAAATACTGATATTGGCCTGCAGCTCAGCTATGATTCATGGTAGCAAAAGTATCTATTTTCAGAAGCAAATGTCCTCTAGTACTAGTAGGAAATGCTACAGACTATATAATAACATCAGGAGAAAAATTTTCAGTATGTATTTAATTGTTCAGTTGAGGTTCCTCAGTATGTATGATCTTTTTTTTTTTAATACTGTGCTATATTTTTCCTATATTATCGCCAAATTATTTCCAATCCAGCCTTCCTTAATGAATCTAGCCTTAGGATTATTGTAGTGTTCTCTGGGGAGACATCTTTCTAGTTAGAATACATATAAGATTACACTTAGAAAACTGTGCTAGGTATGGAACCATCTTTAAGAGGTCTCGTCAGTTTTATATCTGTATCTGTCTATACCTATATCTCTTCTAGAAAACAATTAATTCCTTCCATGTCCCTTATAGAGTAAGTACTATGAAAATACTGAAAACAACAAACATTATTACAAACAATAACTAGTGAAGGATGGAATATAAACAATAATAAGTCAATTCTCTCCAAATGGTTCAGCGCTTGGCTCCTGCATTTGGAAAAGATGTATCAAGGACAACTGCTCTGTCCTGATGTGGTTGTCTTTTACGTGGCCAAGGTACATGAGCAGCACTGATTTCACTTCCACCCTTAATCTGGGTGATGAGGCCCAGTTGTGAGAAGCAAGTAATGTTGCTACTGCTTCCCTTCACATTCTGCAACGAAAGGCACTCTAAAACTTGTCTAAGGTGTCTTTGCAGCCCATCTTACAAATACTGCTAGCAGTTGTGCTGAATTGCTATGATGGTTCTAAGCACATACTTTCCTGGCCTACCTCAGCAGTTGGCTGTCTTATCCACTTTAGCTACCTAAAGTTAATTTATGTGTTGCTTTTACACACAATTCAGTTGACAAAATTTATTTGTGTCAATGCAGGGAGTTTGCATGGGTTTTTTTATTTTCTCTGTAGCCTAGATGAGTAGGTTATAGGACTATACATTAACAGTGCGTGTGCATGAATCACTGACTGTGTCTGCATGTCAGAGGGGAGAAATTTCTGAGTTCTGCCACTTCTGGAGACACATGAATAAGAAGTCTACATCATCTATGTCACCTTGATTCCCTAGTACACTCAGTTACAGCTTCAGTCAGTTATTGCGGTTAACAGTAAAGTGTAGGAGAAATCCCACAAAATCGATAAAACTCATTAACATTTTTATGAACAAAGAAGAACTTTAGATTCTAGGTATTTTCACTTTTCTATGTATTTGAGGTGGGAGGTGGGGGCGAATCTCAAAATTACCAGATCCTCTAATAGCTGTTAACCCTTTATTTCACCAAAACTCAGGTGAATCTTCCCATGGGAATATGTTACTTCATATTATTGGAGGTATTTCAAAGTACCAATGAAACAGAAAACTACAGTGTTGAGCTCTTTCCAGACATCACTATCTTGTACTTGTCCCACTGCCACAACCCTGCAGCTCTTTCAAAAGTAGTCAGAGCAACAGCAGCCACTGGTAGCTTCAGGCTATTTGCCCCCATATAATGCCCATCTTGTCCTGGGCTTAAGTCAAATCCAAAGAAACGCCTACTGTTATTTCCTTTCTTGCTTTAACTTCAGATTCAGTCAAGGTGGCTGTAAGTCTAGTATTAGCTGTCAGATCACCTCTTCAGTCAGCTGAAAGACACAGTTCTCGTAATTTCTGTGAGCTGAGACCACAGTTCAGAGGCTCATTGTCCCTCTCCCTCTCAGTGCCCGAATAATGATCTGGGCACCTTTATGTTTGCATATAATTTTGCAGAGGTTGATTGTCTATATGCACTTAGCCTGGCAAGCAGCTTCCATTCTAATGCACTATTTTATCACTACATATAGCTTTGTCTTGGAAAATTAGGCAGTGAAAGCACTGAAGCACAAGCTTAAATCTGTCTCTATGGAGGAAAGCACTCAGACTTGTGCTTAAATGTAAATATGTGCTTAGATCCTATCATTAAGTCAAAGAGACTCAAGTGCATGCTTCAAGTTAAGCATATGCTTACATCCTTTCTGAATAGCGATGCTTTCCTGAATTGGCACCTTAACTTGGCCAGAAAATTGCCACATTTCCTATGAAACAAAGGAAATATTTCTGCAAAGTCTGAAGGTGCGTTGTCAGACTTTTTGAATTATAGGTGATTTAAAAACATGCTGATTTGAAATTTGAATTTCTGTCTTAGCCTTAGCTTTTTTTTTTCATCTACCTAGCATAAAAATGATTTGTTAGCACTCAGGCTTTTGAGTCTGGTCATTTACAAGGCTACAGTTAGTACCTTGAACTGTTATAATGA
Organism: Burhinus bistriatus; assembly: GCA_013397275.1. NCBI lineage: Eukaryota > Metazoa > Chordata > Aves > Charadriiformes > Burhinidae > Burhinus > Burhinus bistriatus. Next base: position 328,350 of record VYXH01001117.1, on the reverse strand, counting down.
ATGATAAGTTTTTGGAAAAGCTCTAAAATCTGTTTTTCATGTCTGATACCAATTGCTGACTCTTAAAGATCATGTATGAACTCAATGTGGAGGCACAGTTTATCTGACATTTGCTTGCCAGGAGGTACTCATGCATTTAACTGGTGCCGCTCTTTGATGAAGGCATAGATAGGACTGGACTAGACAGAGCTCTTAACGGATCAGATATAACATATTCTCAGTTCCCAGTCAGTTATATCTCCTTCAAAATAAATTAATTATCTATATTTGGAGAAAGTAGATGGTGATGAAGTTACAATCACATTAGTACAGATATCTGGGAACAGATCCAATTCATATGGCTCTATGCTGTTCAGACTCATGTTGTTTAATCACTCCTACCAACTTGTAACTGTGTCAAAAGAGGTTTTTTTTCTTTAGCACTGAGTTTGATGTGGATCAAAAAATGTGTTGTAGGTGTGAATGAATATGTTGGCTTCTGTTAACGATTAGTATTAGAATTACTAGAATACTTCTATAGTTAAGAGCACAGAAAGCTTACTTTGGGTTGAGCAGGCTGGAGCAAGGTGAGCATGACACATACCTAAGGACTTGTTTTGCTTTGGAGACATCTCTGTGCAAGAAGAAGTCAATGATATATGTAGCCTTCATCATTACATCTTCCCTAGTGAATTTAATGATTCTGGGAAAGTTCTGGACTAATTAGCCCAACTGATATAGAAAGCTTTGCTTCCACAGAAGGAAATTCTCCTAGCCTCCAAAATCAGGTAGCTACACGTAAACTGCATCTTACGAACAGTCCTTGCTGGTGTTTAGCTCCTGAACTGTAACTGGGCATCGTTTAGGAAAGTATTAGATAGCAGAGACCGGATGTGTGCCAGGCACTGCTCTAACAGTTTAACAGCACGACAATCATGTTTCAGAGACTAGGAGTACTGCCTAGCACGTTTACTAACATGTTTGTAGCCAATAGGGCTAATTTTGTTGTCATAACAACGCAGGAGATAATCCTTGTACTTTCCTAGATTAAAATGAGCAGACATTAGACCCTTGGAAAGAAAATATGGAGACAAAATTTATTTGTAGTCCTATAGATGCCATAAGGCCAAGGGCTCTCCTTCTGTGGAGCAAGAGAAGTCCTGGAAGCTGATAAAATATTCTTGTTCCAGAGTAACATTTGCTCCTTTTGCCAAAGGGAAAAAATGCAAAAGTTTTGAGTGTTAAAGCTCAGTGTTCTATAAGTTGTTCAGGCATGGTAGGCTTCCTGCAATCTAGCTCTTGGTTTGGTACAATAGCTGAACAGCAAGGGCAAAATGGAGAAGACGATTTAAATGATAATCAATGGGCCTTCTGTCTTCTTAAGGTTGCATAGTACCTTGCCTGGCTGTCTTTTCAGTCCTCTAATTTATGCTCAGACTGCAGTGACTGACTTTCAGCCCTTTCAGCCCCAAATGACTGGGCTTCAGAGAGCTTCTCCCATATTCTCCATTCTCTGCATCCCCAGCGTTTTCCCTACAACGGGGGCTCCGAGAGGGAAGCAGGGTCATGTAGCTTCCACTTACATTGAAGGGATTCAGCACTGAGGAGTGCATCCCTGACACTTAGAGGAGCCACAAAAGGACAGAAGTTTGGATCAGAGGTGGTGGAATAAGACAGTAATTCAATTGCTGAGTTGAGCCGAAGAGTTAGAAATTGCTCCTAAACTCTCTCAGTGAATCAGGAATACTGCCGCGTTGTTAATTCAGAGACTTTGCATGAGATCAAGTTCATTAATGCATGAGAGATGTTTAAACAACACTGTGGTGAGTGGCAATGTGAAGTCAATGCCTCTATCAATAGTAGCTTGTGAACTGTTTTACAGTCTCTCCTATAGTGTTTTCTCTGTCTCAAATTATGTCATTTTTTTTCTTTTAGAGAGATACCATCAGCAGGAGGCTCAGAAATGTCAACTGTAATTAAAAATGTAATTTTCAAAGGCATTTTGCAGTTTATTCACATTGTGAATGGTTTCCTACCCTCTGAACTTTCAGCCTGCTGAGCTGAGCTGGAGAGTTAGACATTTTCTTTAAATCCTTACATTCTCTCACAAGCGTAACAAGGCACTTGTCAGCTGAACAAGTTGGCAATGAAGAGTTCAGCTAATGGTGTAGAGCTTGAAAACATAAAAAAGGGGTTTGTTTGTTCACCAGAGTTTTCATCCCTGTCAAATTACTTACTGAAACTTCCATTGTGCTCTATTTTAATATTTTAGTCCTTTGTTTCTTCTCTCGTTCCTTTTCTACTTCAGACTGACTTTCTTGTTTCTCTATCCAAATGAAAACATAACCCTATTAACCTCTAGTACCATCTAAATCTGTCTTTTCTCTGGTTTCTGATGCCCTAGGCCTGTTGGATAGCTGATTATATTTTAGATGGTCTCCTTTGCCTGGTATCTGAGCACCTAACAATCTAAAATATTTTTTTCCCCGTGACATTTCTGTGAAGAAAGGAAGTGTTATTATTAAATATTCATTAAACAAGACAGAGGCTGATTCCATAGCCTGGTGATTAGGGCAGTCAGCAGGTTTGTGGTAGCCTCAGGTCACTCATCTATCATTACTCATGCAAAGTAATTGAGCAGTTGGGGGAACTGCCCTACTCAAAGGCAACAGCTTGTTTTGGGCTCTTCTGTGGGATGTGGAAGATCTCAGTTCCAGTTTCTGCCCTGCATTGGGTTCTGAGTCCTTATTTAGGACCTCTCATTTAGGACTAACTTCATCCCTACCTATTTTCTCGGTACTCCCAGCTGCTTGCTTGTAGGTTCAGTAAGACTCTGCTCCCTGTTGCTGACCTGTACTAGCTCTGCTGCCTAGACTGACAGATGACAAGTTTTAGGATATTCTCCTGACCATTGTGAGAATCTCCCTGTGAAGCTTTAGGCTGAGCCAGAACCCTGAGCTGCTTAGGAGTTGTTGGGTGGTGCCAGTGGTTAGGGGGATTTGTCCATGCAGACTGGCAGCAATGCAGAGGTTTATGAGATTAGGTGGGAGCTAAGCAATGGTTTTGAGACCTGCCAGGGATTTACATGATAGATGGAGGTGCCTGCTACCTTGGAAGAGTAAGGTAAGTCTATCAGGATAAATCTCTTACCTATCCTGGGGATTTATCTCATGGATGAATTGTACAGAGAGAGGGAGTTTAACGTTGGGGGAAGAGAGAAATACATGCAGTGCATTGTAACTTGGAGTAGCTGTTAAAGACAGTGAATTTAGTGCATTAACGGAATTAAGAAATTTTACAAAAAAGGAGGGTGGTGGGAGACAATCTGTAATTAACAAGAGCTACTGGCTATTACCATTAAGATTATTTGTTTATTGTTTCTCTTCTCCAGACCCTAATTTATCTTTGTCTTTTTAGGCTTTACATTCTAGAGCAAAGATTGTCTTTCTTGTTCTTAGAAAATACGCCACTGTAATGTAAATGAGTTTCTGTAAAATACAGACCACACACCTCCCCCCTATCCTTAGCTTTCAATGTGAAAGATTAACTAATACTCAAACCTCCGATGTATAGTTGTACATTCCTTTCTTTATAGAATTGTTACCAAAATTGTACCGGGCTATCCTCACATCTAGTAGAAAGTTTGATGTTTCTTATGTGTGAAGCTCAGACTTTACATGGGAAGACAATCCTAAGACTGTGACCCTGCAATGTGCTGCAGGTATATAGTTTTGTACCTGAAGTCATGTGGCGGGTTGACCCTGGCTGGATGCCAGGTGCCCACCAAAGCTGCTCTAGCACTCTCCCTCCTCAACTGGACAAGGGAGAGAAAATATAACGAAAGGCTTATGGGTCGAGATAAGGACAGGGAGAGATCACTCACCAGTTACCGTCACGGGCAAAACAGATGCAACTTGGGGAAATTAGTTTAATTTATTACCAATCAAAAGCAGAGTAGGATAATGAGAAAATGAAAATTAAATCTTAAAACACCTTCCCCCCACCCATCCCTTCCTCCCAGGCTTAACTTTACTCCCGATTTTCTCTACTTTCTCCCCCGGAATGGCGCAGGGGGATGGGGAAAGGGATTGTGGTCAGCTCATCACACGTCTCTGCCGCTCCTTCCTCCTCAGGGGGAGGACTCCTCACACTCTTCCCCTGCTCCAGCTCAGGGACCCTCCCATGGGAGACAGTTCTTCATGAACTGCTCCAGTGTGGGTCACTTCCACGAGGTGTAGTCCCTCAGGAACAGACTGCTCCAGTGTGGTTCCCCCAAGGGGTCACAAGTCCTGTCAGCAAACCTGCTCCCGTGTGGGCTCCTCTCTCTATAGGTCTATAGATCCTGTCAGGAGCCTGCTCCAGTGCGGGCTCCTCCCTCTATAGGTCTATAGATCCTGTGAGGAGCCTGCTCCAGTGCAGATTCTCCATGGGGGGTCACATCCTCCTTCGGGCATCCACCTGCTCTGGCGTGGGGTCCTCCACAGACTGCAGGTGGATATCTGCTCTACTGTTAACCTCCACGGGCTGCAGGGGGGACAGCCTGCCTCACCATGGGCTTCACCATGGGCTTCAGGGGAATCTCTGCTCCCATGCCTGGAGCACCTCCTCCCCCTCCTTCTTCACTGACTTTGGTCTCTGCAGAGTTGTTGCGCTCACACACTCTCACTTCTCTCTCCAGCTGCAGTTGCTGTTGCGTAGCAACTTTTTTCCCCTTCTTAAATATGTTCTCACACAGGCACTACCACTGTTGCTGATTGTCTCGGCCTTGGCCAGCGGTGGGTCCATCTTGGGCATTGGCTCTATCAGACATGGGGGAAGCTTCTAGCAGCTTCTCATACAATNTTCCCCCAAGGGGTCACAAGTCCTGTCAGCAAACCTGCTCCCGTGTGGGCTCCTCTCTCTATAGGTCTATAGATCCTGTCAGGAGCCTGCTCCAGTGCGGGCTCCTCCCTCTATAGGTCTATAGATCCTGTGAGGAGCCTGCTCCAGTGCAGATTCTCCATGGGGGGTCACATCCTCCTTCGGGCATCCACCTGCTCTGGCGTGGGGTCCTCCACAGACTGCAGGTGGATATCTGCTCTACTGTTAACCTCCACGGGCTGCAGGGGGGACAGCCTGCCTCACCATGGGCTTCACCATGAGCTTCAGGGGAATCTCTGCTCCCATGCCTGGAGCACCTCCTCCCCCTCCTTCTTCACTGACTTTGGTCTCTGCAGAGTTGTTGCGCTCACACACTCTCACTTCTCTCTCCAGCTGCAGTTGCTGTTGCGTAGCAACTTTTTTCCCCTTCTTAAATATGTTCTCACACAGGCACTACCACTGTTGCTGATTGTCTCGGCCTTGGCCAGCGGTGGGTCCATCTTGGGCATTGGCTCTATCAGACATGGGGGAAGCTTCTAGCAGCTTCTCATACAATTCACCCCTGTAGCCCCCCCACTACCAAAACCTTGCCAAGCAAACCCAATACCAGTCATTGGGGCTGCCCACACGTACTGGAATGTGCACAGAAAGACAGCAGCATCACTGGAGCTTAAAAGACAAGTTCCTTCAGAAATTTAGTATCCTGATTTTTTCATATATGTGCACTCTAATTGTCCTCTGGAAGGGCGCAGTGCTTGAGGTTCACATCAATCACAGACTTTGCAGAGAGATTCAGATTTGCTCTGTGGCTATCAATCACTGTGGAGGTACCACTGGACAGGGGTGGTGCAACCGATCAGTCAATGAACAGCCTCAGTTCATTAATGTACTATGTTAATCCACTAAAACCAAATACTGGCTACCACCATATTGTCTGCTACCTCAAAAGGTCTGAAACGTAGCAAGTCAGCTAATTTTACATGTTCTTTTTCTCTGGCAGACTTCCTTCTATCCTCCAGAGTAGTTCTGCACAAGAATGCACTCTTGAATATTGCACTTAGGAACAAACAATATATCAGCCTGATCTCATGACAGTGTATATTCTAGGTGTTCCACTTTCACTTGCAGTAACAATAAACTAGGTTAAAGAAAATGTTAACAGACCATTCTGCCTTGGAAAATACCTTCCTTCAAATTAATGTATCATCTAATTATGTTTATTTCCCCAAATATTAGAGGGGGGGGAAAAAAAGGTGAGTGTCTTCATAATACTGCAGTGCTTTCTTTTAAGTACAACATGTTAATTTTCCTTTTTGAAATGACTTCTGATTTTAAGTGAGAATATGGAACTGGGAAAAAGCAAATTCCTGCCAGATTTTTTGGGGGGAGAGAATTCTGTAATGTTTGGAGCTTTTTTCTTTGTCAGGATGAATCTAACTTTTAAAATCTTGAAATCCTCCCCAAATTGAATTTGAATTCTCTGTGCAGTTCTCATTAGCAATAGATAATTGCCTAAAACCACAATAGATGCAAAAGGAATCACAGTCTTTACTAATTGCATCTCAGACACTTCTCCCCCTCCAGCTGTCAATGGCAGAGTTCTGCTTCCCCTTCATACGTAATTTTTCTTCCTCCTCTGCCCAACTCTACCCGCTGCCCGTATGTATGCTTTAGAAACTGTTGTTGTAAATTGCTGAGACTATGACAAACAAAGCTGAAAAAAGTGATGCAGTAAATATAAGAACGAAAAGGGAACGTAGAGGAAAATGGTGTTATATATTTAACAATTGTCAATACAGTTTTAAAAAGCACTGAGACTAATTTAGATTTTGCATTGTTTTTGCAATTTAGTGTTTTATTCTTTATTTACATCAATGTACCAGAGAGAAGAATCCATTCCAGTCTTTCTCCTAACCTATCTCATAGTAATAGAGGGCCTTTGAGGGCTTATCTTACCTCCTGCAATACCTTATATTTGATGTTTCAGAGGTCGTGAAATTATTAAAAATTCAGCCAAATCTGTTGATTCAATTACACCCTCTGGCAAGCTGACTGAAGTGCTATGGAAATATTTTATTAATTTTAAGCAAACTAGCAATTAATTTAATGTGTAGAACCCTTTTAGTACAGTGTGATAACCCAGAGGCTGGACCAGATAGTTTTCCCATAGAACTTCCAATTTTGAGGTATATTAATTGAGTCTCTGTAACACCTCTTTCCAGGAGAAACAGTGCTCTGTCTCCCAGTAACCTTGACTCTAGGTATTCATAGCTGTCCTCGTTTGGACACACCAGCAAAGAGTTTGGAGGTTTTGTGTCAGGCATAGGAATCATTCACGATGACTATGCTCACTAGCTGGGTTGAACTGCTTGATCTCTTTCATGATATTCAGTCTCAATGCATTTACTGCTCAGCAGGAGTCCTCTAATTCCAGTGTAGATAGACTGCAATAAACTTCCAGAGGAGAAAGTAATATACTGACTTTTAAAAACAGTATTGATGTTTAAAATCTCATAACTGCAAGGCATTTAGCAGTGTTTGAACAATGAGATTGCTTAATCGACTGATTGTACCGAAACGTGTATTTCTATAGATCTCTCATTCACATTTCAGCTTTAGCAACAGTAAAGTCAGTTGACTTTCACTCATGCAAAACTCGTTTAAGAGTCTAATCTAATGACCACTGCATTCCACTAGGAAGTTTTTTTGTCCAGATCTTCTTGTTTGTTTCAGTAAATANATTTTTTTTGTCAAAATTTTTTTTTTTTTTTTAAAAAAAAAAAAAAAAAAAAAAAAAAAAAAAAAAAAAATCTGTGCTAGGGGATGAAAGTCTGATTGGATTTACAAAGTGTGCACACTTAATTTATCAAATCCTGTGTAAAGAGGCATTTCCTCTGTAGATAGGAAAAGTCTGGCTCAGCATACAGCATATAAATGATAGAATCTGTCCTGTATTGTTTCACACTGGTGAGCTCTCTGAATGGCTCAAAATTTTCCTGAGAGGGTAAGAAAATCAAAATAAAACTAAATATAATTGGGTAATTTCTGTTAGTTTGTCAACTCGGCAATCAGAAAGACTTTTATACCATGCTACAAGGCAACTTTGTTTTGTAATGGGCGTCTTCATAGTCTAAGCTGATTTTTTAAATTATTTTTTATTTTTTTAATGTGATCCTTTTGCCTAAACAGCTCTTGAGTCCCTGTTTAATTAAAAGAGAGACACCCTTAGGACATCATGCAAATTTGTCAGCAATGTATTGTCACTAAAATGCTTCAGCGTTAATCATGCAGTCTTTGTATTGGGTTCTTTCGAATCTAAAAATAATGAGAAGAAAGGTGAGAGTTGTGCTTTTAGTGGCCCTTCAGTGCTGTAGCAAATTGCAGTCTGGCATGTTTCCCCTCACAGGTCACATCCCTTCTTTAAAAATGTCCTCATCACTGCCATTTTGGGAAATCTTTGAATGTCTCAGCACAGCGTGCCTGTCACTGCAGTACTTTGCTAGAAGCATTAATTCCCTGAAGAACAGTCAATGATAAATTTGGGCATTTGATGTGGGAAAGGATGAACGAGTGGGAACGAGTCGGGGAAAAGAGGGAGACTGTTTTGTTCTGAGAAAATACAGAAATTATGCCTGGGTACTGGTTCATATCCTTTACATCTTGAGGATGTCATCCTACATCAACACGAAGGTTTGTTTACAGCGACTTTCAGTGAAGCACGGCTGTCTTTAAACAGATTGCTGAGGCTGAGAAGTAGTTTGGAAACTGGAATAGGACCAATGCAATGAAAGGACTAGTTAAGGGTACTGACAGGGGTTCCTGCATCACGGTCATGACCAAATAGCCATGTCGGTCTCCCACTGTGGAATTCAGTGACCACAGCTTGGCAGTTTGCCGGAGGAGGAACTGAAGGGGCAGTCCTTGACACAAGACTGAGTGAATGTCACTGGCACAGCAGCTTCTCCTCCTCAGCACCCTATGGGCTAACGTACCAAACCACTGAGACTGTCCTGGGAAGAAGAGCACAGCCCCTCCAGCTAGGTTAGGCTTGCGCAACTAGTGCTGAGGTAACAACCTATGGCTTGCACACAAATGGATTAGTGAGAGGCAGTGTCTGGTGGCACTGTGTAAGTGCATACCTGTGAATGGTCTAGCTCATTAGTCTATCTTTACAACAACAACAATTAGCAATGTCTTTGGAGCTCAGCCTCACTTGAAAAAAAGTGGTAGTTTTGCATGTCTTTCTGAGTGCATCAATAGCTGAAAACTACTTCCGCCGTGACCTTCCCTTTAGCCTTTGCTTCACACACCACCCTTTAGATAACTCACTGTTTCGTTCTGCAGCACCCCAAGATCCTGGCACATGGTGCAGGGAGTCACGAGCTGGCTGGGCAAAGAGCAAGCCCAGGGACAAAGGAGCTGATTCATGTGGGTCCTGTGTGGTCCTTTGGTCCCATAGTGAGACTCACTTATCTTCCATGAGTGACTGATTTGGTGTAATGACTTTCAAAAGCAGTACTTGTGGGTATGACTCCTGTCTACCTGTCGCAACGGTCTCTATTTCTGTCCAGGTGTCCTTGCAAAGTTGGAAGTGGGAATTAACTGCTGGAGCTTCTCATGTTGCACTTTTCCCAGGAGAGCAGTCGAATGCACAAGGGCTCTTTCCTGAAAAGCTGCTTCTCCTTCTTTTGCTATAGAAATGTTGAGATTGTGAACTGTAGATTCTTGTATCGCTGTTGATTGTAAGTGCAGAGAGTTGGTTGAGTATGAGGTACTGGGTCTGCTAAAATACAACTAAAAATATGCTTTCCCATGAGAGGAATATCTGGAGGGTACCTGTCGTTATCTGACTAGGAGCTGAAGGGCAAGTGATCCTTGGGGAGAACAGGGGAGAACAGCGGGGACTTTTCTGAGATGGTCAGCCTGACAAGACATCATTCATTCTAAGAAAAAAAGTTTTTGTCCAGTTTTATATGGATATGTGTTATTTTTTTTAATACCCTGTCTATGAATCCAGACTGTATACTTCCTTGCTTGTATTTCCTTTTCTGCATTGTTTTTGCATAAGAAATGTTCTTGTAGTTGGAACTTGAATCTCTGACTTGAATAAACAAGAACCACTAAATCATGTTGCCTTCACTTTAAAACACTGATTCAAAAAATAAGCGGCATCTCTCTTTACAGCTTGCTATCGTAATCTGGACATCAAAACCTGTCTGAAATTGTTGTCTAAGATTTGCCAGAAAACTGCAATGCTCAATAGAGCTAAGGACTTCTGTCACTCATCTGAAGAGAAAGCCTTGTCCCATATGCAGTATATATCCAGTTTAAAGTTTTAAAACATATCTATATCTTTTCACATATCGTATTTACTACTTAAAACTGCTCCACTGCATAGCAGCAGTTAGTTTTACACCTGAATTTCAAATATGTCCAGATATTCAGCCAGCAAATGACGTAGCTTTTTGATTTCAAAGGAACTATGCTGATAAATACAAGCAGAGGGCTGCCTACGTAGTCTAATATAAAGCCTCTTGTCTTGATTCCTGTATGAACAATAAAATGCAATGTATATCACTTTACACAGAAAGTGTGCTGAACCATTAGGAGAAGTAGAGTCAGGGATGGTGAACAGCTTATGCAAAGCAGAAGTGTGAAATGCAATTCTGAAGCACCCTGGAAGAAACATGGGAGATAAAACCTGTGTGGGTGCCTTTCCACACTCTCAGCTGGCCTTCTTTCAAACAAAAATGTTTCAGTGGTGTCTTTTATGTGGGGCTGGAGCACCGAACCCCTCACCCACCTGTAGTGAGGGGTGGGGAAAATTCTCTGAATCAGTGTCCATATGTGTGTGGTGGGTATTTTTGCCTTCTGCTATTGGCACTGACCTATTTGTTCTGTCTCTCACTAGGTGATAAAATGATGGGCATTGAAAACTGCATCCTTCTCATAGTAGTGTTGTCTACTTGTCCAAACAGCTTTTTTAGGATGGGTTTTTTGATGTTAACCAGTAGAAACTGGGGGGAGGTGAGGGCTTGGGAAGGGCTGTGGAGTACTCAAGCAATCATCCTCTGTCTGTGTAACTGTATGTGTGTACCTGTGTATGCATGTAGGTATTGGTTTTATCCTTCTCCATTATTTGGCCCCGTAAGGAGAAAGAGTCTTCCAGAGTGCCTCCTTGTTAGGCAGGGCTACTTCTGTCATGTCAGTCCAAGAGCTGGGGCTCTGTGGAAATATAGGGGACTGAGAGAAAACTACTTTACATTTTTGGAATGAGATACAGTATTATCTTGTAACTTCCCCTGCTAGAGGGAATAACATCTGTAATCACTCCAGTGAACCACACAGGCTTTTGGGGGTCCTGGCTCTTTACAAAGCTGGATCTCTTTCTACAAGCGTGGCTTTTGCTGTGTTTTCTGGGTCAGTTTTAGGTGTTGAGCCACTGGTGCTTCCTCAGGAGTTCTCCCATAAAAGCCAAGAAATTAAATGGTCCCTGGGCCACCCCTTCTGAGCCTCAAATTAATTCACGCAACGGAGAAAGGTAGGAGAAATAATAGGGTAGAAGACAGTGATGTGGGCACTGCCTTTGGCAGAAACATCTCCAGTAGTTTTGATGTGCATTTTCTTCAACAGGATTGATTTTTCTCTTGCTGAATTTATTCTATTGTTGTAGCTCTTTCAAATTAAAAGAAAAGAGAAAAAATGAAGCCTTTGATTAATATCTGATTTGATTTGAGCTTTGTCAGTGATGGATGCATTTAAATATTCCTGTCAGGGTGAGCAAGAGTGAGGTATTTCTATTAGGAGCACAGCATGTAGCCTTCTAAGGAAACACAAACCTTGCATCTTGAGTTTTAGAGCTGCTAAACCAACAGTAAGACAGGACATGAAAGTTTCCATCAGCTGGGAACTGTAAAATGAAGTAAAAAGCAGAAAGAAAATGTTCAGCCTCTGACCAACCAAGATCATATACATTAGGGATATTAAAATAACCTTCCCATACTTAAAGTTGCTACTTTTTTTCTTTCGGGATAGAAAAAAAGATCGAACCTAAAACACAAGCACAACGTTACAGAGGTAGATTCCTGGATATGGCTCTTTACAACTTATGTCCTGTGAACAGGACCCACGATCTACAGGTAGGGAAAATTGAAACAATTCCTCTGAAGGCAAAATCTCTAATAAAAACTTAAGTCAGCTGAGTTACACCAGTGAACTTGATCTGAAGACCTGGCCTAAGGCTTCATTGGACATTTTAAAATCTATCTTTCTTACTAAAGTAGGTTTTCTTTTACTTTGGGGTTTTTTTGTTTTGTTTGGTTTGGTTTGGTTTTTTTCCTACTCATAATACTTATTTTTTTAGGCTTCACAGGATTTGCTCACCATAAATACAAATCAACTGTTTGCCCATTCCCAATTTACTTATCCACACACCAGGACAGCAAGTTAATTGCAAGAGTTCCCCATGGGGAATGGTGAACTTAAATATGCCTGGTGTATATTGTTTAGGCAGCAGAGTGAAGAAAGGCAGAAGTCCCGAAGAAAGGCACAAGACTGGAGCTGGGAATGAAAAAGAATAGAAAAAAAATCTTTCCTGTCACGGGCCAATTGGCTTTGTAAATAATTGCCTTGTCCCCCTGGGAGGCTCAGGGGTAGGAAGGAATTTAAAGACTATTTATTGCTTTAGGACAGCATCCACAGAGGGACTCTGTTTTTTTAGTGCTTTTTAGTGGAATCCACAGTCAGTTAGGGGTGACTCATAAATGGTCTTTATCTCCTAAAATGCCATGCTAGGCTCCCAGATCCAAAATCTATATTCTTATAAATGATTGCAGCTGCTCCAGCCTTGGAGGTATCTAAAGAACATAGAAACCAAAATCCTGCCAGTAAAACTCACATTAGCTCTTCAGCCTGTGCATAAGTGCTTTGGTCTTGACATCACTGAGTGGCCTGGTAATTTTCTTAGGCCTGGTTGGTGTCTTGTCATCTCTGAAGCACAGGGCTTTGAGTTCACAGATACTCCTAAAAACAGGCTGTGCATAAAACATGGCTAACAGAACAGGAGCAGCATGTCCTTTTCAGGTGACAGCATGCCAAGCAGCATCATCTCTTTAAGTGCCAAGGACCAACGTTTAGCTTCTCCCACCACTTGAGGGGATTTGAAACCAGCAGAACAATCCTGCTAGTAGCACCATGGTGCTATAGAAACAAAACTCTCAATCTGTCCTACCAACACACTTCAGCGTGGTATGGAGCAGTAACTGCCTGTACCAGGCCTAGTGATAGGGGCACTCAGCACAAGGTGGGAGCTTTTTTCCAGTGTCTGCTCTGGGGACTTTTATATTAAGTACTTAGTGCAGCAAGGCCTGGAGAGTCATGTCTTCTCTTGCTTTCCCCCTTCCTTTCTGTTATATACCCAGTTATCCCATGCAAGGAACGAGTCTCTTACATTCATGTAAACACTGAATGGTCTATGTTCTAGCAGACAGGAGACTGTGAAGGAGATGGGTGGTCAAATCTCTTCGGCCAGAGGGTGGACATCAGCTCCATCCTTCACCTGCTGGACACCAGCTGTGGAGCAGTCAGGATGCAGTAATCACATTCAGATCCAAAATTAAGCCAGCATGTGAGATAGGGGAACCTATGTGAATAGCATAGGCTGAGTGTTGGGATGATCTTGATGTATTTGAGGTGTGTCTTGCTGCAGACACCTATGGGTCTGTATCAATAATAAATTAGATAGTTTTGAACTGTAGCTAGTTCTAGGGATAGCTGGAAAATAAATAAGTATTTTCAAGATTTCTGTTCTGACTTTGAAAGCCTAAAGTCATGCTTGGCAGCAGGTCACATTTCATGCACCTCTCATTTACTGTATCTCAGCTCTTGAAGAGTACCCAAATTGTTGGCCTGAACAGGAGACATATCTTCTTTACACAATGCCGAGGTATGAAGTAATGATCATTTACTGTCTTATTGGTATCAAAACAGTGCGCGCTGGGTCCACATTTTGTTGGACAACAGTGAGTAAAGGAACAGCCACCTATGCTGACTGTCGGTATGGGAGAGTTTGTTAGCTGTTATCAAAGCCCTAATGGCATACACACACCCTGTTAATAGAAAGGATATGAGGAATTAGCGATGTAACTAACTAGTTAGTTTCTAAACAAATCCAGGGTTCACGTCAACAGTCAGGTGTATGAAGGTCTATACCTTTTAACAAAACCTTTGGGTTCTGTGTTTGCCTTTGAAACCACAGGGGTGCAACATCTGAGATCATAGAATCATAGAATCATAGAATCGTTTAGGTTGGAAAAGGCCTTTAAGATCATCTAGTCCAACCACTGATCCTACTCTACCAGGTCTGCCACTAAACCATGTCTCCAAGCACCACATCTACATGACTTTTAAACACATCTAGGGATGGTGACTCAACCACCTCCCTGGGCAGCAATGTTTGATAACTGTTTCAGTGAAAAATTTTTTCCTAATGTCCAGCCTAAACCTCCCCTGGTGCAACTTGAACCCATTTCCTCTTGTCCTATCGCTAGTTACTTTCAGGTAGTTGTAGAGAGCAATAAGGTCTCCCCTCAAACTTCTCTTCTCCCAACTAAACAATCCCAATTCTTTCAGCCTCTTCTCATGTTACATAAGAAGGCTTCGTTGTGTACCAGTCTGTAACATCAAATATCAGGAGGCTTTCAATAAACTGCTGAAGCTGATAACATGCAAAGCCAAAAACTTTTATCCTCCTTGTGCATTTAGTGGTTTCCTGTCACCTGCCCTTTGCATCACATCAGAATCAGGGCATCACAGCATTAACTTACTCCCTGCTTTGGGCTACCAAGATCCTGAGTCACAGAGCCATCAGGGAATCATTTTTACCCATGCTGTGCAGGGCAGCCAGCAGTGAAGGCATGGTCTGCTGCTTTTGGCCCTGTGCCACAGCTGAGCTGCTGCAGGGGCCACTGCTTGGACTGTCCATGCCGACAGCGGACACTCTCCCTGCCCAGGGTGCCTCCTCCAGGAACGGGAATAACATCAACATGAAGACTTTTATGAAAAGGTGGAAACTGAGTGGACGCTGTGGAGTGGTGGAGAGTTTTAGCTGCTGAAATTATTAATAGATCTCATCCTATATATCTTCATGTCTTGCCTGTAAACCATGGAAAGTGACAGTTCTGTGGCTCATCAGGGGTCTGTGAGGATATGCAGACTCGATGGCTGTGCCCAGTGAGACTAGTAATAAGACAGATGCACCTAAGATATATAGAGTGTTGCGTCACTAGGGTACATTTGGCCCCTTCGGTTGATCATGATCTAATCTGGCATTTTAAACTTGTCTTTATATGTTATGCAAGGAGCACTTTTTTTTAAAGGAAATTGTATTGGCCAGTTACAGATTTTCTTGGTGTTTTCCTCCGTTCAGGATTTGAGTAGATTCTGAAATTATCAAGGAAAGTCAATGCTGTTCTGCAACAGCTATGACTGCCCATACATAGTACCCTTTTTTTCCCCTCACACTTTTATTCCATGTCTAAATATGGATTTACATGACAAATTGTAACGGTGTACTGCAAGCTGTTATAGCCTGTTGGGTAAATGATTAACATTTCAAATATATTTATAATTTAATTTCTAAATACTTACTCAAAAGACTATAATGGCTCTATTCTAATTTATCATTTGTTCAATCCAATTTTTGTAACATTTATTAATTCCTTTTATTCTTGATTCGGAAGTACAACATGCCAATTAGAAACAGATTAAAAAGCCTATTTACTCCAAACCATTGCATGCCATCAAGTAAATAAAACATTGTAAAAAAATCCTTGATTATGCATAGCGTAATAAGCACGCTTACGATTACATATTTCTGTAGTAGACCATAATATTTAGCACATTCTCAGCTGGATTAAACATTCAGTGGCTTTAACTGTATTTACATTCTTTTATGCAACTCAAAAACTTTCTCAGGTGTTTCTACCTTAGCTTCCCACAGGCTTTCTAGCAACTTAGAACAGCTACAATTTATGCTACCAGACTCCTGGTAAGAAAAATGTGTTGAACAGCAGCTTCTGGTTGCTCTGGCGAGACACTTGGCTGCTGTAGCTGCATGGACTTTTTCACATATTCAATTCAGATCAAGAAGTCTCAGCATATTAGAGGGCATAGATTTCTTATTTTGGTAACATCCATAAACGCTACTGCCAGTCAGATTTCCATATCTTGGTTTTCTTCCTTACAATACAAGAGAGGGATAAATAGTTCTTTAGTTTCACCAGAGAACAATACCAGAAAATAGAGGCCTTTAAATCTCTTTTCTATCCTGCTAAGCTAACAGCTGGAAAAGGATGACTATTTTTCTATTGATTAATTTACAGCAGCCACATGGATAATCCAGTGAATTTACACATGGCTGGGAATGGTCCTGTTCTAACTTCCAGCAACCAAATTCCAACAATGAGTTCCAGGCATCTCTATTTCAACACCCAAGAGGGCATGCTTTGCTAGGATCTAGGGAGCTTGTGGTAATTCTGCTTATCAGGACTCCAGGATTATGACTCCATTTTTACTGAAGTCAAGAGAAGAAATAGCTGCAGCCTTTCCTTTCCTTATAGCACAGCGGTTGTTGGCAAATGCTGCCTTTTCCATGTGAGCTAAGGCATGGAAACTAAGGCCTATGTACTCTGTCCCGGGATTATATTGTGTATCAAGGCTTATATTGAGAAAGTAAGAACGTACAAACTTGTAGAACAGGCATGATCCTCTCCAGAGAAAGTAAGGAGCATGCTTAGATAAACATTTTTGACTGCTAGCTGTAGTAACCAGGAAGGCGAAAAGAAACCTCTGGTTTTTTGGCCAGGCATATCAGAGGCTTCTCTCATGACTCCATACAACCATCAAGCCAGCCGACATCTTCTGCTATGACACGCCATAGGATAGCAACCAAGCGGAAAACGTGCATTGTTATGACGATACAGGAATATGAGATAATGGTGGCTGCCAGACGTATTGGGCAACCCTGTGACCTAAATCAACTCAACCAGAATCCATTAAATGATTTAATTTTTGTCCATCTAGCTATTGATTGTACTTACAGCACAAGAACAGCAGTGACAGCAGCAGTGCTGAGAGTCTGAATAGAATTATTAAAAGACACTGCTTGGCAAAGTGAATGGATGTCTGATAGGAAGAACTTAAAACAATGAATCTTTGACAGCGCTGATTCAGTCTTTGTGAAATGACTAACTGATTGCCAGAGACTTTTAATGTCAAAACATCAGATTGTGCAGGTGCCTGAAAATAAGCATGCATTGTAATACCAGTGTCTTTTATTTTTTCCCGGCAGTAAAGAAATGCTTTCAGGTGTTACAAAAGAGGATGTATGATATGAAAAATGGGGATAACACAGACTACTGCTCAAAGGGGAATGCTAATGTGTTATTACAGGAATGATGATATACTCACTGTGTGTTTGCAGTGCAGCAGGTTTCTATACCTAGGTAGATGGCTAATTTATCTGACACATGACCTATATCGACAGCACAACAGATTACTAGCCCTTGAGGTCGCTGCATAAAGGGACACAAATATCATTTCAGGAGTCTGAAGCCTGGAAGGTGCATATATTTAATGGTGGATGCCTTCACTTTTGTCTTGCAGACTTTCTGGAGTGTGAGGGCAAGAGAGAGTGAGTTTGCCCCCTCCTGGTTTGTCAGTGGCATCATAGGGTTTGCAGATATGGTTCAACTACCTGTAAGTAAAGTCCTGCTGGTACACGGAGGCAATGAGGTGAATAAAGAACATACTTATGCCTAATTTCAGTCTAGACATGTAGACAAGCAAGTTCATGTGGCTGTCTTCATGATTCAGAATGTACGTGAAGAGGGAAGAGGAACGGGTGGAAGATTTGAAGCGATCAGAGCCTCTGTATGGCCAGTGCAGCTCAACCGGCGTAAAGCAAAGCTGAAATCCACTGATGGATTTCCCACAAGTAGGAAGAGCATAGTAGGATCGAGCCACAGAGAACCAGAGCACTTTGTCATGGCCCTGAGGGCACCACCACCCTGCCTGCTGGCCCTGACCTGCCTGCCTCGGTGCCTCTCCCAGACCTGCCCATGACCACCGGTCCTGGTTGCAATCCCCAGGTGTTCAGGCAGCGCAGGAGGGTGTCCTGGCAGGAACGGCACTGCCAGTGCTGTGGGTGTCCTCAGCTCCTGGCTTGTCCTCCCTTGCAGAGCAGCACTGCTCCTTCAGCTCCCTGGCAGAGTTGTTGGAGCAGTCTAATCGTCTGGTGGCAGCAGGACTTGCATGAGGGCAATGCCTCAAATCTGGTTGGCGCAGACTGTGGGGAAAAGGAGCTCGGGGCTGTATGCACCTGACTTTCTAAGCACGCAGAAAACTGTGTGCCAAAAGTTGCTGCAGCACTAAGACTATCAGATGGTAAGAGCTCAGGTGCCTGTAAGGTTTTCAAGAGTCCTCTAGAAATATTGCAAAGCGGGCTTGCAAAAGGCAGAAAAAAATCAGCTGAAAGCTAATTTCCAGCTTTTGTTAGGATATAAACAGGGGAATAAAAACAATCACGTTACTGTACAATGTGCCTTTGTCCTTAATGCGTTGTACCGATGCATAAGAAACATGTACTGCAGTATCTTTGAGATGGATTTGTTGTGCTAAACATTAATGAGTTTCCTTGCAGGCTCACATGAAGAGCAGCACTAGAGCTGGCCTGAGAGTTAGAAGTGGGAGTGGGGAAGCCCAAGAAGGCATGGGGCAAGAGAGGGAAGTAATTTGGGAAATGGTGAGAAGGTAGCTAGTTTTCTGAAGAGGCTCTTCATCAAGCTGAGAAAGACAGAACAGTAAGGGTAAAGTATAGTAAATACCAGAAGTAAAACTAATAGGATTCTTCATGAGCATACTTGGACTGTCCCCTGTGCCAGCTTTCACTGCTCCTTAGTAGACAGACTGAAGAACACAAGCCTGTCTGTCCCTGTGGGACCATGGAAGGTCTGCTTATGTCCTGATTTTCCACAAGTGTTTGAGGGAAAATTGCCAGCTGCGTTCCTCAGAGGCAGAGAAGAGGAGCAGAGCAAAAAGACAATGGCAAGTCCACAGTTGACAGTGTCCCTCTGGACATCAGTTAGTAGCAATATCGACGCAGCCTTGGTTGGGCTTTAATTGTCAGTCTTTAAAGAACTCTTTTGTGGTAGTGGGAAAACCACAAGACAGACCTCTCTCTATTCCCTTCCATGCTGCAGTAATAGAGGTGGAGGAAGGAGCGTGTTCTTCCTTTCTTGGATCCCTTTTACCACATCCCAGAAACCATTAACAAGGAGAGATGTAGACCCTTCTCAATACAAGCCCTGTTGCATCAGATCCTGCTGCAGTAAGGATCATCTCTCTTGATCCTTGCTAGGTTCAAAGACTGAAAACAAAGGTTGATATTCTTTTTCTACCAAAAGGAAGTCCCACATGGTTAGGATACATTTTAGTGTAAAAACCATAGTTACAGCACTAATGACTGTCTATTTGCAGCAACACTGTTTTTGCAAGAGACTAGAAAGGTTTTGCACTGTATTTAGCATGCACAGTTGCCATGTAAAATGTTGGTAGTGCTATTTTTTATTCTTCTCCTTTGGAAGTGTGGCTTTACAATTTTGAATGCAGAAAGAAAATAAATGCTTCAGCCCAACTTGTGGTTTACATGTTGCTTAACATCTTCTTGACAAATTTCATAAGACATGTTTGTGAAAAAAAAAAAAAAAATCAAATGTCATGAGCACTCCAAGGGAAATGCATAGTACTTGTACATTACCTTAAAAACAATTTAGTTAAGGAAATATACAGGAAACAAACTTCTGTCACTTGATGTAAGTTCTTTGCTCAGATATTTCATTACCAGTCCCTCCACTGTACATAAATAAGCCTTGCTGAATAGCCACATCCGGATCTTGTTGCATTTGGGCAGTTATAACAGTGTGTAAGGATGGACCCAGGCATCACAGATTCTGCTGAAATTCAGGTAGTTAGACTAAGGGGAAAAAATTTCTTTTTTCATGTTACAATACATAAAAGAAAAATCTTTGTTAAAGCAGAAAACAAATATGAAAATGAGAATTAAGACTGTTTAAAATGCAGGATTTAACATGTCTAAGAGTTATTACTGAAACTCCTGCTGAAATCAATAGCAAGATTTACCCCTAACTATCTGCAGTATTCATGTTTGATCAGATGCTGAAGTGGAGCTGTGCTTATTCCAAATTGTTCTTTTTATGGTCTGAAATCCAAGAAGATAAACTCTGTGACACAGAATAATATAGGAATGTCTGTTTTCTTCCATTGTTGGGGGGCTTCAAAGCAGCACGATACTGCAATATCTAATCTTAAAATCCTTGTTTTAATGAAAACTGTTGTGCTTTCTCAAAGACGTGCTCTTGTTAAAAGGAGAGAAGAGAACCAGAGTCATGAGCTTATACAGATATAAGCACATATATATGTATGTATGTATATGATTACCTATATTAGGGCATTCGCTATGATGGCAAACATACAATTTTTATCTTTTCAACTTAGTTTTCATTATATAAAAATTCCAATGGCATGATAATGACTGCCATCTCTGTTCTCTGCAAGATAAAATCTCACCATTTTATAGTTCTTAGTTCCTTGATGGCAATTGCCTGTAATATAGAGGAAATGAGCAATTCTACCAAACTTACTGTTCAAGATGCTGTAGATAGTGCGCTGTCCCTGTTTCAGATGTGGTAAGCCTGATGAAAAGGCTATGATACGTTATGTGGAAAGGTTGATGGAGAAAAGGTGAAGTCGTCTTGGTCCCTATCTGTAAAAACTGAACCATTACATCTTGATAGAGTGATCTGCCAGGTATACTGTCAACCCATGGAGAAAAGCATGCCATGCTCTTGTAGCACATTCATACCTGGCTCTTAGGAGGACATTAGAGCCCAAAAGCTAATAAATTGAATCATTTAATAGAGGAAATACCACATGTTTGTCTGTCAAATGTCACTTTAGCATTTAGAAACACAGGGATGGAAATCCCAGGTCAGATGGACAGTCCATCTGGTCTGGTTACCCACAGAAATCTCAAAAAATCAGTGAAGCAAAAATACCTGCTTCTGGAGAAGTTCCTCCTGGATTCCTTACCACCTTTTGCCCTTACAAGTACTTGTTCTTATTCCTTCCAAAATCCTCTATGTCTGCTTGCTCCAGCTGCCTCCTGAAGATAGACCCAAGTACACCCTGTGGATGAGACTGACAGGTGACAGCCTGAGCTGGCATGTGTCCTGGGGGCAAGGGTGTGGGAGGTCTTCAGCATGACAGGTTCTAGGAGACCAAGTATGACCAGCAGATTTGATGTCAATCGACATTTTTAAATAGACTGTTGAAAGGCAATGAAATCATCTGCAAAGAAGGAATGTGCATGGGCCATGGCTGAAGGGAAGATGTGCTGGGCTCACAGGTGCTCCAGGTTCTGCTGTTTCACGGTATTGGAACTGCCAGGGTTGTCACTATCTGTGGGAAAGTATAATCCCTCCCTGAATCTCAGTTTGTTCTTGGTCTCCAGTGATGTCCTTTAGCAATAAGTTCGATAGGTTATTTATGTACTTTCATATCTGTTATCTTTGATATCTGTTATATATTCATGGTGTATTTCTGAACCTGTCATTGAATATCACTTGGTTCTGCTTTTAAGGAGGATAAATAAGAACTCTTCTTTCCTCACTCCCGCTATTATTTTTTATACACTTAGTAGTCCCTTCTGTAAGACTATTCCAGCCTGTTGAATTCAGTGCCAGACTCCAAACAGTGCAAACGATGTGAACTTTGATGAAAGATTGAGTAGGGGATATTGTGAATAAAGGCTGCACATCAACCTAAGACATGCACGGAAGTTTTGGTAAAGCTAAACAGGAACACTAAGGATGTGTAATATGTTCCTCCTCCTTTTTTCTTCTCCACCTCCACTAAGAAGAGCTTTGGGAGGAATGAGAATCATTGAACAGCCAAAACCACCAAACAGTGTTGCAGCTCAGGATATCACCAGCTGCCTGTGAAATTCTTTCTGAAAGAAGTTTCATTTCTGAATCACCAGCTGGGAAGAAGCCAAAGTGATAGAATTTAGCCCTAATGTTTAACTAAAAGATCTCTCCATGCTCAAATACTGAGAAGTGGCAGTATTTATGTCCTTAATGTATCAGTATGAAATGAATATATTAACTGAAAAGTGGTGTTTCGTCAAAAAATAAAACAAAACCAAAGAAAGAAAAAAAGTATGCACATTCTCAGCATAGACTTTGGTTTCAGAATCCGAATTGAGCTTTATGCTTTGCTTTGCCCCTGGTCTGGCTAGCTTTTTAGGCTCAGTCATTTTACATCTCTGTGTCTCAGTTCCTCAGCCTACCCTTCTTGCGCTGTCAGTGTGTGCTGTGGCAAGGTGAGGTACCTCTCGTGTGTGTATATACAAAGTCAGAGCTTGACATTGAACACTAGCGTAAAACATTGTATATATTGTCCAAATGTTCGGAGCAATCAAAAATCTTCAGGTGTTGAGTCTGATGCTAGGAAACCACAAAGTTTTTGGCGGACTGCTTAAGTACTTTGAAGTTCTTTTTTCTTCTGGGTTCCAAGAATTTAGGATGCATTTGCTGCTTTTTTTTTTTTTTTTTTTTTTNTTTTTTTTTTTTTTTGTCCTCTCCTCCTACATGATGAAGATTGGAAAAATAGTTAAGAAAATCTGGGATACCCACAGATGTAGTTGTTAAGGACGTAACGTAAACCCCAAATATCGCAATAAAATCGTGGGAGTTGCAAATGTTGCATACAATTAAAATCATACTGAACAGTAGGAATTCAAAGACTCATGGCATTAAGGGAACGATCATGAACAAACACACACTTGCTTTCCAGATGGTTCACCAACACTTAAACATATCACAGGGGAGGAGATGAGGATTACTAGTTAAAATTTTCACAGTGGCTTGAAGAAAAGTGCCAATTAACTTTTAATCTTTATTATTTTATTATGAAGTCCTTCAAATCTCATCTAGTTTGGGACTTCATTACAAACTCCAAATTCAGCCCAGTTTCAGTGAAAAGTTCACATACCTTTCAAGTGCTACTAGGTAATTTACAGTTGGCAAATAATGGAAACTTTGTTAAGAATTTGCTGTGAATCCAATTAGGATTAAATCACAGGAATTGTGATTTGCGAGATATTTAGGTTGGTCTTTTGCATGTGTGTCTGTTGATTGCACTCAACTAAACTAAATCTTTCTTTCAATTTCTCATTAAATAGAAATTTCAGTAAATATGTTTTAGAAACAGAAAAATAAATGAGTTAAAATAAAATATGCTCCCTGAGGCCTTAAAGTTGTCGAGTAAAACAGAGGCATTCTTGCCAGTTCTGCCTCTGATGGCAAGTTCTTCCAGCAGCTGGTGGGATCTTTGGATATGGGACAGCACGGCCTTGCTGAGGGTGCTGTCCCAAGCCTGGGGCTCAGATTCTCTACGCTGCCCTTGACTCACTTTGTCCTTGTCAGGACTAATGCTATTTTTTTAAATTTATTTTTTTAAGAATTCAGGGATGCCTCTTCCCTCATCCCATTGCAAAAAGGAAAAAAAAGATGAAGAGTGAGGAAAAACCTCTGTCAGCTAAAATATGTTAGTTTTGTAGTCTGAGGCCAGAAGAGACCATTTGAAGGAGCTAGTCTGACCTCTTGCATAACATAGGGCAAAAAACCTACACGAGTAATTTCTGCATTAAGCCTGTTGTTTCTGCTTGAACTGCAGCATGGTCTCCCCTCTCATTAGTGGTGTCTCTTCCTAATTATTATAAGAAATGCTTTTATACTAATAATGTTATTTATATAGGTTGTAAATATTCAGTATTTAGTAGGATATAAAATACCATGCCAGCTTTGAACAATTTATAGTCTAAGCTTTCTCTGCTGTATTGTCTGACATTCTCTGGGCTTTTCTGCAGCGTAATACTTTTTATTTAATGAATAACATTTGGCAACAGACTGTCTCTTCTTTTCCTCATTTTTCTTGCTTTTTTTTTCCTTCTCCCAATCTGTCTGGACTCATCTAGTGGGTTTTTTTGGTTGGTTTGTTGTTTTGGTTTTTTTTTTGGGGGGGGGCAGGTTGGTTGGTTGGTTGGTTTGTTGGTTTCATTTTTTTTCACTATATCTATATATATTTCTATTATTTATAAGCTGTTTATCTCTTCCTTAACTTTTAAAATGACCCTTTACCTTATAATAAGACTCACCTGGGAGAGTAAGCCAAACAACTCAGAGCTCTTTCACTTAAAAAGAGAAGAAAAGCTCAGCATTTACTCTCTAGGCAGATTTCCTGGAGCTTGTCCAGCTCTAGCTTAAATTATCTTCATGAGGCTGTTGTTAGCAGTTGTACTGTTGCATTATGCATGATTCCTGACTGCTCCTAGTATGAACAAACCACACAGTGTTTGGTTAGTGGTTTTCAATTTTATGCTAAGCTGTACAATTTGTTGGTGTTATTTAGGTTAATATGCTATTATTTTGCATATTTATAACTCTCCCATTACATTTTTATTAATAATGATGTCATGTTTGGTAGCAAGGATCAATAAGACTTCTAGTGTGTAATGTTTACATATTTATATTATTACAGTATAATAAGTCTCTCAGGCAGCTCTCTGCATTGGAATCACTTTGTAGATGTGTCTTTCAGGTAATTTCATGCCTACAGTGGCTGCTTGAATAGCAGTGATACGCTGTGCTGAGATGAAATCCAGCCTGCAACTAGTGTATAGGTACAAGAACAGGCAATCTATCTTCGATGTCTGCATCAGAAAGTAAATGGTGATGCATTACATCCATTTCCACTTCCACTGGATGGATTCTCTTTTGTTGCTTTTGCACTTCCACAAGTAGTACTTTCTTTAGCATAACCCTGAAGAACATTTCTGCACTCTCTCCCCCAGTCACACCTTCTAGAGAGATATATTGAGCTTATGGATGCATACAGTTCCTCTTGGAGGAAAACCTTCAGGTTCTTCCTTATAAAATTTCCCTTTCTACTCCTCAGATGCCTTATTTACTTTGCTTTACACTGGCAGAAGGTTTCTTTAGTTAGTGCTATACCCTGCAAAACAGCAGCAATACCATGAAGAAAATAAACGTTGCCCCTGTTAGTGAGTAAAGCCCTTGCCTAATCCTCTCGCACAACAGAAGGCCCATCAGTGACCACGACCCAGTGGCTGAGGTAAGGGGGTGCACACAGGCAGCTGGCTCTGTTGACTGAGACCCTTTGGGCAAAAAGGTTTGCTTGCCAACCTCCCACTACGCCGCTTGTTCTTGCTAATAATAGTGATCACGGTAGCGCGAATGAGTATCACTGGCTAATTATACAGAGCTAGATTGCGTCCTGTTAATTCCTTAATGGGTGCAAGAAGCACTCCCTCTCGCCTGTTCATCCCTCTGCGTGTTTGTGCAGGAGCACGCAAAAGTGCCGTGGTGCATCGGAGTGTGCAGAGACTTCTCCTGCGGTGCTGGCTAGCTGAGGGTAGCCGGGAAAAGCTGGAGTCACCTCTTCTTCGACGGTTCTCTACCCTACCCTTTCCCCACAGACACATCCTGACCCCCCTGACCAAAACTAGAGCCTCCTGAACGAAAGTCCAGCAGGTATGGTCTTTCAGGCTGCGGAGAGGGTGTACACTGGTACACTGTGAAGTCTGCAACAGTGTCAAAAGATCGTGCGATATAGATGACTGGCGTTGCCAAATCAAGTGTCAGAAAGTGGCAGAATATCACAGGAAGCAGAGCAAGCTTGTAGAAAACAAAACAAAACAAAACAAAATCAATCCAGTGTGATTGAAAAAAGCGAAAAGGAAATAAGTTTTTTATTTAATATTGCAGAATTAGAAATAAGTCAATAAGGATAGCATTTCACAACATGTCTCTCTTGTATTCCTTCCAAAGGCATATTGCTGGCTCACAACAGACTCCTGTCCCTCTACGAAAATACTCCTGGTTTATGATGTCTTACCTCAAAGGAAGAAATGTTATACAGGATGTTCTTACTCAGACCCCAGAGTAGAGTGAAAAGCTGGAGCATGGACAATTTCTCTAACCAAATAGACTCTCCTCTTTTCACTCATCATTCTTTAAGTGTTTCCCTTTATTGCACTTAAATTTGAGATCTCATGGCTTGAAAATTATGAGAATAAAAAATAACCATTTTTTCCCCTTTATGATTTTAAGCACTTGGTACTAGCAGTTTCTGGGCTTTTCCCTGTTACCAGAAACTTACTTTTTCCTTTCTTTAATAAAGGTAGAAACTATTCCTTGTTTAAGAAAGACATGTGATGGCACGAGACTTACAACGCAACTCTGAGCAAACCTGAACTTAGTTTGGTGATCTGGCCCGCGGTGAACAGCCTGAGCCACGTCCGACACAAATGCAGATAAAAAAACCTCCACCACCAGCAAAACTCTATCAGGAATTGTACCTACAGATACATCAGTGCCTCCCGGAGCAATAACCTAGAGCATACGCATGCATCTGTTCTCTCTCCTTTACCCTTCTTCCTCCCAAAAGTCATCCTCCGATCAGAGCCATGCCCTCCTGCAGAGACCTCACAGGGAGCCAGTGGTACAGAAGGTCTCTGAAAGACCTGGGTGTACATCCTCATCTAGTGAATCCCAGTTCAGTGTCTGAGGTCATTTTTCAATTTCAATTCAAAGAAAAATCAAATTTACATGATGTTCTTAACTTTGGTAACTCTAGAGGGAAGAACAGCTATTACTGCAGGCTTTTTTTATGATATGTTGGTAATGAGTCAAACACTAGCGACTAATTCCTGCAAAGTTTTAAAAAATGCTAGAATGTGGACTTGCATAAAGCTGTCCATTCACATGCACGTACTCAGAGTTTGGGTCTAATTTTCATTTCTCCCTTTCATTCCTGAAAAAGACAATGCTGGTTGTAGTCAGTCCTTTCAAAATGTGTTGACATCTCCTGGTCCCCAGGCTTTAGGCTGGGCCTTTGACTCTTTCCCATGGCACTTCACAATGACACAGTTCCTTGGGCTTGGTGTGGACACTTGCATTTCCATTATTTATTATTAAAAAATGAAGTTTTTGCTTATGGCATTAAGCTGAGATCTGGCTGCCATTCCCCACCAATCTCATTTCAGGGTGTTATACACATATTGTTTATGAAATTCTGTGGTATCCTTCAGGCTTCAAATACATAAAAACAGGCTACAAATTTTTAGCTCCTTTTGCTGCTGCTGAGGAGCAAATCAGTTTATAATTTGTCTCTGCACCTTTCTGCTTTTAATTACTGTACTGTTGGTTTATTTTTCTGCTGGTAGTGTGATTTAGGTAGCACAGCACCTAATATTCATACCAGTCTCCTAAATATAAAGGTCTTTACAGAGCAGCAGGTCACGTGTGAATCTGGTCTTGATTTTTCGCTTCCTTAGAACGGACAAAGATGCAGCTGTTTGCACCCTTGCTGAAATCACCAATTCCATAAATCATGTGAACTAATTGTTAAAGAGCTAAAGCCATGTGAAGAACTTGAATAAAGTGTTCTTCCAATACCTAATCATGTGTATATCTGAAGTCTCTGTTTAAGGATTTTCAGTACTGTATTTCTATTGTGGCTAGTATGCTCCACTCAGAGAAGAGTACCTACACATAAGCAGCCATGACATACTTTAGTGGATAAAAATAATACATATTGTTTTGCATTCAGATGGTCAAAGAGAAAGCAAAAAGCCTTAGATTGCACACAGAAATGGAAAACCCTGCCCTCTACATTCTCTACAGTTCAGAAGTGTGCTTGCAATGCTCAGGAGACGTGTACAAGTGAGCACAGGCACCAGAGGCACATACAGAGCCAGTTTCTTATTCTGATGAGGCCAAATGTCATTCTTCTGTATTGAGCCTCTGAGACTGGCTATAAAAACAACAGGCATTGATTCTTTTCTTACTTTGTTTATGGACCATAAGAGAAGCTTATGAAAATGTCAAGTTCAGATCACTGAAAAATGAATTCCCTTGTTTATTCTAATTTTGGCCTCATCCACGCACTTTTACTCTGCCTATATCTCCATCTATATGGAAATTTTTTTCCTCATATTGCCATAGAGTGGAATTCAAAATGAAAAAGATGTCTGGAATACTATTTAAAAACTCATGCACAGAAACGTACATACAAAATTTCATACCTGTTTTAGCATCCATATTATAACCTCACAGAGACTGTAAGCTAGGTACCTTATTCTCAAAAAATCAGTTTACATGTTTGATTCTCCTCTCTTTTACATCAGGTCTGTTTTGCTTTATCTCAGTTGTCTTGACTAGGATATGACTGATGTAACAGAGAGTGAAATCCAGTCAGTTGAACACATAAATACCCACTTTGGAAAGCCATTGTAGCAGCTGCGTGTTAAAGCTAGGATCATAAGTACTGTGACATTTTTTGGGTGAGCAATTGGATGACTGACCTTTTAAAAATGTGAGGCTCAGGTTAGCCTATCACCTTCATCCTGCTTGTAAAACAGAGGTTACTGTTTAAAGTGTATTTATGAATGTCTTGAAATACTCACTTTTTTCATCCTTCTTATTATTGCCAAATCCTGCTGTATTTGGCTGTCCATCACAATCAGTGCGAGTTGGTATCACAGTCTAACTTTGGGGCTTGGGTTCCCAAAGAGTTGTCCTCTGGGGCTTCTGCTATACTGTAAAGCATACTCTGCTTTCCGTCTGGACCACAGTGTTTAGACAGCTTACTGGTGTCCTGTTTATCCTAGTTAAGGCCCCCATGATAATTATTTTCACACTCAGACGTTTGGATAAAATGACACATTTGTTTTTAGATGCAAGTCCAGGTTTAGTCTACTCCTCCAAGTCTTGCTTTTAAGCTGGGCATCTTCACAACTTTACTTTGGAACCTATAAAAATAATACAAATAGCTGTTTATATTTTAATACTATAAACACACGCACAAATATATATACATATTTTACATATATACACACATCTATATAATCACAATATTTATTATACATAAATTATATGCAGCTGCTGGTTCAAGTTCTTATTTGCTGCATGATCAAGAGTCTGGTTAGCAACACAAAATCTAGAGTGATGTAATTTTAGTCTGCTATTTCAGAAACAGTTCATAATTTCTAATCTCTTTTTTTCTTTTTTGGGGGTGGGGTGAGGTAGGGTGTGTTATCATACTGTATGCAACAAAATACCTCCTGATTTAGCCAGATTAACAAAACTGAGGCCATGGTATCTCACGGAAAGACATTTTAAAAAATATTATTGAACATAAAAGAACAAGAATAAGAATCAGAGTTAATCCCATGAAGTTCAGAGAGTCTTTTTTTTTTTTTTTTAAACAGGATCCATTTTTATTAAAATACGTTGTTGGTTTTAGAGGGACAGAGACAATTTCTGATGGATGGCACAGTGGTGTTTGACAGAAAAGTCCTGCATGGGTGCTGAACTCTTCCCTCACCTTTCTCAATCACCAGAAAACAAACTGGAAAAGTGGAAATAGCAAGGTCAGGTCAGGTGAGTGCATACTGAAACATTTCATAGGGAGCAGGGTGCAGAGCAGTGATCTGCTCTCATGTTCCATTAATTCAGAGACAGCTGTCATTTATCTTTTGATGGAAGATAGAGGTTGAAATGCTTGACACAACATATCAGGCCTAATATGGAAAGATAAGAGCAATGTGGGCTCAGTTCTGTAAAAGTGAGTTACTGTGCAAAGAGGTTTCATAATTCCCCTACTGAGGTTTAACAGAGAACTTTGGCCACATTTCAGCAAATACAAATTGTCCAGCTATAGTTTAAAAAAAAAAAAAAAAAAAGGTCCAAGGATTGCATGGGGAATTAACCACATAATTTTTATTAGAGACTGTATGAATTGCATGGCTAAATCCTTGTGAAGCCTCTTAAATGTTTAAGAGCTGTATGTCTATAAAAGAGTCTTAAAGTTAGCTTTTGAAATGCAGGTAGGTAGGGAAAAAGTTAAATAAATTGGTGGGGAAGCACTCCTTTTTGCCTCTGGAGAAACTGACTGCAAGATGACAACTCAGACATACCTGCTTCTTTAGTTGTCAAAGTATTAGCATCTGCAAGTCAATTTGGTGGAAAATACCATTAAAAAGATAAAAGAGAGCAAAACCAAAACCAATTTCAGTAAAGACTCACTCAATAGTACTGTAGATCCAAGAGAATAAAAGTGATTTCTATAAAAACCAATGTGTGTGTGTGTGGGGTTGACAGCAAGATGCAAAAGCGAACCTCTAAAAATCACATTTAATCCAAGAAACTACACTATATGCAATAGAAATAGCAGAGAAAATCAGCACAGCATGCTGCTGACTCAGGAAGAGATCTTATATGTGGCAAGGGGTTTAGGAGCTAATGAGCTGACGCTTGTACAACTCTGTATCTCACCCTTCCCTTGTTTTAAGAATGAAAAGGGCTTTCCATCACCTCTCACAATTCAGATGCAACTATTAAGGGTACTGGGGATAGGCAGGTTCTTTGTGCTTCTGGATACTCCAACTTCACAGGTCACAGCTCTATGAAGACATTGTCTCGCTGACACCTGTTTACAGTTGTGTGCATCTTACCTTTCCTCGCATGTATGAACAGATAACATTAGCAAGTTAGAAAAGAGGTGTTGGGAAGAGGTGTGCGTGCTTTTGCA
The DNA here is from genome assembly GCA_013397275.1 of Burhinus bistriatus. Lineage (NCBI taxonomy): Eukaryota > Metazoa > Chordata > Aves > Charadriiformes > Burhinidae > Burhinus > Burhinus bistriatus. The sequence continues at coordinate 297,759 of VYXH01001117.1, read as the reverse complement.
CAACTTACTTATGGATAATAGCAAACAGGCCAAAGCATCGTGCTGTGTTTCATGGAGGAAAGCTCCAGAGACCACCCAGTCTCATTGATCTGATTTTGAGAACCACAACTTTAAATTTACAGGGTGACACTTTGTTCTCCATAATCTGGAATGACACACAGAATAGGTGAGTCCAGAGTTTCAGTGGTCAGATATAGGTTATGAATTACTGGTCCTAACTCCTCCTGCTCATGACTCAACACTTGCAGTTTGTCCAGCCTGATGTGGGGCATCTATTCTAGTCATGTTATCTTGATGAAGGTCTGAATTTGAATTTGTAATTGCTGCCTCCTGAACTGAAAAGCTCTCAAGGTCTACATATTCTCATCCAGCCCTGTCTCTGGCAGGAGAGCAGGAGCAGCAGCAATTGCTGACATACTTTCAGTTCAGCTTCTCATGACTTTTAAAAACTTATTCTGTTGTAGCAGAAAAAGTTCTGTGCTTGTCATTGCCTAGATGCTGTTGTTTGATTATTTTTTTTTACTTTGCTTGAGTGTAACCATTTTTGAGTCTGAAGAAAATAGAGGTAAAACATTTTTCCCTTGATAAAGAAAAATTGCTTAAAATATTTTCCTGCCAAAGCAAGAAAGAAATGAGAGTTGAAAACAAAAGAAAAGCTCTGTATCAAGAATTGGCTTTGACTGCAATAGAGAAAAGTGGTTTTAATTGGTTCAAGATGCCTATCTTCTATTTTTTATTTTTTTTTTTTAGATCCCATACTGAGAATTAATAGTTTGGTTGGCTTTCTGAGAAATTCTTCCCCTTTAGCTTTTTTATTTTTCTTTTTTAAGTATTTTGAAATACATTGTTTCAAAATACTAGGGACATCCAGTGCTGTGGAAAAATCTCCTGTGACTCTTGTAAGATGTCAAGGAGGTGCAAGAGAGCTTTGCTATACTTGTAGGAAAAACCCCACCCATATGATTCAATATCACATTATTTGAGGTATGTCTTACCAGGCTATTTTGATGCTACTCGACAAAATAAAATGTTAACTTGGAATCAGCAAGATAAATGAATGTGCCCATAATAGCTATTTCCCTTCAGCTGCAAAAAAATCCTGGGTGGGGGATTCAGATTTTATAAGCTGTTTTCAGGTAGAAAAGTAATGGAAGGTGCTGAGAGGGAAGCGCGGGGTAAAGAGCCTCCTTTTCGCTGGACTCCGCACCTTATGTGTAAATGCTGTTATTCTACTCACAGAAAAGAAAGGAATATGCGTTTACATATTTCAAAGACACTGGCAGCACCCTAAAATGATTAAGAAGGGAGAAACGAGAGAGGCCCTTTGCGTTCATTGCCATGGCTCAGTCACGGCGGGCTGCAGCACGGGGTCCCGGTGTGCTCGAGGGATGTAGCGGCAGGCACGGTGTTAGGTGCCTGGAAAGGGCTGGACAGGCTGCTGCTGGGCTACCCTTCCAGGAGGTCTGTTCCTCCAGGCAACAGCGATGCCTTACTGGCATCACTGAATCCCCCTGTCTCCCAGAGCGTCAGCCTGATGCCGCCCCCCCCAAGCAGCTGCTGCCAGAGGTGCATGGTGTTTCGCGGCACGGTCGACTCAGTGATTGTGTGCTCGCTTGTAACACGCCTCTGCAAAACAAACGTGGCTCTGCTTTACACATTGCTCCAGTTTATGGAGTCAGCGCTGCAGTCCAAAGTGCTGAGCCAGCCTGGTGTTTTAATTCAAATTTCATCTGAGATTTCTTTGATCCTTCTGTTCCTAAGGAAAATAATGACCGTCTTTAGGGTTCCTTTACATTTCCTGAGAATATAGATCAAAGCTAGGGAGGCGAAAGTTTTCTTGAATAGAAATTAAAGTAAAAAGGTGAAAAATGTAGATTTTCTCAGAACAATATTGAGCCCTTTATGTAGGTCAAGGTCATGATGTCTAAATAAATGGAATACAAAGTTCCCCATGCTATTGTATGCCCTCCTTAGATCTTTCTCAGGTTCACTCCAGAGAAGAAAGCAGGAGCTTCCCCCCGCCCCGTGAGCAGGAAGGGACTGCAGCGAGTAGGAAGTTACCAAGCGTTAACGACCGTGCTGATGCAGAGGAGGTGGCATGCATCCCACATGGTAAGGCTGGAGCAGATTGTGGCCTTCCTGTTCTAGGGGAGAAGTAATTCCTTCACAACTACATTTGTTGGATAGTAGCAAGACCTTTATCTAGAGGCATAATCTGTTCCTTAGGGCTTCTGCTGAATTCAATTAGAGATGGGTTGTAGTTTTTTTCTTTCTATTTTTCTAACGCAAACACTAAATAATGGTCTGAGATTACCTCTAGACTGGGGGTTTGACAACATTCCCATACTACACTTCGGTAAAATAGGACTGGCACCTAGCACAGTGTATATACAATAGCTTTGAAATGTTTATAGTCATATCAGATTAGGTAAAGGGGATATGACCTTGCCCTCCCCTTCCCCATAATTCTCTGTTTTTCTCACTGCAAGAACATTTCTTTTTGTTTCAGATTGTTCAGGTTTAAGGAAACCACTAATTTATATAGGGCATGCTCAGAGGCTTAGCATAATCATTCCCAGAGTAACATGACTGTTTCCATTAGCATAATTATGCCCATACTCATTACATGATTCATATTCTTATAATTTTTTTTTAGGAGTCACAATTCCCCACTTTATTAGATTTGTCTTTTCTGAAGAATTGTTCTAATTTTTTTAATCATCCCTTATTTTTCAATTTAACTTTCAGAGGTGAAATAGGAAATTTGGTTTCTTTCTGAGTAACTTCCCCTCGCTGAGACTGTGACCTGAGTCACTGTAAGTTATGCAAGGAGAAACTAGAACTGAAGCATACGGCTCTCAAAAGCTATGCCCACCTGATTTTCCTATCACGTTTGTCTTTCATTTTTGGTTCCTAAGAGGTAAGGCTAGAGTTGCATTCTGATCTGTACTCTCTGCACTCTCACTGTTTCCTTCTAGTTGTTAAAGGATCATACCGCCCCTACACCTTCCTAAGTGAATCAGCAAATACATATTGTTCCAATTTCAAATGCTGCAATGTGGCTGAGTGCATATAGACCTAAACAGAAGCTGAATGGACCATTTAGCAGACAGCAGTTTCCTGCTTACACACAGAAACCCAATAAGGCTTAGCTGACACAAACTATGATGGGTTTCTTCAGCCTTAAAGAGGTTGCCATATCCTATTTTAGAACAGCTGCTACATAACTCTTGGTCATATGGTAGCCTTTAGGAAACTGTCCTGTAAGGGAAAAAAACCCCCATATCTTAGAAGTCTCATGTATATATAAATTTTTTTTTTTAAAAAATCATTTGAGCTTTCAGGATGATTTTGCCAAAGAAAGTGTCTTGTTTTCCATGCCATTGAAAATCCTGTGTCCCAAGAAACAAAGTTAAACAATATAATTATATTTCCTACACCCAGGACCGGGTTTTTAAGGGCAGGGAGGAAGGAGGGAGACAATGGAAATGCAAACCTGCAGTATTTTTTTAATTACTTCTTACTTGTGGGGAACTGATCCCAGGAAAACAATGGCCCACCATCTGTATTCCATATGCAAAATACTATTGTGTTTGCAGCTTTGTGTGAGTCAAATATGATCGATCTTCTTTTCCAGAGTGCTAGCACATTTCTGTGTGTTGCTCTTGTTTTCACATGGACAGAAATGTGACAGTTTTCACCTTCCCAGTTAGAATAGTGCAGGTTTTCTGGCAGTTTTGTGGTTAGGAGAAGGGGCTTGGAGCTGGATTCCTCTGCTCAGTGAGACTTTGAGCATGGTTTTTGGCCAGAATCACCAGCTGATTTGAACATGGCCTGGAGGACTGACCTCTGCTTGGCCTCAGGAAATCCTCATTAATACTCAGTGCTGCTGAATGACTGCCAACCCTCAACTACAGGGAGAAAATGAAGATTCACAGTGTCTAACTTCAGATATCTAAATTAGGTTGGAAATCTATACTCCATACAAAGGGATTTCTTCATCTGGAACTCTGAATTAACTAACTAAAAGGAGTAGACTTAGGTGGAGTGACTACTCTCCTTTGCCAAAACAATCGGTACCTCTGCCTCAGTTGGTGAAAGTCCAAATAGTTCCACTGAAGTTAATGGATCCTCATTCCATCTTCACCATTGCACAACTCCTCATGTCCCTTTTTCCAACATGTTCAAGAATCAGTAATTCACAAGGGCAAGAAGTGGCTTTTATCAGAAAGGTTGCTGTTTATTCCAGCTCAGTGCAGCAAATTGCTGTGCAGATGTCTTTGAAGAGTTGGGCTTGGAGCTTTAAACTGTTTCATCATGCAGCCATTTACTTATTTTTTTTCTTAGAATTTTTTGAAGTCTGTGAATGTATAATTTATGATGCTTCCCTCTGTCTTGTGACAATGAATGCCAATGGGCTTCTTGAAGCAGAAGCTTATCCTTTGAGAAGCACCTAAATGAAGAGCTCGCTTAAACTGCTGTCATCCTCCGTTCTGCCTTCAGGATCCACAAACTTGATGGCTTCAAGCATCTGCACAAATTTCCTTCATAGTGAAATTTTGGTGAAATACAATCCTAGTGAAGCTGCTGATCTCTCTTTGAGTCCTTAAACTTTCTTACTATATGAGCTACTTCCTCCTGGCAATACCATTTTGCTGATGCTATCTTTTTCTTTGACATTCAGGCTGGGTACTATTCTTACCCGCCAGAGCTAAACAGAGTTCACACACTGCAGCTGGGGTAACAATGCCTAGTTTTGTCCTTTGTTTCATTTCTTTCTGCCACCAGCACAGGCATCACTCTCTAGGATCTTTCCAGATCAGAAGGCCAGGGGGGAGAACGTCCCCATATTAGGACATTCATGGCTTTATAAACGTTACATTGGGAATGAGATGACTACTATCCTGTGAGAAATTGCTCAAAGGTATGGCCTTGTTAAGTTCTTTGTATTACCCAAGCTTAACCAAGGTTGGGAATGTAGTCCTTTTAAAGTCCATTCTACTGTCAGTTGAATAGAAACACACTGTTCGATAATGATGTAGTCCACCTAATGTCTGGGGTTACATCTCTGTCCCTCCATTGATGATAAGAGAAAATACAGTTGTTTCAACTGAGATGACTCCAGGTCTGAGTACTGAGAACAGAATAAAAATTTTCTGAAGAACTAATACCCATCAGTGACTCATACTGCTTTTCAGAAAGGACATTCAAAGTCTGTATGCTTGTTTCTTCTCTTTTTTTTTTTTTTTTTTATTCATTAGTTTTTTCAAATAAACCCAAGAGTGCAATGGATTATACATTATTCTCCCTTTGGAAAAAGAAATAATTACTGCTTTATTTATCTTCATTTACAGTTATATGGATGTTCAGGACCAGATATGGTTTGAATTTTAAGTGTTCTTTAAGTTGAGGAGAATATTGGGAGTTGAGCTCCTCACAGAATCAAAGAATAACTTAGGTCGGACTAGAGGTCACTTATCCCAAATGCTTGCTCAAAGCAGTTGCAGTCAGATCAGGTGCTCAGGGCCATGCGTAATCAGGTTTTGAACATCTCCAAGGATGGAAATTATGCAGCCCCTCTGTGCAACCTGCCCCAGTGTTTGACCAGACTCTTGGTGGTTTGGGTTTTTTTCCCCTTTATACCAAATTGGAATTTCCTATGTTCCAGCTTATGTCTGTTGCCTCTCATCCTGCTCAGAGAAGTTGTGGATGCCCCATCATTGGAAGTGTTCAAGAGCAGGTTGGATGGGGCTTTGAGCAACCTGATCTAGTCAAAGATGTCTCTGCCCATGGCAGGGGGTGCTTGGACTACATGATCTTTAAAGGTCCCTTCCAACCCTTCCATACCATTCTGTGATTCTATGATTCTATGATCATTCCTCTGTGTACCTCTGAGAAGAGCCTGGCTTAGTCTTCTCTACCCCAGCTCATAACATTGTCGTGGATAGCAATAAGGTGTCTCCCCAGCCTTCCCTTCTTCAGGCTGGACAAACCCTGCTCTCCTAGCCTCTCTTTGCACACTGTGGGCTCCAGCCTCCAACCACTTTGGTGGCCCTCTGATGGACCTGCTCCAAGTCTGTGAACAAGTGCCTGTCCTGTACTCTGGAGCTCAAAACTAGACACAGCAGCCCAGTAGCCCAGGTCCTTTTTTGGAAAGCTGCTTTCCATCAGGTTGGACCTCTGCCTGTACTGATGCATGGGCTTATATCTCCCCAATAGAAGGACTTGGCATTTATTTTTGGTCATCTTCATGCAGTTCCCATCATTCCCTTTTTCCAGCCTGCCTATATCCCTTTGAATAGCAACCTTGTCCTTCAGGGATTGACCAGTTTGATATTGTCCAGAAACTTGCTGAGAGTGTACTCTGTCCCATCATCCAACATAATTAATAAAGATACTGAACAATACCAGGGCTTGTATTACTCCCAGAAGGACACCACTAGTAACTGTGCTCATTTGTACCATACTTTGAGCCCAATGATCCAGCCAACTTTCCATTTATTTTTGTCTACTTCCCCAGTCACTTCCTAGGCCCATCTACCCGAAAAAAATATTTTGCACTGCGAAAGGAAAGTCTCTGCTTTGGTCATTCAAAAACTTTATGTACAATCAAAAATTTTATTTTGCTACTGTTTCATGAAAAGTTTTCTTTATTAAATAAAACTCAGCAGCTGAAATGTTTTTCTTTAGGATTATTAGTATCTTTGATGCACAGGGCCCATTTTAATATAGCTATGGTTTAACATTTCATGGAAACCCACAAAGAGAAGTGGATAAAGTTGAAAACCACATAGGTTAAGCTTATTTTATTTTCTTTTATTTTGAAGTTATATATTTTTTTTACGCATCTCTTGTAATAACATGTGCCATCTCCAGGGTTAAACATATTTGAGATCATTGGATGAAAAACACTCAGTAGTAGCAATGAGCTGTTGGCAGTATGATGAAGAAAATGTTTTTTTTCCTATATTATTCTAATATTTCTTTAACAGAGAGAAAAAAAAAAATAAATAACTGGAGTCCTGAAAGGTTGCCTCTCCTCTCATAAACTGAAAATCTTTTATTTCTTTTCTGTGACAAGTACATTTTAAAGAAACAAGAGAACATGAGCTGCTTTCCCATCCATTTAGCTGTGAATGAGTCCCATGACAGATGAGTACCCTAGGGAGATTCTGAAGTTAGTCACCAGAGTCCCCTCTGTGACTTCCCTGATGACTTCACCTTTATTATTGCATAGCAGGACTATAATACCAGAGGGACTGAGTAAAGCTCACAATGAATTCTTTACCCACCCTACATACTGAGACAGGGTGTGATATAACTCTGTTATGCATGAGATAGAACTTGCTTGTGGCAATGCTGAGCTGCCTCCTTGGACTTCAGGCCTCTTAACCTTACAGTGCAAGTCACCCCTTTTTGGTCAGTGAAATGAATGAGTAAAATTCAGCTGACACGTACGTAAGTGCTTGCAGCACTGGGGCCTGACTCTGTGGTATTTGCAAGGAAGCACTTGTTGACAAAGGTACAGTTCATCTGATACCTGGCTAGGTCCAGGCTAAGCAATGCTGTTATTTGAGTACATTTTGATCACTGCCACGTGCACAGGAAAATATGTGGTGGTGGTTTATGCATGTTTATCGTAACCAAACAGAGAGTCGCCCATTAATCAGCAAAATAGAGAATGCTGTACTGAAACAGTTCAGACGTCCTTGTCTCGTGTCCACCTCTTGTGTAGCCTAATATTGGTTGCTTTGGAGGAAAGCAAAAGTAACCTTGCAGAACAATTATGCCATACATTGGCCGAGGAATTGTTCTCTCTTAGTGACCACTATGTAGCTAGATTATGCCCTGAAACATGGGCCATTAAATCCTAGAAAGCTGAATTTACTCTTAAATATGTGGATTTGAGTACTGAGCATCTTTGCCGCCTACATGTTTGCGTAGCTTTTTCTGAGTCCTGTAACCTGCCTCGATGTTACAACACGCTGATAATGAAAAACATGGAAGGAGCAGAAGGAGGAGAGAGAGGGTATATTCGCATCACTTACCTTCTAACTAGGTAATGGAGCTCTATCAGCCAAGAGGTTTGTTTCCCTGGCTCCCTGTACTGCTAATGGAGACAAATGGATTCCTCCAGACAGGGGCTCCGGGCGGAAGCGCTGCTCTGATACTCTGACTCCTTCCAGGGTGGAGTTGTCCTTTCTCTCTCTGCTGATTGCAGAACCAGCACAGAAACATTAATCTGCTGCCTGAAACTGTCACTCCCACAGGTGGCTATGGCTTCCACTGTGCCATGTCCTTTTCCAGTTTCCTATGTCCATGTGTAAGAACCGGGACTACAGTCTGAATTTTTCAGTATCCACAAAGGGCCTTTGGAGAATGAGGAGTAATGGTAGCAAAGTGAAGGGTAAATGCTAAGAAACAACATCTGGCAGTGAAGCCACGCTGTACTTATTTGACTTGACTCCTTACACGGCTGTGGCTGAACCACCTCATGCTAGTTTTACTGCCTTTTTTATATCTAACAAAATGCCTTGAATCAATATATCCAATAGAGTGTCTCAGTGATGTTATAATGTAAAGTAATGAATGATTAAATAAACCTACACCTAAAAATGGATTTTTTAAAGATTTTTAATCTTATCCTCTTTCTGCTGGTAGATTTGTGCTGTTAGAGTTAGAGCAGCTAGTGGCCATTTAGAAGTATGGTCCGTACAAGCCCAAGTTATAATGATAGCCAGGCCCATATATACTCGGCTTTGTGTGTTGGCTATGATTAATTACAGCACAGAGTACTTTCACAGCTGGAATTCTATGGAGAACCCTGGCTGGCTGTACACTTGCCTTAACCTGTTGAAAATGACTGCAGAAAATGTTAGGTAATGGGCTTGTGAGCCCACAGTGTTTTAATTCATTTTAATAGTCAGATGTAGAGGGATTGCTAAAAATGAGCTAAGTACAGAAATAAAGTAAGCCAGTCTGGGGCAGAGCCAGCAGGTCCTTATCTATATGAGCACATAATCATTGGTACTAATCTCAGCTTCTGCCTTAAGTAAAAGTGAGCTGTCAGTATTTTTCCAGGGGAAGTAGCCCTTGAAGCATTTATCCATTGTTAGGGATGAAACTGTTGCAAGTTCATCAATGGTGTGCTCATAGCTGCTTGTATTAAGACTGACGAAATGTGAAAACCCTAGCTGCAGCTCATGTGAGAATTGGAGGCAGACAGGGGACCTCAAAGAACCTAAAAGGATATGTAGTTCCTAACAAACAGCTTTCTTCATCACACTTCAACAGATTTGCATTCCCTCATTCAGGGAAATTTGCCTGTTACTAGAGAAGCTAAAACCAACCCTACTTAGTCATTTGGAAAAGTGCTGTTTTGGTGGGTAAGTGCAGCCCAACAGCTAAATCAGCCTCTATATTAAGCTCTGGCTTTCTGGATAGCCCTCTGCTCAGTTTCAACCAATGCCAATCTGGTTACACCAAACCCCTTAGTGAATCCAGTGCTTGATCATTTTGTTTTTTAATTCTGTATGTGTCATGCTTGAGGAGTGAGTGTAGAGAAGTCCAGAGAGCGAAGAAAACCACGTTTCTTTGAATGTCTGCTTTTACAGCACATGGTGGCCTCTACTCCTTTCTCTGAGCTCCAAAGCCCTCTGCTTTTGCCATCTTTCCCAGTCCTGCTGCCGTTTTGGAGTGGCTTGCCTAACCAGCCAGCTTCCTCACCCTTTCTATAGTACCAGAATCCCCAGGGTTATCCATGTCATTAGAAAGAAAGCACTATCTACTTTTTGTCAGCAAAAAGGGGAGCTTCTCCGTAGCAAGCTTATCCTAAGGTCCAAAGGCACCCCACAAAAGCAGAACCATGGAGGGGTTCAGTGGCTATGGTGCCTTATGTCTTGCAGCCATTGAATTCCAACTACCATTTCACCCTGCATCTCTGTGCTCTCAAATCTCTGTAAGATAGTTTGGATGGCCTTGTCTGTGACTGTGGCTACAAACAGCAGCATTTATACATTTCTGATTGAACTGTAAGTATATTAGACTGAATCAAGAACATCCTGAGAAAGACGGAGAAATATTTATTTTAAAAGACACACATGAAAGTTCTGCTCTATAGAGCATTTTATGACTCATTCAGAGAGATGGATTTTTATCACACATCACCTCATTCTCTAACTTCCCAAGTTGTTTGCCGCCTTCTTGTTTTTCAGAAGATTTTCCTCTCTGAATTGCCATCAGGTTCCTCATCATCATCAGCGCAAGAATACAGTAATGGCGATGGAATTTTGCACAAATACAGATTTCTGTCTGAACCTTCACATCATCTATGTTGTGTTCAATTTTTTGAAAGAAGAAAGTGCAAAGAAACAGTAGTAAAGGATTTTCTTAAAAGTTTCTTTGACTTTATAACTGGGAACTTTACCAACATTACTGTTGCCTGTTATACCAGAAAGAGTAGTCTTGGGTAAAGACCTATAAAGAAAGTTACTCCAGTAACTGAAGAGTTCTTCACTTCAAATTGCCTTGCATTTTATTAGGGTATATATTCCTACAAATACAAATTCAAATCTCTAAGACTATTTTCAAATATAATACTCCAGCACAGTATGTGTTTACTAGAAACTTTCTGCTGGTGAAATGAGGTGAATAATGAATACCATTTGCCAAAAGCCAGCAGAGGGACTTGGTGATGGAGCAAAGTTCAGAAATTTGCAGCTTCTAACTTGGATGACTGTGCTCACACCACACCTCTGTCTTAAGTTATGATAATAATAATGCTTAATTTTTTTTCACCATTTTTGCCTTTGAGTAATTGCCAGGAATCTCACTGCAGTCTGGAGACAGCAGAGACTGCGTTCTGCGATTAAAAGTTAGGGAGTTTTTAATGAGAGCTCCAAGACTGATTCATAGTTCAAAGTTATGCAGAAGGTTTCTTTTTCTTTTTCTTTTTTTTTTTTTTAATCAAAAGCAGATAATTCATTTTTATCTCAGACAAAAAATATGATAATGGCTAATTCACTGGGCGGGGAGAAGGAATGTAGGGAGTTACTGATAGAATTTAAATAAAAAATTTTAGAGGTCTAATATTTTATTTCATTTCAGAAATGTAATAAATCTTATAAAAGGCCTTACACAATTTCTCCTTGAAGATATTGCACTGTGATAATGATGCCATGCCCTTGCCAGCCAATTTCATGATTTGTTCAGGTTATTCCAATAATATCTACATTTCACGGGAGAGTATTTACATTCAAATCTTCCCTGAGATTTGTCATGCCCTGTTGTCGTCATGTTTTCTCCTGTGTCACCTTCAAGGACTGATAGGGCATGAGAATCCGTAGGAATAAACAGGACTTGAAATCCCCAGTGAAAGAAGCTGTTCCTCGGCCCTGTGGGGAACTGAGCTCCTTCACTCCCACTGATATCATTACCGCTCCAGGAGACTCAGCATTTTGGAGGGGATGCTCAGTGCCTAGCAGAATTAGGATGTAATTGCCAATTTCAAGCCTATGTACAGAACTGTGTCTCAGGCCAGGAGATGGGAAAGAAGTAGCAAACTGGTAACAAAAAGTCACACGTAAACATCACCAGTTGCTTCTGTAGAAGCAGTTGTCCCTTTGGAGAGCAACGTTTTCATTTCTCAAGACTCCTATCTGTAGCAAAAGGTTACAGAAAAAGAAGTATAGCTACGCTCCCAGAAACACGTATTCTCTCTAGTGAGCGTGTTTGATTCCTGGAAATGGAAAAGAGTGCAGGGAATAAAAATGGCTGTGTTTAATCAGATTAAATGGATATGTAATTAGTTATTCTGCATAATTGGAATCTTTTACAAACTGAAAGAGTCGACCTCTAGTATAGCATAGGAAAAACTGTGAGTTTATTGCTGAGATTGGGGCTAATTGGTGAATTTTAGAGAACAGAGAGTTCTGGCACAAGTATGAGAGACTAAGAAGACAGTGATTGGAAATTACAGTGTAATGGGTCCACTAACAAGAGATAAATAATTTAGGGTCTTTCTTTATAGTTGCGGACAGTTACTTTCAGGACAGTTTTTGTCTGCTCATTAACCAGCCAGATCAGACCATAGACTGGCAAGCTGCTTGAAATATCCTTTAAAGAAACTTTAAACTTTAAGGAAGCTTGTTTTGCAACCAGAATACTCAGTTTGTGGGGGTGGGGGATAGGTGTGTAGGTGTGGTAGGCTATGAAAGTACAGAAGTAGATCCTTAAAGTGTTAGGTTTTTTCTGAGTTGGGTTTTTTTCTTTCAGAATCTTTAAACATATTTTACTTTTGAAAGTAAAACCATTTCTGGTCAAAGAAAAACATGTGGAGATAAAGATATGTAGGGTTTCCTCATTCCCTCAGGTAATCTTATAAACTTATCATGTTTTCGTGATAGCAATAGTATACAAAAGGATGGGGTATGTGCCTAGTTTTGTGGTTAATTGGCATTTTCTGTTTGTAATAGTGTAAAGAATGTGCTAACTTTGTTTATATCTAATGCACGATAAATCACACCTCATCTATCACTGAATGAGGGTTGAAACAAGTGTTAAAACATACAGTGATTTAGACACCTAGAAAGTGCTATCTTCAACAACAGTCCTCATTAGAGCTATGCTACGGCCCACACGTAGCACTGACCACCATCCATAGCCATAACTCTCACCGGCATCACTCTGAGCACCAATGCATATTCGAGCACAGCCTTACGCTATGTGTGCATGCAGCATGCAAGTGTATTTTTATGAGGAATGCCAGAGTCCATCAGGAAATAACTACATGGTCTTACATGAAACGGTGCAACTGTAACTACAGGCAACGAAAGATCTTGAGTAGAGCCCTGTGATTTTTTCCATTCTTAGTTTGCAAGGCTGATTTCCCCGTTGCTCCTCATAAACTGTGCTCGGTGCAAAGTTGCCTCTATGAGAAAGGAGGGACACAATACCCTACAGAGAACATCCGCCCCTTCCCAGCTGGCCTCATGCCAGAAGGAAAAAGGGTTGCCGTTGCAATGTCTTCGCGGCAGTGACCAGCGTTGTGAGTGGAAGCACAGCTATACGGGCTGCTCAAGCTGCCTGGGCACACGGCTGGGCACCAAGGCTGGTCTGTAGTGCCAAGTGATGTGCTGGAGCACTGACCTGTGAACATTGAGCCCCTTGGTGCGCACATTTCCCTTCTTTCTGGACAGCTGGATGCAGCGTGGCTTGATCCAGAAGCGTGCCAGAGGTCCTTGCAAAGTGGGGTCCTAAAATTTGAGCTTTGTACTGCCGGAGTGCTCAAGGACAGAGCCCCCCAGCTGCATCTGGCACCCGGGCACCAACACTGAGGGTGAGCGGGAGGCTGAGTCACTGCGTGCACTTGAACCATGCTTGCTTCTTGATGCAGGCACCGTACAAGATGGTGTTTAAAAGTAACCTATGGTCAGAATTAGCAAATGTAATTTACACAGCCCCAGCACTTGACTGCTTGTCAAAAAATTCCCTGCGGTGGGCATTCCTTGCTCAATTTGTTCAAAGAGACAAAGCCAGTCTTTGCCAGCTAGGCGGTGTTACACATCCCAACATTAGCATATTTCTATTAAAACATATGTTATTTTGTTCAATTATGACATGTTTCTTCATTCTTAGCCTGAAGCGATATTTGAGATATCACCCCAATACTCCGTAATTATAAAGATATATCCTATACATTGCACTGAAAAATTGTAAGACTTGAAGAGCATACAGACTACTCAGGCATTCTATTCTTTGAGTACAGTATAGAGAATAATTATGGTTTCTCATATTCTCTGAGTAATTAATTTGAAGAATTTAATTATATTTCTCATATTAATTATTAATGTATTATTCACCCAGCATAGTCAGTTCATAATTCATAGATGTATTAGTCAAGTAATTTAGTTGATGAATTTCATAGTTTTGAATAAGTTATTCAATTTTTTTTAATTATTCACTCAGCTCTCAGAGTATCTGTTGACTCTTGAATATTAGCTGTAGTATGGCAACTTCTTTTTTTGCAGGGTCTTGTGAACACCTGATATTAAATCCAAAAGCTAGTGAAATGCTGTCCAGCCCTGAAATGTACATTTATGTAAGGTTACTTTACAAATAAATGGCAGTTTAATCTGATGAGCAAATTCAGATTTGGGATCTTTATGCCTATTTAAATTTAAACTTCAATTTTCTAAGGTGGTTTTTTGCTACATTTTCCCCTCATCTAAACTTATATAGAAACCTATGGCAAACTCCAGTCTTCACATTTACCTTTCACGAATGCTAGAATTATGACCATGATGATGTACCCATTCATTAATCTATGAGTTTTGTCATCAGTTTTACACCCAGAAAATTCTGTTTATATCATGAAACTTCGAACTAGGGTAGAAGAAAACAGAAATAAGGTTTCTACATTATGCTGCCAGTTCAGCAGGATACTTTAGCTTAGCCTAAACAATAAGTATATAAGTGGCCTAAAAAATTTCCAGGGAAAATAACCTCATCACACTGGGATCAGCACCGCTGGATGTATACCAGGTAACAATTTTGTTTTGGCAAAGGAATAACACACAAGGTGAATTATCAAGTCTTTCCATATCTAGATTTAGTGATTGTATCACATAACCAGGGTCCATAATGCTGGTGGAAAACCAGAGGAGGATACATATACATATGTGTGGGTTTTTTGTGGTTTTTTAGAGAGAGTATGTCTTGTGTGTGAGTATATAACGTAATAGTCAATACAGGGAAGTAATAGAGCAAGTGAAAAGCTCTGAGTGAAACATGCTTTATTCATAATGTTTCTGCGTCCCTTATTCTGCTAAACAAAGTGATTTCCAGTAATGATTTTTTTTTACCATCACGTTTTTTTGTTTAAGAAAAGGTTGTCCTGTATTCTAAAAAAACCTTGCAATAATTTGAATTACATTCAAATGATGCTTGGAAAGGTTTTAATGGCAAGCATAGCACTGTAACACTGATCTTTGGCATGCAATGCATAGTTTGAGACTTTCTTCCCTGTATGGACCTCAGAAAGGTTTCTTTTTAACAGCTCTAAAAACAATAAAGCCATTTTTTCGAAAGAGCCCTGTATTTAGAATACATTGGTTCCAAGTTCTCTGCGTATTATTGTTATCACATTTACCATTTGTGTATTGCTGTTTCATACAACCTCAGTGTCTGTTAAATCCAAAACACAGAGGTATATGCCAAACCTTTCATGATTTCCAAATCTGTGATTACGATACAATATTCTAAAAGAAAAGTCTCCAGCTACAGGTTGCTTCTTTCACTGAGGAAGGTCTTTGTGTTTTGGGTTGTTACCTCACTAGCAGGCAGTCCATATGCTGCTAAATCCTGTAAACTAACTATAACTAGGTATAAAATTCATAGGGAAAAAATGTAATTTATCACAAGTGCACAGCTGGTGTCTGCTTCTAAGTGGTTATTTCCTAATCTGATACCAACCTGCTCACAGCCTTAGTATGTTATTGAGCTATAAAATCAATAACAAATAGCATGCATGATCCCCTGAGAGATTAACCATTTATTCCAGCTGTGAAGAACAAATGAAGGTTAAAGCAAAGGTACTGCTTTAAGAAAGGTGTGTGCATGTTTATAGATGTGTGCGCACACAAAACAAAACAAAGTAAACCTCTTTTAGGTTAATTGATAATAACTGCAATACCAACATAGGGTGGTTTGTTTGTTTTTAGTGATGTTTGCTTTTTAAGCAGATGATTTTTAAGCTCAGATGTCCGTGCAATTTGCTTTCTGTGTGTTCCCAAGAGTGCTTGATAAGTGATTTATATTTGTTCTTTCCCCCAAATGTTCCAGTATTACTTTGCTCTTTTCTTTAATCACGACTAATATCTCAGGGAGTACTGCCTGGGGCAGACTGAGCATAAGCACCGAAAGCTGCAACGGTAAAAAATATAGTGGACAAAATTGTCATGCCCTTTCTTCCTGGCCCACGGCTGTAAAAGCTGTGGATGCTTTAATGTGTGCATGTGCAATGGGGGGGAAGTGAGAGATCAGAGTCGTGGTGGGCAGCAGCAGGGGCGAGAAAGGAGTGGAAGGAGAGAAAGGAGGGAGCGGACCAGCTCCGGGTGGGCAGAGGGGCCGGGGATGCTGTGACCAAAAGGGACCTGGGGGGGCATCAGGGGAGAGATGCAGGTGGTGTGCGTGGCATGCCGGCTTGTGAAAAGGGGAGCAGGGACTAATGGAACTGCCACAGGATTTTGCAGTATACCTAGGGACTGATTGTGCTGGTGGCATCTAAAACCTCATTTTTTGGAGCAAAATACAGGTCTTAGTCTTAGATGTGGCAGAAGCAAACTGAAAGCAGCAGTTCCAAAGGGAAAAAAGCCCTCCTTCTAAGTCAAATTCCTTGCTGTTTGATGTGCAAAGATAGCTGATACAATCTTAACACCAAGACTGTCTCCCTCCCTGCATAGCTGTTAGAAAGATGCTATTACCATTTTAATCAAATTAAGCATTCCTCCTGTGATCCTTGGTTTTTTTCATCCCTCTGCATGACAGTGCTTAGGCCCTTGTACCAGTTCGCCTGCCTCCTTTATCTCTGAGTTGGTTGCAATTCATTGTTTTGAGTTGTATGTAGTTTGTAAAGCACTTTACAATGAAAGACACTTGCAGTGATTTGACTTTAGCTTAATTCCATCAACTGCAGAAGTGCTGTTCCTAGTTTTGCCAAAACAAGATCACAATTTGACCTCAAAACACCCCAGTGAGAACAGTATTATTTATACTTATTTTGTAGAAGGATAAATTGAAACACCGGGTTTAAGTGACTTGCCTGAAGGCATGAAACTTCTTAGTGCCATAGCAGAGACTTGAACGCATGAATTCTGATGCCAGTGTCCTTGCCCTTAATGACAGATGAGCTCTGCAATCAGGATTGTGCTCAGACAGAAAAATCTACTAATATCCATGGACTTATAAAACCAATTTAAGCCAGGGAAGGGTCAGGTCTCTGCCTGCTTTCCAGGAGCAGAAAAGCAGTGCTGAACTCCTTCTTTTCCTGTAAGTGTGACAGCTGCTTATAGGATGGGGAAAACCCAGTGAGTTCCGCATGTTAGGAGACTGTCCTGTAACAGAAAGCAAATTCTTTCCTTCTCACCTCTGTGGAGAGTGCAGTTTAAAAAAACAGAAAAAAGAAAAAAAAAAACCCAAACTCCCAAAGAAAAACATATGACAAGTTTAATTTCATAATTTTCTTTTTTTCTCTATTTGTAATTTAATGCTTTAATTATAAAGGTTTATTATAACATTGTAATTGTTTATTCATCGATCTGAGACACTCAGTGGAATTCCTTCACTGGGAGCATTGCAGTAAAATTACAACACACAGGAGACAGATCAAGCTTGTAACATTGGCAGTCTCGTGGGTACTAAATATCTTCAAAGTCAACACATTTGTTGATGGGCAATAAGAAAGAAGACAAAAAGTAACTTCTCCTCCAGTCTTCTGCTATTTTTAGTACCTCTGTGTCTGTCCATGTACTTTTTTTCGTGTAGTCTGCTCTATCAGTCATGAAGCTAACTCAGCTCAGCTCCAGCCTTGGTGGCGTTATCTCAGGCTGTCATAGGGATACACTGTCCTCAGAAATGCAGCGTACCCATTGCGAATGATGGGCAGCAGAGACAGAGCAATGGGGGTAATGCCATGTCTGAGTTTTACACTGCTTATTCCCTTTACAGGTGTAACATCAGAAGTTTGATGCACTTTAAAGATTACGCTGGGTTTTGTGAACTGTTTCGCAGTAAGAAATTTGATGCAGAGGATACTGAGAAGAGCTGACAAAGAAATTATTTGATGTTCCTTTTAAGCCTGTGGAAAGCCTGCTCTCAGACTGTAATTTCCTGGAATTTATTATTCACAATTATTCACTGTATTTTGTTTTGGCAAATCTTTTTAACTCTGTTTTGATCATGCACAGTCTTCCATGAATAATCATCATTTCAGACTGGAGCTGTTGTGATAGGTCAAAAGAAAGATATGGCACTGTCATGTTTGTGACTGGAAATGGAAGAAACCACTTCTAATGCAGCATTTGCAAATGTGGATATAAAATTTGGCACCTGTAAATATTCATGTACATACACTTGAAACTATGCTCTGGGCTTGATCCAAAGCCACTAGAGGTAACAGAAAGAATGAATATTCATCTTAGTAAAAGTTAATTCCAAGATGGTTCACTGAAAGCAAATGTAAAGAGAAAGCAATATAGGCAAAAAGACATTAATGCCACTAAGTATTCACATGAAAAAACTACTTAGTACATTCAAATACTGGTGGGGGTTTTTTTTGCTCATATGTTAATGAAATAACACACATGCAGCAAACATGATTATATCTTTCCATACCACAGAAGCTTTGCTGCTTAACAAAGAGAAGCTAGGAAAAAGTTAGAAGTTCAAAATATGTGAAACTGGTCCAGCAGAAAGGAAGCCCTCTTTTTTTTTTTTTTTTTCCCTGTATATAACATGAAACTGAAACAGTTGTGATTTAGCATGCTTTTTCACAAAGCTCAATACACCATGCAAGCAGGAGCTAGCAGTTTCACTGTGGACTTGTGAAGCTTTCATTTTCTCTTAGGACATGCACCTCATTTCCCATATTTGTGAAATTTCAGTCCCCCAAATTGAGCAATGAGCAGAACAACACAACCACAGAAGAGTGCATCTATAGGTTCGAGTCAGCTGTTACTATTTTGTTTATTTTTTAACACTTTTTTTTGCTAACAGAAAGGTAGAAAAAATATTTTAAGAGAGAAATGATCTTAAATGAGTCTGAAAAGGCAAATGCAAATCCAGAATGCATAAATTTCCCAGTCAGGCAGAGGCTGAATTTGGGAGATGCAGTCATTTGAAGCTGACATTGGTTTTGCTTGAATTGTGTGCATCTGATGACATGTACTCAACTTCACGCAACACTGCTATGGGCAGCCTTCAGGTGTCAGCCTCCCAGACTTTACCTGTAAGTCAAGCTCAGCTCATTCATGAGTAAATGAGGTGTTAAGGTAGAATATCTCTTGTACTACACCATAGATCTTTATACTTTACAAAAATCAACCATCCCTGTGATTAGATAACTAACAGAATTGGTGTTTATAGTGCTGTACATCCTCATAATTTGCACAATATCAAGCTGAATGGAAGGTTTCACATGTTTGCCTTTACCTGCCTAGCAAAACACCACTATGTACAGTCACAACAATACATTTTTAATGCAGAATAACCTCCCATTCTGCAGTCCAAACATATGGGCTCTGTTGTCAGCTGGTATAAATGTCCCACTGCCACTTCAAAAGAGCTGTGTTGTCTTGGACTGAGCTCTCATTTCTTTACAGGCTGCTTAGAGCATGAGAATAACCAGCGAGGTAAGTAACAGGGCACCGTTTCATATCCTTTGCCTTCAAAGTCCAAGAGTACTTAATGGTATGCTTGTATGTACAGGGAGGGTTTGCCTGATGTTATGAAAGAAGAGGCTGAACACCAAATACACCAACAAATTCTATCGCAAAAATGAAAAACCTCCTGCTGTAAGGAAAGGAAGCACCCATGAATGAGGGGAAAAAAAACCAACCAAAACCTAATTCTTCTGCCAATGGGACAGTTTGTACTCAGCATAGAGTATTCAGAGTCTCTAAGTCAGACTTCACAAGACCGAGCTTTGCACCTGAGCCACCCTGTTTCAACTTCCAGACTTGAAGAATAATGTCCAAGTGTTGCCACAGGATTAGACAGTTGTGATTAGACAGTGACAGTAGCTCTGCAAGTTTGGAGGAAAAGTCTTCTAATTTGCACTTCAGCTGTAGGGCTCTGGAAGTGTTTAGAGAAGAAAGCAGATTTTTTTTTTTTTTTTATTCCCTGTCACTACCTCCAACACTAGCTTTATAAATTGGGTGACAGCATTTTTTCAGAATATTTTGGTAGCTTCTCTTCAAACAGGTGTTGTTTTGCCTTGGCAAAACTGCAGGTCAACACTGGACAGGTATGAAGCTGCAAGGGGAATAACTGCTGTAACTGGCAGCAAGGGAAGCAGCTCTTCAGTATGGATCCTGATTAGAAAGAAACACCTCGTATAAACCATGGACAATTGTATGGCACTCTAAATAATGTGACATGAATTTTTGGTTCTCCTGAGGTCCTTGGCGTTTGAAGTGAGAGGAAGAGCTACCTGGAATTCCTAGTCTTCATTCTAGTTCAGAAACTCCTTTCATCTCAAATTGGAACAAAAAGAAGCAATTTCTCATGAGTTGCCATTTCCAAATCATTTCACTCAGAAATACCTAAGTAGTCCTATGACTTGCTTCATTTTCTTATGAGTAAAACATTTCTTTTTGACTTGTTCTGACTTTTCTATTATTAGTTATGGGATAATAAGGTTTTTGTTGGATGTGATAAATGTTCATACAAGCACAAATCAGAACATAGCTGAAGCAAGGTTCTTTGACCTTGTCAAAATGAAGGATTTCAAAAAACTTGTGCAAAAAATTTTTGTTTATATGTACATTCCAGAAAATGTTTGATGTAATTGAACCAGCATTCTCCAACAGAAAACTGTTCTATCTGTAAAAAAAGTAGATCAGCTTTAACCACAATGCAAAAGCAAACAAATAAGGAGATGGTAAAAAAAACCTTAAGCAAAAAACAGTGGTTGTGCAAGATTTTCAGGGGGCCTAAGAGATACAGGAGGTCAAACTATAATATCACTGTAGCTGGTGGGAATTCTGTCAATTACTTTAACGTGACTAGTGTTCTACTCTGTATCTCACGAAAATTCAACTTTATCTATTTGAAGGCCCAGAGAACAGCAGAGGTTTCTTGAGACTATAACTGACAGTATCCAGTCCCTTTGATTGCTTTGCTGCATAAATAGGTGCACGTATGTCTATATGTATATAAAAATATACATAGTCAACAGGGGATTCCATACACCAAAGTACCACAGCTGAGATTGTGGATATTGGAGTCCATACACATAATGAAGCTCCAGTACTTGTCTTTGTAGCCCATCATGATAAACTATAAACTAAATCTGATGGGCAAAGCCCCTTCATGGGCACAGTGGGTGGATCAGAGTGAGATGCTGATTTCATTTGGATTTCTGCTCTTACGTCCACAGGAGTGCAGTTTTGGCATTGTGTGCTTTTGCTGCAAAGTTCATTTCTGCTTCAGCATCTGTTCATGGACAGGAGTCTGCTGCTTCTTCTTTTATGATACATCTATTGCTGTTTCACCACTATACATTGCTTGTTTGTTTGCTGCTCCTGCTTGCTTTCTGCAGCAGCTACGCTCTTTCTTCTCATGTCTGCTGGGCCAAACCTACACCTACCTGTAGCCAGGCCTCTACCTCAAGCATTTGATTTGTCCTAGCAACGGATGGTCTTCATTTTGGTTCTAGATTAGCCTCCTTCTCACACAGATCTGTTGTGATAAGCTTACATTTTCTACTGTAATGTATTTAAATCACAAATGCAGAACCAGGAAAATAAGATAAGAGGGAAGGTTACATACAGTAAAATAAATTAATTTCCTAGCATTTTAAGATTTCCTTGCTTTTTTTTTTTTTTTTAAATCTACTTCTGGGGAGAGGTAGGTTGAGAAGGGAAGTTTCTTGTTTCCTATTTAATGTCCAGTCATTTGGTGTTTGTATTTGTAAAGTTTTTCACAAGGATTTAGCTACATATCACAAATCTTACTGATATTAGTAGGCATTATATAATCAAACCTTTGCACAAATATTTGAAAATATATGAACAAAATATCTATTTTTCAGTGTCATTTTCTCTCTTTTTTACTGTTTTATTTTTAACTTGTTTATTTTGTGATTAAAAATTATCTCCTACAGCTTCCAGATCAATATCACAGAATTAAGAGTCTTCCTGTAGCAAACTTCCTGTAAACTGCTCAAAGACAACTTTTCAGTCTTTCCAGAATGCTTCCTCCAGGGTTTTGCTGCTAGAGAAGCTATTTGTTACTGCAAGGTGCTGTGGTGTTGAACAGGTAGGCTTTCATCCAGTATCAGATGCTTCAAGTGCACCTTCCGGCTCTAAGTGCATCTGAGGTTAGCTCCAAGAGATGATAGAAGTGCACCAACCATGATCACCTCTTTCAACAGACCCTGCTCACAAAGGAAACTATCTGAGATAACAGATCAGTGTCAGAGTTCACATTGTAAGCCAAAGAAATAGCCTCTTGGGTTGAAAGCTTCTTAGTCATGCAAAGGATGATGTTCAGATAAATTCCCAAGTTATCTACTGACCTTATTTGTGCTAAAAAAACATGCTGGGGTGTTGTGGCTACATCTATGCTAGTAAACTGAACAGTGCTAGGGCTTGGTTTTTTGTTCTCAGGTTAGCTGTCCCAGTCTGAACCCCTTCCTATTGCTAAGTTCTCTTGTCTTCAAGGCAGGTTGCTAACAACTAAGCTACCAACTGAGGACAAGTGGAGAACAGTCCTTGCTTTGTGTTGACTCCCAGTTTGTGCCCAAGAAATGTTTGGGAAAGGCCTCATTTGCTGGGCCAAAACTATGCTAGACACTGTTCAATTATGAAAAGAATATGAGCAATTAATTTCCTAAGAGCACTATTTAGTTTACTAGTATATATGTTGTCTATGATTCTATCCTAAAATAAAAGGTATGTTTGCAGGGAAGAAGGCACTTAGCATAAGAACTCTATTCCAAAACTCACCTTTTACAGTAGCATTTTCCTCTTTATCTGGTGTCCACAGAAAGTAAATAGCAATAAATTCACTGTGAAGAACATTGCACTTACTATTGCCTGCAATATGCTGTATGAAATGTGCAATTTTACCTATGCATCTTTAGAGGCTTCTGAAAAAGAAAAGCAGCCTGAAGTCTATGCTGGGAATATGCTAATTAAGAGATGTGATTGAAATGTTAATCAAGATATTCTAAGGCTGACAAAGGGAGGAGATGTCTTAATCCTCCACATTACCACGAGATCTTCCATTGCCCAGTCATAGCAGAGAAAAAGCAGAAGGAATTGAGATGGAGGGAGACCCTGCCCATCATGAGTGAAGAGTCTGCTCTGTGTCTCTAATATTTGCAGTCAACTATGGCATAAAGCTAAAACAGAGCTCTGAGACTTCTTCTGAGCATGCCAGATCAGGGACAGACTTTTGAGGCTAATTAGTGAACCTCAAACGCTTGCAAAGATGAATTGTTAACAGCAGCCTTAGTAATTTATTTTTCATTTAAGCTGTTTGTAGCTTTGTTCTGTTACTGCAGATCTCTGTTTTAAGTAAACATGCCATTTAAATCTTGTCTAGTTAAAAAGCAGATGCTGAGTAACCTGACAAGACATTGCACTTTTAAAAATATGTTGAACTCAAAACTGTCTGAAATGATTGGACCTCTTTTGTGGTATCCAGTACCTGAATGCACAGCACTCAGATGGCAAAAAAGATGCACCTCCACTAAGTTACCTGAATTTAGGAGCTGGTAATGTGGTTTTGTGCTAGAGGATCTGCTTGAAACCAGTGCTAGCCAAGCAAGTTTCTTTGGCAGCAGGATCTTAGTGAGAATGTTTTCAGATGTATTGATGGCTTAAAAAATACACTTAATTTGTCTGTGCAGCGGCTGTTCTTGCAAATATTATGTATTGGGTTACTATGTGGCTTTGGGAGGACTTGCCATTTTGTGTTCATGAAGTTTAAGGAAGACAAGATTTTATTTGTTGCTGGTTAACTCCTAAAGTTGTTCTTAAGATCCCCTTTTTCCCTTTGCTCTTTTTTCCTCTGAGTCATGTCAACGAATACTTTCCTGTCCTAGCAAGTTTGAACTGCATCTTTATGGACTGAATCTCTGAAGTGAACCTTTCAGTGTTGAGAATTCAGGGTCCATACTATGTATGTTTTCTAGGGAAGGAATGTTATTTCAGACTACATCTAGTGTGGTCCCATGGACTAAAAACCCACTAGCATTTGGACCAGGTTAGTTGTGCTCTTGGTGTTCATCTTCCAGTTTAATTTCATCCAAAAGGGATATTGTTCATGTGCTCTGAGACTGCTGCATGGTATGAAACAAATTATGTGGTATGTGGGAATGATTGAGCTATTTGCTTCAAAAGCACACTCCTAATCTGCACTAAAACACCAATATGAACACACTCTGCTTTTGAAGTGTTGTGAAAATACAGTTTCAAAACTTATTTGAGATATCAGGGTGATTTTGATGACGCTATTCATTGCAATGAACAAGAAGAGGGCATCTAAATCCTTTAGAAAATCATCCTGAACCATAATGTCCTTTGCAGTTTCAAATCTCTCTTTGGAACACTCCAAATATCAAGTAAAATATAAACAGAAAAAAAATCCAACGATGCAGTACTACATTTACAGAAAAAATGTTAAAAGCAAATACAGTCAAACTAATATGCTTATACTTGTCATTTAAAATTAGTTGGCACTGGTATTTATTTGTTTGGAGCACTGGGATTTTCTGTTGGTTCATTGAGTTAAGTGTAGGTTTTTGTTGCTCTTCTTTGCTTTTAATTCTTTATGTAGTTGACCTTTCTGGCACAGCAGTTTGGGACCACCACTGATGAAATGTTATTAATATCTTAGCACAGCTACATTAATAATCCAAAGGAAACACAGCTAAACATGCTCTTTCCAACTTGCTCAGTAACTTAGCACCAATGGTGTGCACAGCTGGTGTAGGTGACCTGCTTTCAGCAGGAGCCCTGGATACCCTCATTCCCTGTGGTGCAGAGAAGGTGATCCTGTTGGCTGCATCATCTTGGATTGACACCGTATTCAAGGAGGAAACTGTTTCTCGGTACAACTTTGTGAGCTCAGGGTAGCTGACTATGCTGGAATATCAGTTGCAGTGGATGCTCAATACCTCTGAAAACTCAGTGTAAGATTCATTCGGACCCCAGAACCAAAACACAGACATCTGAGTGACTGGGCAGTTTAGAAGATGCAATGAAAGAGATCTGCTTAAAACCGCACACAGATTCACTGGCAAGGCCGGGGAGACAGCGTTGAGCTTTCTGCCTTCCAGTCCTCTTTCCAGATCACAGGACGGATTGCTTCATCTGAATAGCTCATATGAACTGTTAATATTATTAACATTTATTAACCCCTCCTGCAGACTGTTAATTAAATAATGCAGAGTCAAACCTTAATTCCTTTAGTGCTGACTAGATATCACTTCCACTTGACACAATTTCATTTATCACTACCCTGTGTCCCTTGTGTTTCGTTTTCAGATGAACTAAATGCCTGCATTTGGTATTTAAGAGACCACATTAATAGTGGCTGCAAACATAACAAACATAAGCAGTGTTACCAGAAGTTGGCAGGGTGAAGCCAATAAACAAACCTGACTGTAGGAAATTGCATCCTCAAAAGTGTGAGGAAAGAACCTTGAGTAAGTCTGCCTTGTAATTTAAACTTATGAAGAATAGTAGTTAATAAGCCTTTGCTGAAATGTGGCAATGTTCTCCGCATGTGATAGGTTTAAGTTTACACATAAATGCTGGAGGGAATGGATGAGCTGATTGCCCAAAATGTGATCCTAAGTTATGGTAACCCTTTACCCCAGCTTGACTTTCTATTATATCATGCGGCTGTGAGCCATACCAGAGCTAAAGGAATGACTTGATGAATGTGCTTTTAAAGCAGTTAAGCTAACGCTCCCATAAAACTTGGGGAACTATGCAAATTAGTGTCCTCTTCTGGATGCTGATAAAAGGCACTATTTATAAATACAAAGTAATTGTTTGGCAAGCAAGGTAACTTTTTTCATTGCTGGTGTTATACAATAAACGTTATCAGAGTTTTCAAAATCATGGTAACAAGCTTCTCCCACTGGAATTTTATGTTGATTTCCCGAGCTGACTTTAAAGATAGGCTGTGGTTAAGAAAGAGAAGACTGGTTCCAGGATAAACAAAAACTGCCTCCTAGCTGATCACCCTCACAGCTACCCTTTGGTAGGTCTGTATTTTTCATACCCGTTTTGCCCCAGCGGTGGTACCTTGGGGCCGTGAGTTTCTGTACTGAGGTTGGAAGGGGTGGAGAGGAAACAGGTGGTGCTCATCCAACAGGACAGAAGGCTGTCAGGAAGCAAACATTTACCAAATTTATTCTTTTCTTTCATGAGTGTTACTGATAAAGGCTCCCCCACCCCAAAAGTGAAAATACATGTGGTGTAATACTGAGAAAGGTACTGCACAAGAGCAGAGCTTGTTGCGTTGGTGTATCTCACAATTCAAGATAGAAAAGGGCAGAGCAGACTTTCTTCATCTCTATAAATAACATGCTGCTTTTTATCTGTGTTAAAAGATTTATAGAATCCCTTCTTTTAGCACTTGATCGCTCTAGCTGGCAGTATAAACATAGGGACTCCATGAACACAGAAAATCAGAGAAGAAAAATGGCTGTACAATCCTACTGAGATTCCTCAAACCACGGCCGTTGGGCCTCTCACACATTAGATACTCTTTCTTGATTTTTTTTTTTTTTTCCCTTTACTACCAACACCAGCATAGGGAAGACAGAGTGCAGGAAAGGCAACCAAGTGTTCAGAAATTAAGGGGAAATGAAGTTTTGACCCCTGAGTTGTCTAGACTTTGCCTTAGCAGTTCTAGTCAATCCCAAAGTGCTCCAGTTGTCTACACTAAAGCTCTTACAGTTGGTGAAAGGGTGGCAAAATAAAACAGAACCTGTGGGCAGAAGAACAAATGCACTGCTACGTGAATTGTCATATTTATTACCAAATGCACAGATTTGATACTAGAACTGATAGCAACATTTTAAAATAACTTTCCTACAAAATTTCAAAAAGAATTTTTAAATTAAAAAATACCTTTCAGAAAAATGCAACAATAAAATCCAAAACATTTATTAATTTTGCCTTTAATTTTTTAAATTTTGACTCCTTGTTTCCCTTTACTGAATCCCCCACACTTTGCATTAGCAGAACTTAATAAGGTATACAATATCATGGGAAGGGAAGGGAAGGGAAGGGAAGGGAAGGGAAGGGAAGGGAAGGGAAGGGAAGGGAAGGGAGGGGAATGGATATTCAAAGGAAGAGTTTGAACCATCATAAAGGCGGCAAAAATGCCTATTACTTAAAAAAAAAAAAAAAGTTTTTTTAAAGAGGCATCATGTAAACTTTTCCCAATTGCACTGATCCTAGAGTTTTATAAACTTCACTTGGTTCTGTGATCTAAGCTGACTATCTTGGTTATGCCCAGACTGTATCTTAACCAGATTTGATGCTATTAACAACAAGATTAAAATGTTAATGTTTCTTTAGTCTCTACCATAGCTCATTTCTAACAAATTTCATTGGAAGTCATATTAGCAGATATCCTTTTCTACTATGATTTTGTAAATTTAAATATTATATGACAAGTGTGCTGATTCATATGATTACGTGCACAGGAAAAGATATGAAAATGAGTGAGAGCATGTCTTTATCAATAACTGAAAGATATTTTTCTCTTACATGGAATTGATACATGGTATATATTACTCACATATTTTATAATTCACTGTGTTCAACTAAATGTGTCCTTATCAAAATTCAGTTGTGAAGGCTGCCCACAGAGTACATGACTGATCCATGCTGACTGGATGTGCTTGTATATCTGATGATATAGGGAAGAAATATGTGCCTTAATTAAAACAGACAGTGTAATACTCTCTCTTTACCTATAGTGAATGCAATCACGAGGTTTCCCTCTCCCTTTCTCTTTCTCAGCTTTCTGAAATCGTTTTTTTCTATAGATTTTTGTATTTTCATACAATAAAATTTACCTAACGTGCACACCAATTTTTTGTACAATTTATTTTTCAGCCATTGTACTCAAACACTCCATGTTAGATATGAAAATAAGAAAACCCCATAGTTCTGTCAATGTATTTCCTAGAAATTCGGTAGGCACTGAGTGGTCTCACTGGCACTCCACACGAGCTGCACAGCCCTTTACACCTGACAGCAAGTTTGTCCCTGCTGGTATGTAACAACAGGGGACTTTGGTGGCTGCAGAAAAGGGACTTCCACCTTCACTGTGGACATAGTACTGCATCTTTCGCTGTTCCCTTAAACCGAGCTAACCTGGCAGCAGGGAAGATGAATTCAGCAGGGATAACACCGGAAATAAAGTGAAAACAGAACAGGAGGTATCAGCCAGCAAACATGCCTGAGAAGGCAGTGGGGTTGGGAGTGCTGGGAAATGGGACTGCTGCTTATAAGACAGTTTCTGAGTCACGAGATGAAACTATTTCACCTCTATTTGGGCTGAAAGACCTGGTCTTCTCTTTTGGAGAAAATATGGGTCTCTTAGTGGTTCCATGAAATCTCACTTTCCAGCACAACAAGGCACTATTATTTCAGTATTACACAGCCATGAATATATGCTTTTGAGAAATCATATATTTTTGGACATGAAGTCTTGCTAAGACTATCTGATGTAAATGTTGGAGCTATGTTGATTTACACCAGCTGAGATCTTAGCCTTTTTATTATTATAATTAACATTTTTATTTTTCAAACTAGCAGCACATTTAATTCAAGTATCCTGACAAGTAAACTATTCTTACAATTTTTACTTTTGTAGTCACTGTTATTTCTTGGCTCTCTCTGCACTTGAAGAAACAATAACAAGGTTTCCATCACCAAAAATTTGATGCTTTTGTGCTTACTTTGCCAAGATAAGTTAGTCTTTATTGTAAACTTTTTAAATACCCTGGATTTCTTATTTAAAAATGAACATCGTTTAATATAAGCAGATGACAAGAGTTCAAAGGACTATTGTTAGCAAAAGTAGTAAACAGAATTTTTAAACTTATTAGAAAAATGGCCTTACAAATGTTCTTTTCAAGTACTGTTAATATACTAATGTCACTGGATACATTCCACTGTCTGGAAGTAATTCCATTTAAGTCAATGAAGTATATACAATTTTTCCTTGATAAAAGTTAAGAGAAACTTACAGCTTGTTCAGGTGTTTCTGGTATGATTACAGACTTTTACCGGGTGTCTTGTTTAAGCATCTGCTGGTTTGATTAATATCTTATTGCCTACCTGCTAAATTGATTTTTAATATTATTGACTTGCATTCTGTAAGATCAAGTCTAATGCTAGATATTATTGTTCTTAACTTTGTCCTGCTGCCTACATTAAAGATAAGTAGAGTATGAAAACTGTCCATAACAACTTAAAAAAAAAAAAAAAAGACAGGAGAAAAAGAAAAACAATAAGAAAAATAATTTCAGAAATGTGGTCGCAGGTACTGTTTCAGAACAAATTATGGATGAAACTTCCACAGTTCAAAGAAGAAACTAGAATGTTGACACATTACTGTGATAGTAATTGTCTTGTGCCTACACAATACCCCCACAATTACAACAGCATTTTACACCATGGAATTAGAATAAGCCTGGAGCTAGCTGTACAGTGATGAATCAAGTCCCACAAAATGCTTATCTGGAGCCATCCCTTTGCTTATCAGAATTTTGGCAAACCGCTAGAGCTATTGTGGAAATAATCTTTCTTTTGCTACTGCATCATTTCTGTTCTTACAACTGGTAATGAAAATTTACAAAAAATTTAAAAAAAAAGAAGTAATTACATACTTCCTCATCTTTCCTCTTTGATTCTAAAAGTAGGAAGAAATGAACAAATGTTTATAGATAACTTTATTTCTATTTTTTATCAGTCACTAACATTTTTCTGAAAAAATGAGGGAAAAGATTGTAGAAAATATTAATTTTGATCAGCAGACTTATGGTTTTGTGGTGTGCTTACTTAGGGAAGACAGAGAAGGTAATTCTAAGCATTTTGGCTGAGTTTTAAAAACAGTTTTTCATGCTCTGTTTTTTGGAGTTTTTTAAGATAATTTGGTCACAAAACATAGCAGTATGATCAAGACCTCCATTTGGATGCAGTTAGTCTAGTGTAAAAATCTTGAAAAACTACAGAGGATATGCTTTCTGGAACACAAGTTTATGCAAATATCACTGTATACATGCATTTTTTAATAATAAGGCAGTAGGTCTGTCGTTTTAGCAGCAGAAATAATAATTGTACATCTGATGCTAAAAACTCTCATTTTCAAAGACGGTTTCCTTTGGTCCTCAACTCTGAACCTGAAATTGTGCATGTCAAGAATTTAATATTGTGGGTTTAATTTTTTTTATTTTTAAATTTTCTGGGCAGTGTATCTCAGGAGCATGTAACTTTGAAATGTTACATCAATTGATTAGCATTAACACAAGTAAAAACACTGAACCATGACATTTAAAAATATGAACAGAACTCAATTCCACTTAGCTCTCTCTAGCTGGTATCTGAGGGATACAACATGCTATACAATCAGGCCCTGGTGACAGCACTAGCAAGAAATCACCAAAGCAGTTGTTGGGTTTGGAGTGTTTTGGGTTTTTTTTTTTTTGGGGGGGAGAGGAAACTAGTTTCAGCAAAAGTGAAACTTTCTATGTTAAAATGCTGATAACGTTTTTCCTTAACATCTACAATTTTCCATCACAAAATCCAAACCAAAACATTTTAAGAAAGGTAACATTAATATGACCCTGAGATTTTGCAGCATCTTACAGGTGCTGCAGTTTTTGTTTGTAATGCTTCTGTTTTCCTCTCTGACTCATGCTTGTGGGTGAGTCTATTTCCCTTTGTCCAGCTCAGCCTCCTGCCAGGTTGAATGTTGATCCACACGGCAGAGCTGATGGTGGTGGAGACGTCAGCGACCTCATGGCAGTCGGTGGCGGGTTGCACACCGTAACACACTGGCAGCAAGTATTAGCTGCACGCAAACCAGTGAGGCAAAGCTGAGCTGCTCTCAGATCCAGAGCCGGTGCAGTCACCAACGCGCAGCGCGTGTGCATCTCAAATCACTCCTGCCTATGAGAGTTCAGGCTGAGGAAAATTATCACTGAGATTTTTGAGAAATAAAACTCAGCAAATTTTGAGCACTGGTTTTGCTTTTTTCTTATTCATGTACTACATGTGGCTAGCTGATTTTCTCATCAAAATGTAAGATGAAGATAAAGGCTGAAATATTTATGATTTCCCATGCAATGGATTTTGGGGATTTTTGAAGACCTCTAGAATGACACATTGGTGCTGCCACACCTTCTAAACTAGAGATGGGCAGGACAAGCATATATGCTGCCTCACAGCCAGTGTAGAAACTCCTCTAGGGCTAAAATACAAGTCATAGAGATTTAGGGCACAGGTTTAAGAATCTGGAATCTTTTTTCTTTGTGCTATGTTGTAGAAGGTCCAAGTTATTTACCTCAGATATGTAAGGCCTATTTTTACATAGACTATGGTCATTTTTAGTACTTTCACATGGAGTAAATAAGCTTTAGAAGAACTCTAAATATAATTTTTTTTGTCATTAAAGACGTTTAATGGTGCCACAGTGAGAAAAGGGGAATCCAAGCATTACTCTCATCAATAGTTTTGGCTGTTCTTCTGCAAATTTTACCCCCAGCCCTTAGCTCTTGACTCTTCAAAAGCTTTCTGAGTGCTTTTTGTTGTTCTGTGACAAAAAATGTCTTTTAGGCTGAAAAGCTCTGGTAACTAGTGCATGCTTTTCCTTTTGAGACATCAATAAAATATATCTGTATACATTCTATTTAACTTGTTTAGATATCACACTGAAAGGTAAACTTTTACATCTGTACAAAAGTTATAGGTATGGATTGTGAGATAATTTTTTAATATTTTTCAGAATTTTGTCCCTGCCAGGGAGACCAAGAGTTTATATTCACTTGTACTCTATTTTTCTGATATATTGCTATGTGATGTGTGTAAAGGTGACCAACATCTACTGAGCAAGAAACTGTTTAGTAGAGGAAAAACTGGTTTTATTTTTTTTTTTTTTTATCATTTTGCCCGTATTCAGGCTCTTTTTAGTGTTTTAATTTTATTTCCTTGGTAGTGGTAAATGGGGAAAAAAATGAGGAGCCAGAAAAAAACAAAGGAGGGAGAATAACTGCAAAAACAGGATGCTAATTTTTTTTGTAGGATTTTCAGTGAAAGAAGACAGAACTCTTCAAAATTTGCAGATTGAGAACAGCCTCCTACAAAGCACGTTCCCTCTCTTGTAAGCATCTCAATTGTATTTGCGCACAGTTATGAGCATGCTTCTTCCGTGGGTGGTATTATGGAAGATAAAATGGAAGGTGCAGTGTTTGTCACAATGAGGTGCCAGGATTTCCTCCCTCTCCTTGCCAAGCAGAAGTTAGCTGGTTATAGCAGCTGTAGCTGCATTCCGCACTGTTTTGACTTTGTCTTCTCTGAGTGACTATTACAGTCTTCCTACTCTCTCAGTTGGGACTTAATGATTTTCTCAGTTAAAGCAGACAGAAGCGGAGATCTGTTCTACTGTGGGTGTTTAAACACAGTGGAGTTGTGTGTGTGGATACAGGGCATAAGGACTCCTCTTCTGGGTTTGCGAGAAATACCACCTGGAAAGAGCTTAGAAAAAAGACAACAGTTTAAATTTCACATCAGGTTTCTGAATATAGCTTTCCAACGTCTCTTTTCTGGCCTTCTGTTATCTCCTGACAGCCTATTTTCTTATTTTCTCATCTGGCAGCCTCTTCACACACTTGTGAATGACGATTCAAATGCTTCAGAATCTGTTGTTTTCAACTTTTATTAATGTTTCCCAACTCATTCTCTTGTTTTCCTGCTGACAGGCTGCCAAAATCACCCTCTGGTGAATTCTAAAAGGGTCTGGGTAGCAGAAATTGGACCCAAAATTTGTTGCAGATAATTACTCAATCAGATCTTTGTCACCGAAAATATTTGACAGCCCACACATCTCTATTTTTAAGCAGTCCATAACATAAAACTATCAGAACTTTTCTTTCTTTAAGTGCAAGAAGCACACCGTTAGATCAAAGATACTTCATTTAACTGGGTAGCATAGTTGATTCTGCATAATTTTTTGTTGATTCTGGAGATTCAGCTTAGGCTGGAATTTCATCCACGTCCAAGAGTATACACCATTCCCTCCTGCTTCTGGGAATAGTACACTGTAGTGGTAATCAAATCTGAGTTGTTTCATCCCAGATGTCATTCAACATAGCATTACCAGTAATAGCCTGCCAAGGAATATTTCTGCCAAGTTCCAAACCTGGACCTTGAATGAAACAAAGGAAAAAAAATGATTCCAAGAAACCAAGCTAGAGATTGTGTTCTGATTACAATCTATTTTGGGATAGGATTTCAGGAATTTAATAACTGCTGTGTGAATACTCATACATATCGACATGATCAATAAAGTTCATACTTTATGTTTCCCACTTGTGAAGCTTGGTGGAATTTGATTTATGATTTTTTCCTAGCAGCTTGGGACACGATATTACAGATTTACGATGGACAGTCAATTTATAGTATTTAATTTAAACACTGCTGGGACATTGTTCAAGAGTTTGAGGCCACTAAAACAAATCTTAAGTCAGTGTCAGAAAAAACAATTTCTTTCTTAAAAAAACCGACATAAGAAAAAAATAAAAATGAGAAAGAACAGGAGAAAAAGGAATAGTTGATTTTAAAAGTGTGTAAAAATGAAATAATCATCATTGCAAAGCATATCATATAGGAACCGGGTAAGAAAGGGAATACACTGGTGCCTTTCAGAGGAGTGTAGGGATGAGGAAAGAAAAGTGAGGATGAATATCTGACTCTGATAACTTTTCTAAATAACACCTTACCAAGTTCCTCTAAAATTCTTAGAATACAGGGATTTCACCTGGCTGTACAGTTTTGGTTGGTCAGTTAAAATTATAAACAAAAATACCCAAAACTAAAACCAAACCAAAGAGAAATGAGAAGGGGAGAGAAAGAGGGCAGAGAAAGGGAGGGAAGACCCAGGCAGGGTGAGATTCTGTGGTGCTCATGGAAATACCATCATGTCTTCTGGTGATTCTTGACAACGTTACAGCTGTGTGCTGTAACCACCTGTTCAGCAGGTCTTTACTCGCCACCTTGCTCGCTAATCCATTTCATTCATTAATTGCTAGTTCTTGGGAAGGAAGGTCAATTACAGCAACTTTAAATAATTAATCTGTTTGTAAATTTATTGACCACAACTCTTTGGGTAAATGAACTTCAGCTACAGGCTGCAGTAGTCTCACTGATATGCAGATTGACACCTATTACATTTCTGAACTCATAAATTTTCTTGTACAAACACCAAATCACTACTTACAAGTCCGTCTGTCCTGATCTAGTACCCCCTGGAATCTTCAATTAGGCCCTACATGTGTACATCTACTGGTGTATTCTTTTAAACCTCGTTTGTGCCTAACAACATATGGACCAGTTAAGGCTCAGTGTTTGAGCGCAGGTTAAAGCGTACACTGTGTGATTACTTTCAGCAGCAATGCTAGAGGTCTTGCTGTGGAGGTGAAGACATTGTGGGTGATTAAGTAGCATCATGTACTCCAGAGGGCACACATTTGCTGGAGAACGTCTTGCGTGAGATATCCCTTCATCTGTTAGTTATTCTATCGATGGGAAATGCAGCAGTGAAACCTAAACTCCAAAGTCACACATTCTTACAGGTTAATGCTAAATCATCAGCATGCCTGTCTTCAAAGAGTAACCGATGAATCCTCACAGCAGCTCTGTTTGCGAAGTACTTATTATCCTTGTTTTACAGGCTGGGAGGACAGGAAGGCTTAAACCAGTTATTTAGGACTCAGACACTGTTGGACTCCCCAGATAGAAGGATTTCTGACCAAATAGCAAACCTGTAGGTTAATCTCAAAATAAGACTTATAGAAGGAAAAATAATACTTGATGGTGAGATAAACACTGTCAAAATGAATAAATAATCACTGCACTGGAAGGCAGTAGAAAAGTGATCTGTAAAAGGTTAAACAAAATAAAGAAACACTTTGTTTAGTTTATTAAGCAAACAAAGCCTTATATGTACATAAAACTATTGTAACCCTGGGTTTAGAAATTAACCCCTGTATAGCTTTAGAAACTGCTTGGTTCTTTGAAAAGAAGGAAGTCAAAGGTAGTTACAACCCTGTTTGTCTTCAAACAAGTAGCTGTGTTTCAAAGAGACCTTGGTCCTAAACTTTAATATTGCATTTTAGGTCAAATTGCCTTCAATTACACTGAAATCTAGTGTTGATTAATAAAATCTGGTACTACACTGAATTCAAGGGGGAATTGTGTGTTCATAAGACTCTAGAACAGAAAAATAGGAGAATACAGATTTATTGAACCAATCTGCTTATAACATATGGAAAATAAGGCAAATGAACCAAAGAGAAAATACCAAGAAAAATTCACAAGATGCTACTCACACTACCCCAGTCTTAGAGCTTCCAGTAACCCTATTGATACAACAGGATTAAGATATTTTTTCCAGTCTCCTGCAGTGATTTGTGGCTGTGTATGCTGGTGGGGATGCTCAGCCCACAAACAATTGACACTGCACCCTCCACAGATCAGAAGGGTTGAAGTATTCATCTTGTCGTTGAGAGACATACCATGTAATTAGAGTACCATACCATGTGTGCACAATAAGCCTCTGATTGTCTTTTGGAAAACACTTTACCAGGCCTTCAACAACAGCTTGTTTTTGATCTTTGTTAATTTCAGCCCTTTATTTGTTTTAAAAGGCACAGTGGAAATTGGCTGCATCTGGGCTCAAGGTAGCCAAAACATGTCATATACAAATTAAAGTCATTTGTTTTTTAAAAAATCCCCCCAAACCACCTCAAAATGTACAGACTTACATTTGTGACATTTAGGATGAGTCAAAATGATTTAGAAATCCATGTGTGAAAGGTAGAAAGAGGGGAAGAAAAATAATCACTGGTCTTCAAATGCCATGTTTCAGTCAGACCAATTCCTGCTTTCATATTAGGCTGAAATGATACAACAGCAGAGCACAGCACAACAGAAGGATACAGCCAAGCACATTTCTTTGCGTGGGGTAGGTTTGCATGGTCTTTGCCTAGATTATACAAGGTGCTTAATTTGTAGGACCATAATTTACAGCCATACCAAATAACTTTTTAATTTGTAGATTCTTAACTTACAAGTCATAAGAAGGCCTGAGCATTAATAATATAATTCCAGCTGGGCAATAAAACAGGAAATAAACTGTAAACCAAAATAATAACTGGTCATTTTTTCACCTAAGAAAAGTGGTGAATTGTTTAGAAAAATGCTCGTTAATTTTGCATCTCACTCCTTGTTAGCTCTAGCTTCAAATATGGCCAGAAGGCTAAGGCTTGACTTACCACTGTGAGCTTTGTAAACTGTAAAACAGTGGTTTTGACACCGGTGGCAACATCCACAAAGACTTTGAGTATTAATGATGGTAGTTCCTGAAAAGCTGATGCAATGACTGTCTTAAAGTAGGCCAAAAAACTTCAGTATGAGTGAGAGAGGATTATCAGAGATCTGGTACTACCAGAGATGTGAGGAAAGTTGGCAATTGAGCAAAGACTGTCAAAGGCTGTGAACGTAAAGAACACTTTATTATGGCAGAATTATAATTGCAGTGATTTTTCAAATGTGAATAGCAAAACAACCACCTGTTAAATCATATTGATTTAAATCACAAAAGCTATTGAATTTTCCATAAGCAGCTGGATGTTCTGCTGTCATGTATTTTCTGAAAGAGAAAGTAAAATAAAACTGAGAGAGACAGAAACTGTGAGAGAAACAGTGGGGAAAGAAAAGTCTGGAGTTCCCATTATCTCTTAGGTAGATACGCCTTTGCTGGATAATTGCACTTTGGATTGATTTGCTGCCTCTGGCACTTTG
The DNA here is from genome assembly GCA_013397275.1 of Burhinus bistriatus. NCBI lineage: Eukaryota > Metazoa > Chordata > Aves > Charadriiformes > Burhinidae > Burhinus > Burhinus bistriatus. The sequence goes on along the minus strand of VYXH01001117.1, from coordinate 260,920 downwards.
TTTGGAAGATGACTTTTATTTGTCCCTTCTCCCCAACTTCTTCCACCCTATTATTTAGAACCTAATTATCTTATGAAATACTAATTGCCAAGCTGGGCAACTTAATTTTCCAACCTGCAAAGTCTACATTATTTCCACTTGCTATTTTTGACACAGGAACACTCACAGGCAACAGTTTTACTTTTATGACTAGGTCTCCAACCCACCATAGGCAGGAGCTCAGACTCGTCATAAGATCCCACATTTTTGCCTGAAGCGGATACCTACATTTTACATCCCTTTTTCCTTCTCCCAGGCTTTGATAGAACAGGAAACGTGATACCAGATGATGGAGGGGACTGGGAAAATGAGACAGCTCTAAAATCAGTGTGTGAAATTTCTAGGCCTTGTTTGAATACAGCAGATGGAGCTGCTTGCCCTGATGGTAAATAGCAACTGGCTGGAACCAAGCAAGTACAACAGATCCTACAGCTCTCTAATTTCCAAGATTTGTGGAACTACATCATGCACAACCTGTGAAACATGAAATGAAACTGTGAGATTTTAATATCCTTGAGAAGTTAAAGATAGTTTGCTTGTAGGTTGTTTCTCCCCTAGATGTTATCTCCTTTCTTTTTCTTCTTCACTTCTTCTTCAGTGGAACAAACCGTAATCTTCTGAAAGCAGGTAGCCCCTGTATCCTTTTTGCCTTTTAAACAGCAGTGATATAGCCCACATCCCACACCGTTCCAAGATAAGGTTAGCAAGGTAACACTTAAAAGCACTGCTATGTTTTTAGCTTATATCTGCTTTGATGTTAAAATTTTGGTGCTGTCATGGAGCAATAAAAAAGAAACCACAATAAAAGCCCAGTGTGTGGCATGGTTCCCAAGTCTATTTATATCATGGGTGGACCTAGAAACAAAGATCAGACCAACACAAACATGTTTTTCTATCTGTGCATAAATCTGGGCAGCTAAATATTATTAAGAGGGATTCATATTGAATTTCCAGACACCACCCTAGATGCAGTATATATGACTCTTTTGTATATGTGTCTGCCAATATGTTATACTTGTTTGTGTTTAAACAGCTCCACAGTAAATCCCTGTCCAGTCCAAAGAAGGTAACTTTTATCTAAGAAAAAAAATAAGCCGGTCTATCTAGGATTACTGAAACTCTAACACTGAGAAATCAAGTGCTAGTGGCTTGGTAGGTTCAATGTTCTGATGCTCCATTCCTGTGCTTATGGGTGAAGGGTGAAATACTGTTTCTTTGAAAGCCTTATCCAGCACCAGTTCTTCACACTCATCTTTGCAGAATGTATTCTCAAACAGAGAACAGAAGGACTGAAACGTAGAATGAAGGATGAATAATTCAAAAAGGAGACCATGGCCTCATTGGGGTAAAGTTATTTTAAGGAGAGTTTTACCAGATCACATATGCTTAAGTTTTCACCTGCAATATTATGTTAAATTTTGTTATATAATATTGTATTACCTTGGGTAGTTTTTCACAGTCTATGCAGTTCTTCTTGTTTACCTGTGGTTTAAACCTATGTAGCTCCGTAAATTTCATTGGTGTTGTTTTACACTGTGTAAATTAAGTTAGCATCCAGTATTTGCTTTCTCTGACCTGTTCAGTTATCATATTTCCTCCTTTATGAATCTCTGACTAACGTATTTACAGCAACAATACTCACAACGCCACCTGCCTGGTGGTACAGTCTGGTATTGGCTTAATCTGAGGGAGAGGGGGAGTTGGCAGTTCTGCAAAGTGCAGCAAGCAAAAGAGGATTATTAAAAAAAAAAAAAGCTTAGAACTTTTGGGGGATGCTTCAGGTTGACAGAGCAAAAGCTTTCACATTCAAAATGCAATTGTAAGGAAAGAAATTGTAAAACAGACAACCCAGAGTTCCTTGTATATCCGCTCTGCCCGACTCTATACTGGATCTACTAGTTGCAAGATGACCTTCCTAACAGATCTGCTTATAAGCTCAGCTGGAAATAGGAAATCCAAACTGCTCTGAGAATCAGTAAGAAATACTGCAGCTGAAACTTCTCCTTTTCCACTGGACTGTGGCAGTTTGTCACAATTAAAATGTTTCTCAGGAACACCACAGTTTTAACCAACTTTCCAAGCAGATTTCTCATTTGTCTTGAACGTCCTTTCCATTGACCAGAAACTCTGGCTCAAGCCCACTGCTGTCAGGATTCCCAGTTTCCCAAGGGCTCCCCATAGCTGTCTTGGGGAGAACAGGTGGGTTAGGCTGTCTGTGCATCCAAGTTCTTTGCTTATTTATAGCTAGCTAAGTGAGCAGACAGATTTTGGTGCTGGTTAGGGAGCCGTGTTAGACTGCTTAGGGGAAAACTGACATACAATGTCAGCATTTGGACTTTCCTTTTAACTCTAGAGAAATGTAAATAACAAACTAAAAAAGTAAGATTTTAAAAAATTTCATATTAAACAAATATAATTTTTTAAATTATTGTAATTATTTCGATTTTCTTCACCATTTTTTATTTTGTGTTTCATTTACTGAGACTTAACTAGTATTGCCTAATAGGTAATCAGAATTTAACCAGTAATGTGGCAATTCACATGAAAGTCTGTAATTCCCTAGAGTTCTTCTCCTTCCTCCCCAAATTTTTCTCATTGTGCTTGTTCCTTTAGTACTTTGCAGTTAACCCTGATGAGACGTGAAGCAGCAGTGCACGTAGTCTGCTATTTGGATCTCTGCTGTGTTAGCACTGTTTCTAGTATCTGGGGGGGGTGTGTGTGTGTGTGTGTGTGCAGTTTATCAATTAGTTCTGTTTTGAAGATACCACAATCTGTCTTTGCGTGATTTAATCCTCAGCTAAATCCTGGTGTCTCACCACTTAATTTGCAAGCAATTGAGGTGCCGTTTACTCCTTCCCTGTTTTTGTCACTCAAAAATAGTATCACTGGCTTTAAGTAGGTACCTTGAACTTTTGGTAGCATGCCAGGTGCCATACTCCAAAGGGAAAGAAACTTCTGATACAAGTTTGACTAGGGGAGGCTTCTTTGACTACTTGGCGTGGTTTTGTGAGCTTTGTTATTGGAAGATTTTAGCTTGGAAATAAATTGTGAGCTTTGTTATACGAAGGTTTTACTTCGAAATACCCTAGACAGGATATTTTTCTGGATTAATAAATTTACACAAACTTCTAGAGATATAATTCTATTATGCTGTGCCTCATTGGTGAAGAAAGCTAGATTGTTCATAGGTGTGATCTTGGTGCTTCTCTTCTGATGTCCTATCTGCCTGAGCACAGTGCTTTTATTCCTGGACTCTGCTTCTCACAGTCTCCAGCACTTGCCCACATCAGCAATTCTATGAGATAAAGGATAAATCCTTCCAAACAGGAAAACTCCTTTTCCTCATTTACTTATTGCTAAGTAAAAGTTTACTAAAATTGATTTTATTCAAATGAAGTCACAATAAAAAGAAAATAAAAAGGGCAAAATACATTGAAGCTTTGCATAATTGCATGGTATTTTTCAATGTCAGAGGCAAGCCTTCAGCTTGGGATCAATGTATTGATTTATATCTACTGAAAATCCAGCCTGAAAAAAATTAATATGTAAATATGCCTGTCAAGAAGTGGTGATCTCATAAGAAAATAGTCTCTGCTGTTTATCAAGGCTGTAACTGTAGTAGATTCTTAATGTTGCACTTAGGAACCTTGTATTTAACATTTACTTTAATACTTAGGCACCTTCTGTGCAATAAACCAGCTTGACAGGGGGGGAAAAAAGGATCTGTTTAACATATTGGTGCTATAATCCTTGTAAAGCTAACTTCTGTTAGGCAGAGGCTGCTAATCACACAACAGGCAAGAAAGGAGGTAAAGAGAAAAGTTGGAAAATGTTGCCAAAATGACAGTAAATGTTAATGATCCAATCACAAAAATTGTCCTTCAAACTGGAGTGTGTAGTAAATAGTAATGAATAAATGTACTTGTCAGGAAGATTTGATTTGTCTAGCAAATCCTTACTGACATATACACTCATTTACTTCTATATAGCCTTTTGAAAATGCCATTCCAGCAGAGCATAAAAAAGGTTATTTAGATTAAGTATAGTAACAAGATGAGCAGCATACTGAGTTCATTGGACTACAGGCACGCTCATTTAATATCCAGTGCTCCATTACTCTGAAGGAAGCTGTCCCTGAAAAAAAACAATAGGAAAGAAACAGCATGTAAAACCAAGCATAATGGTTTAAAAACAAAAATATGAGCTTCAGAGTAATGCTGTGTACCATCAGTATTTACATTCAGTCTGTGAATGATAATGCTGGCAATGGCATGAAGGCGTTACATGGTGCAGAAACCATCACCACCACCCTTGCCCCCTCCCTGCCCCCACTTCCTGACAGCAAATTATGAAAGCTAAAAATTTGGCTTAACAAGTAACATTTGAAGTCAGAAACTCATATTAAAAGGGAAAAAAAAAAAAAGTCAAAGCCAACTTTACACGGTATTCTTAGGTCTACCTTCCTCGTTTGGGGGAATTACATGAGAGGGTCACATTCTACACTCAGCTGCTTTCTTGAAAGGATCCTTTGCTGGTAAAAAAGCAGTCTCACTTTTGGGTTCATTAAAGCAATGCTAATATCTCATGACTGACTATTGGCTTCGGGTTTAATGCCTACATACCAGCTTGTATTTTTTCCACATCTTTTCTTAATTTTATTGCCATCTTGAGCCAGCTTAGGTGTTTCTATATACAGTTTCTGCTGTTATAGGTTAACAGCTTCACATCCTCTTCCTTCAGCCCAGCCTTTTGTCAGGAGCAGTCCAAGCATGACTGACAGGTCAGTCATTACTATGATTGCTTCCTTGCACACTGACAGTGCAGGTCTGACACAGGAAGAAACAAGGAATATCAAACTAAATTGAAATACAGAGCCAGAGGAATGCATGTGCATGTAGACACCTGCACACACACTCACACACGTACGCGCATGCACACTTAGAGCTATGATATAAAGTATCAGCTCTTTCACTTTTGTGAGCAGTACAATTGTACACCGTGATAAAAAATACGTGCCGAATTTTCAGACAGCAACATGTAGATAGTATATGGCTATGCCAGGGGTTTTCACTATTATTCTTTATACCAAGAAGCAGTATATAGTGTAAGTGTGCCTTTTTGTGTTTCTTTCCTGGAAGCGTGTATTACAGTCTTCATTTCTTCAGTGTATGTAGAACAGAGAGAAAGCAAAAAGGGTATTGCATAGAACCGTATTATCTGGTAAGTAATATATGATCTTGTTACTCAGGCCCCTGGGTCAGATGCCAAAACAAAATCTCTTCTCCCATCCTTAAGTCTGGGGGCGGGGGGGGGAGAATATCTGAAGCTACTTAGCTTGTGTGGTCCTTAATATGTTTTCTGCCCCACTCTGCCCAGCAGAATTCACAGGTGTTTACTGAGAGCCAGCCTTTTTGCCTAGGCAAACTAAGCATCAGTTTATGCTCAAAGACTTTCTAGAACACCGAGGTAATTGCAGCTGCATATTCGGCTTGTATCTAGGAGAGAATTGTAATTGTTTGAGCACGTTTTGTGTTTTCACAAAAAACAATTGTTTTCCAAGTGGCTCATCACTATTGCCTGAACAGTGGAAAACAGAGAACAACTTTCTACTTCCACCTTCACAGAAGGCAGTTACTGGAACTATTTCAGGGGGTTAAGAAGTATTCCCTAGAAGTTTGCATGGGCTCATTAGCCCCACGCTCCTTTTTCTTCTTTCTCTTTCCCCTGAGGTTTTTCCATTTTTTTAATCCAGGCCCGCCTTTTTCTCTTTTCTGTAGAAGAAACAGCGCTGGCATGCTTGTGGCAGAGCAGAATAATCAGATCAGTTGAAAAGGCAGGAGATGCAGAAGGGAGAGGAGGAACAGAGGAACGTGCTCTTTCTTCCTCCAGCTTCCTTTCCCAAGATTGTGCTCTGCTGTCATTCCAAGAATGAAGACCAAATAAATTGGCTTACGCTCTTGTGAAGCCTTGAATTGGTACCATGCTGTGGCAGTAAGACAGCATGCACATAATCTTCAACTTATCTTAAAGAGTTTAGTGTGTCTGTAGTTTACCTGCTCACACATTCCCTGTATAATATATTGAAAAATAGAGATTGGTTTCTTGTAGGACTTTTTTTTTTTTTTTTTTAACTGACTATGGGAGCAGTTATTTAACAACAAGCTGAAACTGAATAAAATTATTAAACCCAAAATGTGTTAAATGTTAGAGTTTTTTTGGAGGGGCTAGCAAAAATTATTCATTGACACATTCTTTTTATTCAAACCCTCATTTCTAGGAAAAGGAAAAAAAAAGTTCAAACAAGTACTTTGACTACTTACAAACATAAACAAAGACTCATAGAAAGTTCTTTCATCTTGTGCATCTTTAAAAGCTAACCTAGGTAGGCTCAGATAAAGCTTCTCCTGGGCACCTGGGTATGTCTGCAGGGGCTAATACACGTCTCCATGCATACTAAATGATCCACAACAGTGCCTGTGTCTCCATCTGTGCCTCTTTCCTTTTTTGTCTCCCTCTCTGTTCATAGCAGTATATTTTCCTTGGGTGCTTCACTGTAAAGCTGAATGATGTACTTAATGGCAGCAAAGCATTCCAGGTTCACAATCCGAGCTTAATTGAAGGAATGGAGGTTAGCTGAGCACTCCTAGTGTGAAACTTCCTGAAGATCCAAATACAATTTATTTTGGACTAACAAGGTTACTCCAGATTCTCCCTTTCCAATGACAAAAATATCAGGTGACACCTTTATCATATTGTCACTTTTAGCTTAAGCAAGAGAGATGCAGTTGACAGGCAGATCCAAAGCCCACTGAGATAAGTAAGAGCTTTTGCACTATTCAGAGCCAGTGGGATTGGGCCAATAACTGACGGACTACATTTGGGCTCCCTCCTTATCACCTTTATGCAGGACTATGAATCACCATTTCAGAGCCTTCTCCTCTTCAAACTAAAATAGTTGCTATTGGAAAACTACATGCAGCAATAAAGAATCCTGCCCTCATACGTCCCAAATCAATAAATAACTCACTTCTAATTGAAATTATAGAAGAGGTTTTGCTCTTCAACTGCCCATTGTGAGAATACAAAACACAAAATCTTATTAAATTATTAAGCAGAAACAGATCCTTTTAAATTCCCTGTTTAGTACTCACGGTATGATGCAAAAGCCTTATTTCCCTTTAATTGGCTTATCTATAAAAATGATAATTTTCAGACAGTTGGTAGTAAAATCCCTCAGGACGTCAGGAAGCATAATTCCCTTTTTAAAATTCTCTACATTTATTAATGAACTCAAAAAATAACACTTAAAATTGCTCAGTAGTTTTTCCCTCCTGTGCATTGTACTCTCTACAGAGTTTCGTGGTGAACTTCAGGCAGTTCTTCCTAATTTTTATCTTCAGGCTATGTTTCCTAAGTACTAACCTGGATAATCACTGTTAAATCCTGCCCATTAAACGTTTGTGAGAAAATGGAAGGTTGCAGATCACGTGTAGTTCACCAAGGCCAATAGATGGGAGGGCACTGGTTTGCTGAGGGGAAAGAGACATGCTCGCCCTGTCTTTCCTCATCATGCTTTTCAAGTCTGCACTTTCTTATTTTCATACTAAAAGAGAACAACCGTATTAATTTAAGTCTTGCCAACCCCTTTTACATTAAGGGAAATGGGAAAGCTCAAAAGCAGATTCTCAGTCAATGCTTGTCTACTAGACATGTCTTTTTCGTTCTGTCATCTCTACAGGATCCAGCAAAGTAGGGTCTAGACCTGTCATTGGACTCTTCCGTATTAGCACAATGCAAACAAAAGATGTTAACAGCAACTTGGAAGGCAGAAGCTGGCCACATATTCTACAAATGATGTAATATTCTGCAGAAAGCCATCAAGAACTGGGTGGCTTTCTTTGCAAGCTGATGGATTACTGAATCTTGTTGTAGTACAAGAAAGAAGAAAATATTTTTTGCACGCATGGTCTCAGATTAAAACCAACAAATTTAGACTGACTTCTCAACAGAGAGAGGTATTCAGAAACAATTTAATACATTGGGTATAGGTTGGCACACAGGCCATTACAGGATCCAGGTGACTGATAACACACTCCTTGCACATAAATGCCAGATTTTTTTCTGTTATCTCATGTAGAATTTCCTTAAGTTTGATCACAAGAGGAAGTCATCCTAAAGGTTTAGAATAAATGGCAATCTACTATTTCAATCTTTACTTTCTCATTGAAGACTGTAACAAGGACATCAACTCAACTGAGATACTTATCCTTTGAAAAGTGATCTAAAACTTCAGGTAGGTCCTAAAGCTGAAGTTGTAGCTCATTTGTCCTCTACATACTTAGGTCATTCTTTTATTTGGTAACCTTGAAACAAAAAGCTGCCATGTGGTTATCAACAGTTCCTTATTAAACCTTGGCAGACAATGAGTGTACGGGGATTCGGCGGGCAGACACCCTCAGTCTTGAGTGGACGAGATCAGAAAATGGTGACGATTTGGAAATGCTGGCAGATGACAAGGGGATGTGGTAGGCTGGGGCAGGAGCATACCAGCATGAAAGGAACAGCATCTGAGGAAATTTTGCAGTTAGGCTGCGGTTTTTTAGAACATAGTTTTGCAATGGTGGTTTTAAGGGATGCAGTAGCACTAGTTAAGGATCATTCCAATGTGCTATGTTCAGGGGAAATGGTGTTTACAGTTTTCAGCCTGGGTGAGAGTCCTCCTGCCCTATCAGGTCTTGTGAAAAGAAACCCTGTCCCAAGCTGGACACAATCCAAATAGGTAAAGGGGAAAGAAGAAGGAGGAAGAGAACTGGAAGATGCTCATGCAGTGACCAGAATGTGAGCCCTTCATCTCAGTCAGGTACGGTTTTTAATCTTAGTTTTACAGATCTGCTCATACTTTCCTTAGAAGAATACTCCTTCACTTTACCATGTAGCATGCTGAGTTTCACTTCTAATTGACTTGGGATGACTCGGTAAAAGCCAAGCCCACAGTCATATCTGTGTTTGAAGGAGAGGTGAAATACGACAGAGGTGTAATTTGGTGTAACTGACTTAACTAGCCAATTGTTTGAAAAAAGGAGGAGAAAGGGGAAAAATAAAAAAAAACAAAACAACTTTTTACTTACAATTAACTTCAGCCAAGATAAATCAAGAGCAACATCAGTACAGCGAATGGAATTATAAAGATGTAAAACCAGGAAACGCAAAGTGAGAATAACTCTCAAGTTTTGTTAACAGCCTGGATTTATAGTTTGTGGCTGTAAAAAGAATGTAAATTTGTAGAGTTTTTTTGCTTTTTCTGTAATGGTACAAAGAACAGATATTTATGAATACATCAGGAATTTAAAATGGAACAAGATTTTATTTTATTTTATTTTATTTTATTTTATTTTATTTTATTTTATTTCATTTCATTTCATTTCATTTCATTTCATTTCATTTATTATTGTCTTAGTAAATGAGAATGCAAAATTCATATCTTTTGACATAATACATTTCTCTAGTGCCTTAATTGTTAGGGTGTGATTTTTTTAAAAAACAGGCTATAATTTCTTTCTTGTTCTTCATGTTGTATATTTCTTAGGTATATTATGAAAGAATAGTGTGGCCCTAACCAAGCAGTTGGAAGCTACAGAAGACTGAAATCTAAAATCAACATATTATCTTCTTTTGTCCATAGGCAGAAACTTCTAGGTTACAAAAAGCTTTCTTGCAAACCAGGAAACGTGCTCATTTTTTAGATTAGGAAATTGAAGGAAGATACAAACCAGTGATGTTACAGTAATCAAAGCATCTGGTCTTCTACGTTTGAATATTTTGTTTAATGAATTGTACTAATAAATAAATGAGGGCTGATTATCGTCTTTGCGTTACCACCCTTCCGTGATCATCCATTCTGTGAATTCCATTAAGCAACATTTAACATGGAGCAAAACCAAAATCCCTCACGTCTATCTCTAGCAAGCATCCAGCACAGAGTTTGAACTCTTACCAGTGGCACTGTTAGCAAATCATCTGTGCCAATGGATCTAGGCGGTTAGGTGTACCATGACATTTTTTCTGTTTCCTCACTGACTGAATGATCATGTTAGTATTGCAAGCATAAATACTATCATTTAGTTTTGCCAATATACTGCCAATGCTCATCAAGTTTGAATATGAAATAAGGTGTAAACAAAGCAAAACTGATTTTATTTAAAATGTGGGCAAATATTTGCAGAAACTATTTTGCATTATTTTTCTCCTCTGTTCAACGTTGCCAGTTCTCAGTGGTATGATAAGTTTGAAACACAGAATGTCTCCCAGAGGTGCTCAGCAATTTGCAAGAACAGACCCACAGCTCATATCCCTTTGGTTCAACAGCTTCAAAATAAATTAAATATTTCTGGTTTCTACTGTCACTGATAGAGATGGAATAGGCAGCAGCTACTTGAGCAACTGATTAGAAGGGCCCATCTTGTTGAGTTTTGTTCCTTTCAGGTGGACAAGTTCATCAATGTATTATTTAAATGGTTGGTATAACTGTCTATTAATGGTTAAAAAAAAAAGAAAAAAGGACACTTTAAATAATGTCTTTGTAGCCTGACTAACTGTAAAAAAATTTCCGTACATACTCCAACTTGGCTATCTTTAGTATACAGGCCATCAACTTTGTGCAGCGAACACTTTTGTTGCAAAGAAGTGGCATACATTCCAAGGTATTCGTGACCATTGATTATGCTGGCGGACTAGATATCTAATCCAAGCTACTACAGGGAATGGACATGATTCAGCTGTAAGTAAAACTTTATTTTATCAGTTGTTTCAGAAAAGTCATGGGGACAAGACTGGGTAATTAAATACAGGTATGTTGGTATGATTTCTAATACTTAATGTGCAAAGGATTACAGGCTACGACTATAAAGTATTAGAGGATGTTCCACAAAGAATTATGCCCTATGAATCACAGCTATCAGAATGAAGGCTTCAAAGTGATGCAACTGATACTGTAATGCTGAGAAAACAAACTATAGACACATGCTAAGCGAAAAATTTTCAAGTGTGTTGTAGCAGTGCGATTACTGCTTTAAAAAAAATCAATACCAAATCTTTGAGTTTTCCAGAGCTTTGTGCATCTCATACATTCCTCTTCCCTTTCATTTCATGTTAAACCTGTAAGGCTAACAGAGGTCACAATTTTTGATTTTTCTTTAGAAAAGAGTTAATTTCTGCATGAAATCAAATCTTGGTGTAATGTTTCTCTAAACATGCCCCAACCTTTTTGGCATTGAGCAGGTCTTCGTAGGTTTCTGTTGAAAGCTGAAATAAAATGTGCTGTGAATAGAACGGGGTAAATACTTTAGCCAACAAATCTAGGTGCATGTTTTACTTACTGCATGCCCATGGCAACTCAAACTGTCCTTGTGTTTGTTATCAGAATTTTCCCAACATATTTTTTCCTGGTTTTGTTTGTTTGCCTCCATTGGGTTTTTGGTGAAAAGACTGATGTTGATATTCAGCCCACAGTATTCAACATTTAGATGTTCATTAGTTATGACTGATCAGATAAATTACATATTTTTCAATTTGTCTGGTGCGATGAGTCATTTTGTATAAATACTAAAAATGATATTTATTAGTATTTATGTAAATAACTAATTGACAAATAAATTCTAAGTATAAGCATATGAAATTGCTTACTTTTTTATGATGAAGACCTAGCTCTGTAAATTCAGGCCCGCAAGTACTCACAGCACTGTATTCCCATTGCAGAATTGGATCCTCTGTCTTATTGATGCTTTTTTCTTTGGTGTAAATTCTCAAGTCCAGGTGCAGAGGCCTGAAGTATCACAATAATGTTTTTATTCACAGCGCTTCCAATAAGATCTTCAAAACATCTTCTCCAAAGCCTATTAACAGAGGCTCTAATTTGGACCTACTCAAGAATTAATCCAGCTATTAAAATTACTAAAATGTTTGCCTGTTTAATAAAACACTCTTGAGGTTAATAACCTGCAAATCTGACCTACTCATCATTACTATCATTACTATTTTTTAATAAGTTTGCAGAGTCTATATTTTTCTTCCAGAGGAAGAATTTGGTAGTATTTTGTTTACAATACAGGTGCTTAAATGGGCTTCTCTACAGAAATGTATCTTGTATCTATTTAAGGATAATGTTCTGAGTATTGTGATACATGTAAACTTCGCCAGAATATCATATGAGGTATAAAGAGCAGATTAGCTCCAGAAAAATGGCTCCCAGAGGGAAATAGAAATAGCACAGCTTGAAATGCCTTGTGTTTTGTAATGTCCTTAGCCACCAGCAAGGCAAGTGTCCTGTGGAAAAGACAAATGCCTGGCTTCACAGCATATACGAGGATGTAGCGCAGGAGGGTTTGCTGGGTAAATACAAAAACACAAGTGGGAATTGGTTCTTCTCTCACAGCACTCCTATTGGCACACGACTTCGGGGGAATAATCCTGACTGGGATCTGGATAAAGAAGAGCAATGATCTATGTTTTTCCTTAAACCCATAACCTGAGGGTAGAAGGATGAAGGGAAAGAAAGACCAAACTTAACTCCAGAGGGTATCAGTACAAATTTTGCCTACAAAGTTGGGAAACAAGGATTTCACTGTCTAGTTTCTAGAACTGAGGCAAATAGGGAACTCTACGAGAGGCATTATACAGCTTCCCCTGCCAGGTGACCTCTTAAAATTTCACCTTTTTTTCCCTTCTTTTCTCTCGCCTCAATTTATTCTGGTGGGGTCAGCCATAAACAGTAAAACTAGCTACCTTCTCATTTATACTGAAAGACATTAAAGAAAAGTATTCAGTTGTTACTGATATCTGTTGACCAAAGTTTAGTAAATAACTTGCTAACAAAGCTTTAACTTGACCCACTTAGAAGCCACAGACTGTCTACAGGAGCCAAATTAGATGAGTACTAACTTAACTTTCAACCTTTATTTGCTTCCATCAGTGAAAACTAGCAACTTCAGAAAAGCAGCATGTTTTGCACAGATGTAAATCACCTGGAAAGTTTCAGGCCAAAACAGGGTAAGGTCTTTCTCACATGGCAGCATCCAGCTTTATCCTCTGTCACACCCAAAACTTGTACTTATTGTAGTAGGACTGGCCCAAATGCTTCATCATTAAAAATTAGCTACTTGCTTAAAATTCCATTCCAGATAAGTATGTTTTATACCAATATGAGAAGTATCAAAGGTGTACAGTATCTTGGGAACCCACCAAGGGTAGATACTGGTAGATTAAGCTGAAATATATCAGTTTTTAAGAGGACTTGCTCTGTCTGTGCAGTGAGACAGAAAGAGAGAGAGACTGCGTGTGTTTTGCACAACTATATCCACCCAGAGATGTAGGACTTGGTTTGTTACTGCTTTTTATTTTGCATAGTATTTTGTTATGGCAGGCTAAATAAGATATAAATTCTACCAAATGCTACCAATTCAAAAAAGTAGTGTTTTACATACTTCACTAGTATACATGTTCTTATGAGATACAGAGCAATTGTGACTCCAGTCCATTAAACGCATGCCATTAACTTCAGTCATAAACCATGCCGAACAGCAATGAAGCGTTATGCATACCTATGATGAAGGAGGTAACAAACACAAATTCCCACTATTATTACAAGAAAAGCAGGAGAAAAACTATTGCTAAAAAAATACAAACAAACAAACCAAATAATATCTTTTATAGTTGAAAAATAAAGCTTTAGGAATTTCTTCCAGGGAAATTGAAATACATGTGACCCAATAACAAGCCGATGAAATTCTCATACAACAACAGAAGAAAAGAAGGCTTCTCTTCCTGGAGAAGAGAAGGCTCCGGGGACATCTTATAGCAGCCTTCCAGTATCTGAAAGGGGCCTACAAGAAAGCTGGAGAGGGACTTTTTACAAGGGCATGCAGTGATAAGATGAGGGGTAATGGCTTCAAGCTGGAAGAGGGGAGATTTAGAGTAGATGTCAGGAAGAAATTTTTCACTCTGAGGGTGGCAAGACACTGGAACTTGTTGCCAAGGGAAGCTGTGGAGGCCCCATCCCTGGAGGCATTCAAGGCCAGGTTGGATGGGGCTTCAAGCAACCAGGTCTAGTGGAAGGTGTTCCTGACAGTGGCAGGGGGTTGGAACTACATGGTCTTTAATGTCCCTTCCACCCTAAACCATTCTATGATTCTATGATTCTAAGGTTCTCTGTAATGACCCTAGCCCAACCTCCTAAGCAGGATCTCCGGCTTTGCCAGTTTCAAGTCTAAACATCTCCAGTAATTACACAAAGTTAGTGTAAATTTAACAATGTTAATGTTCAAAGGATAGATTACTAGTAGGCTGAAAACAGGCTGTTTTGTTTGCATTGTTTTAGCACTTTATAGAGCAATTCCAACTGTGTGTATGGAATGATTTCAACATAAAAAAAATAGAAATCACAGCATGTTCCGTGGCTGTTATTAGTTCTTTAAGATGAAGAAACCTAATAGGAGCAAATGCTCATGTTGTGGATAAACAAAGTTGCAAAATTTAAGGCATTTCAGTCTCTAGATAGATGGAGGAAATCTCTGGTTTCCCATGAAGGAAGATAGCATTAGTCCTGAAAGGTCTTTTTTATAGCTCTTGCTTGGTTCAATAATAAGAGGGATGGACATACAAACTGACATTTGGATTTCATTTCATAAGTTTACCTCTGCAGTTTTTAATTAAAATGTGTAACATCATGTAATTAAGACATTTGGGGGTGTAAAGAACATATCTGCAACATGCAGCAATGTAAAATTTTTCCATTGCATTATGAGTATAGAAAGAAAAATTTGTAAATCCTAAGTTTATTTAACATGTCTGTACTCTGTAATATTTGATATACTTAGATTTTAATTTATTCTTCTTTAAAGGCAACATTGCCAGTTTAGGTAATGTTCCATGGGTTTGTATAAAGAAAAGTTAGAATTAAGATGTCTCAAAGTCAAAAGTCTGCTGAGATAAAGGTAGAAAGAAATAAAAAAAAACCATAGATAAACATACAGCAGAGAAAAAAATCATAAAAAAAATGAGGGGTGGGTTCATGGAAGAGAGAATGCTGACAGAAAAAGCTAATTTTGGAAAAGACATTGTTTAAGCTTAGGGTAAATCTTGGTGTCCAGCTGAATAACATCACAGATATTAAGCATACAAAGGAACCGTGGTAAATGTGAAGTTCATTCACAATGTAAACTTTGAGTAGTGTTTTACTTTGTTAATGTAATGGTTGAATGGAGCAGACATCTCCACTTCTCTGAGTTTTATTCTCCTCCAGTTTGTGCTGAACTTCATCTGTACAGGTTATAAAAGTCTGGCCCATGCCATAGACCAGGGAGGTTTGCACTGATGGCTTTGAGTGGACCTAGGAAAAAGAAAATGAATAGCTATTCAATTTCTCATGTAGGTTACAGGGGGCCAATTTTTGTCTAAAATTTAAATTAAATATTTGAGGATTAGATTATTTCAGATCTATTTCTTTTCAGTTCTATAAGAGCTGTCTCCAAATCTTGAGAAAATGAGTTCTCCTGTGGAGGGCCAAACAGTTTTCACTGTGCTCAGGGGTGGCTGAAGATTATCATGGAAGTTACCAAATTATTGGTAGTTGTACCTATTATTATTATTCTTATAATCAGTATTACTATTGTTATAATCAGTATGAATTCCAGTTTTAAGCTTCAACTGTCCCATATGTCAAAATTTAATGGTGCACTTAATTTTTTTCATATTAATTTTTATGCTTTATGTTATTTCTTTAAGCTCTCTAGGGAGATTTGGAATTGAACTCAGTAAAGAATAAAACAAGTCCATACTTGCACTTATTGAAAACAGATCCGTATTAAAAATTAAGAGTGAGAATTTTCAGAAGTTCTTACAGGCTTTAGATATCTGTTATAAATTTAAACAGAAATGAAAGCCAAAGACTCCCTTGAAGAATTCACCTTTTAAAATCCTCTTGAAGGCAAGAAACACGTCAGAGAAAATGTTCAACTCCTTTGCCACAGATCTAAACAGATCTGATTGTTAACTTCATGCCCATCACATGCAATACTTTTCACTCCTTTATGCAAGAAACACTGGAGAAAAAGAAAGGTGATGTAGGGTTTTTTAGAGAAAATTTCTCCAAAAAAGGTGTGAATCGGGGACTGTTTATTCATGAATGGAATGCATGAAATGAATGAAACAGGATGTTTTAAATGTTTTGTAAAGTGTGACAAAATATTTCCTGAGTTTTTACAATAGTTAGGAATATATCTGACCTTCTAGCACTTTGGCAACTTGAGAAAACACCTATTGTCTTCTTCTGAGGTCCATCTTTTACAACTGGCTTACCATTTGATCTCCTTCATTGCCTTCAAAATGTCTTTTACTTTCCTAGAATGTTGGATGAAAGGATTCATGCTCAGATTTGGCTGCACACCATTCCATAGTAAAAAGTTCCAAAATGCCAAAAATGCGCAAAAAAAGTTAGCTGAGGGAGGGACTTTAGTATGGTCTGAGGTGTCAGGAAACAAGACCACATTAGCTTCTGAATCTGAGTCCAGACAGATTTGGCTGGTCTACTGGTGTCAGTGGAAGGCTGAATCATTTTTTGATTGTGCTTAGTTAGGAACAAAGCCGTCAAACAGGGGGAATCTGTCCCCTTTGTTCCTTCCAGTACCAAAGCATTTCCAGTCTACCAACCATTACATATTTAAATGACTTAAAATCATATCTCCTTTGCATGGTACATAAAGGGTCATTACTCAAGACTTGACTCCAGCAGTAGCACAAGGATACAGGCAGGAAAAGATACAGGCTACAATAACTAAAGGACTTGTCTGTCCCGCTTCTCTTTCAAATGGACTGAAGCAAGGTGAGAAATTATATTGCCTAGAAGATCCTCTCATGAGGACCTTAATGCATTGGCAATCACCAAAAAAGGGGAAAAAAAGCATTTCTTAATGATCACAGTGATTACAATCTGTAATGGCACTAAGATGGGGAGCAGGAAATGGAATGAGCCAAAGTATCTATTTGGTGGGGCAGACAGTGAAACACTTCCATGTGTTTCCACCTTCCCCTATCCAATGCATATTATTGACAGGATTACATACTTGTCTGGACTGTGTAGCTAAAGAGCTTTTACAATATGCAGGACTGGCGATCCCAATGCATTGACTGACTCATTTTGCAGAAATGTCTTGCTGGGTTTTTACCAAAACTTGCATAGACAATTTACTTGAATACATGTACTCCTCCTTATTTTCAAATGTAAGTGCTTAAGACTTTAAAAATGACCCAAATCCTGCTGTAATCAATGGGAGCCTTTTCTTTTACTTCAATAGACTTTAGATCAGTGTCTCACATTTTTTGTAGGGGAAAAAAAGAACAAAAAGGGAAAACAGAGTTTCTTTCTCTTAAGCCCCAAAGGTCAGTTGTGTTAAAAATAGGATTAAGTCAGCTTCCTTGAGTTTAGGAACATACTTGTGTGTTTTCCATTCCATCACACACTTCAAGGTTACCACAAGACTTGTTAGAGTATACAAGGATACAAAATGCCTGTTGTTTGTGATAGAAAAAAGTGTATTGTGGCTTTTTTTAGCATTGGTTTATGGATACAGGTGAAAACTGGGCACAGATTTACTATCAAATGAGCTTCCCAGAAGGCATATTAATTGGAACCGCAAATTTAAGTGAGCAATATAAAATATATGCTGTTAGCTAAACTTGAATTCTTAATAGGAACCATTTTCACTGCAGAAACTGGAATCTTAGAGTCAAGTCAATTCTGTTAGAGAACTTAAATTTATTTTATAGCTCACAGTTATCAAACTCTCAGTTCATGTAAAGCATTGGAATTTCATAGATTTTAGTGGAGCTGTGCAACTTATAATACCCAAAGATCTCACTTAGAGGCGTATCCAGTAAAAACAGCACAGATTTCAAGTACTGGGTACTCTGATAAGTAACTCCAGGCAAGTTTTTAGTAATTCATTCAGAATATTGAATGCACCTAAACACCATATTTTCCTAGAAAATTAGAAAAATTTCCTTTTGCCTATTGTCTGTATTTATATGGACATGGCCTTGCTGTGATTCATTTCTTGAAGGTGGTTCAACCTCTGTCTTAGAGATGTATCTTAGGTGATCTGCTGTCAGGGTTATTCTTGTCTCCCTTCAAAGGAGATGATGTTCTGTAAACATTATGTCTTTGGTAGCCATTGTTGTTGCTGCTGTTGTCAGGAGAGCTAATAAAACTGGCAAGTAGGCAGAGCTCAGCCTCTTTGACCTATTGCCTATTGATCACTCACTTCCTTTGTTCTTGTCTCATCTTGGACAGGCCTTGACAACTTGCTTGAAGAGAAAATTATTTCAGTTTTTATTGTGGACTTACCTAAGTCCCAGGGGCAGTGTTTGTGGTGGTGGACTTGTTTTTGAAGGCAGCTATTTTTGTTCCACTAAAGAAGCTGCCCACAGCCCCTTAGACTGCACGCTTGTCTTTGCAGCATGTGTTTCACTGCCAACATGGAACATCCGCCAGATCATGTGGTGACAGATCAAGGCACTCGGTTCACTGCTGGGTTCTGGAAGGAGTTTATGGGCCTGCTGGAGGTGCAACTCTCTCTTCCCACCTCATATCACATGCAGTTGAATGGTCAGATGGAGCAGGTGAACCAGATCCTGTAGCAGTATCTCCTGCTTTACTTGCCACCAGGATGACTTGATGTTTCTCATAGCACTGGCAGAATTTGCCTTTAACAGTAGTGTCTACCCTTCCCCCCAGCAGTCCTCTCTTCATACGCAGCATGGTTTTCATCCCTGTGGCCACCCGGCTGCTCTGTCAGATGTCCAGGGGTTTTACCCTGAGGATTCCTTTGAATGGTTGCAACGTCTATATTTGTTTCTTCAAGAGCACCTGGAAAAAGAAGAGGCTGATTACAAAGTCTGTTCAGATAGACATCAGCAACCAGCACAGGACTTTGTAGTTGGAGACTACGTGTGGTTGTCTGGTGAACATGTTTGCTCAGTGCATCCTTTTAAATTGGACCACCATTACCTGGACCCATATAAAATAATAGCCCAGGTTAGTCTCGTTGCATTTCATTTCTAGCTTCCACATGCTCTCCAGATTTGCACTGTTGCTCACATCCCTTCCAGCCACAACCTCAACCTCTGCCTTACAGTCTGCCACTTACGCTCTAACACCAGAGGCAATATTGTGTCTGGACTATTTTGGATTCTGGGATATCCCCAGATACCCTGCAGTTTTTGATTGATTGAGCAGGGTGCGGCTTGGAGGACCAGGCCTGTGTCGGAAGTGCATGCCCTGCCAAAGGTTTGAGCTTTTCAAGCTTGTTATCCTGTGAAGTCAGGTCCACTGTAGGGTGTGGGGGCACACCCCAGGTGAGGGGGGTTATGCTTTCATCACTTCAAAGGAGGTGATGTTCTGTAAATACTATGTCTTTGGTAGCCATTGTTGTTGCTGTTGTCGGGAGAGCTAATAAAACTGACAAGTAGGGAGAGCTCAACCTCTTCAAACTGCTGACTGTTAGAGCCCTCACATGACATGTTGCCGCCCTTTGTCTTGGGACTGCCCTGACTCCTGCCTACTAGGCCTGAACATCCCTTAGACGATATGATTGGTTTACTTAGCTGTAGGGAGCTAAGTAATACAATTATCAGGTCTACCCCAACATGTGGAAACAAATGAACAAACAAACCAAACAAGCTAAAAAGCTTGGGGGTTTTTTAGCATTCAGGAACATAACTTAGAACACAATGGGATACCAATCTGGCCTTCAGCACTTGTATCGTGCCAGAAGACATGTAGAGAGGCAATAACATGGCCCTTTGCCATTAAAATCTATGTAGAATAGGGAAAACCATTCTGAATGGAAGATTAGGAAAGTTGTCTGAATTTTTCCTGCTCAGAAAAGAAGTGAGGCATGCTCAGTAAGCCTTATAATGCATTACTGAATGAGGCTCCATCTGGCTGTTGAGTGAAGGGTTAGTTTTCATCCCAGACAGATTCCCCAGTGTGGCTGTACCACAAGCCATGCTCCTAAGAAAAAGAACAGCAACAGAATATATATAATAAGAATGTGAAGAAAATGTATCTAATGAGGGAATTGGCTGAATGTATAAGCCATGAAGACTCAGTAGACATCCACAGTGCACTGCAGCTTTGCCCTGTGAGGATTTTAGCCACGCTTACATAGAGTCAGGGCTATGCTATTACTGTGATACGTCAAGACATTATAGTTTAAAAACAGTCTTTTGTGCTTTATAATTTTAACTACAGTTTGCTTGGGGGCTGTCAAGAAAGGAGTAAGTTGTTTTGCTGTATTAAGGATCAATATTTGGATCCATAAAATTTCTTTAAAAGAAAACTCACTTGTTTTGTTCATAGGAAAACAGTTTATTGTTGACTCTGTTTGTTACCTCACCGTGCTTACAATCACTTGGAACTGAGAAATTAGTGGCTAGGATCTCCTGCTGTTTAGTGTCTTTTTAACTGACAGTGCAATGCTGCCCCATTCAGTTTTAAGAACACCTGTCACTTTTTTTTAATGTATTTTTTTCCTTGCACCACATTTGTTTTGTAGCTAAATGATTTGACAACAAGTCTGTACCACTGGGAGCTTTACTACAGACTTCAGTGGGAGCACAACTGGGATCTGTTGGCTTGAATAGACTTTAGATGATGGTCCCTGGTTGCAGGTTATACTCAGCTGTCAGTCTTGAGTTAAAATGAAATAACGCAGCTCCCTCAGGTTCAAAAGAACAGAATCATGCACTATACCCATTCACAATGCCTAGTTGATACATCTTTTTGTAAGTATTTCTTGTAAAAGAAAGTCATAGCTTTTGAAAGGCAACCCTTCCATAACCTTGAACTTTCTGTATATCACTTGCCCTGTATGAAAACTGTTGTATCTTAAATTATGAAGAGCTGTAGAACTTCACAGGAGTTGTGTTTTGCATGTCTCGGCAAAGTATAAAGAAAATCAGCCGAGTGCTTTCTTTGTGGAAAGTTCCTTAGTTGCACATCACTTCCCATTCTATAATTCTGTTTCTCCTCTTCCTTGGTGAGGAAGAGCATATTTTGTAATTATCACAAGGGCATCATTTACCTGACTATCCTGCCTCTTGAGATCAGTAATAAATTTGAAGTACAACTCACATGAAGAATTTCAGTATTTCATAACAGAACATTTTTACAGTTCTGCTTGAAAAAAACCCCAAACCTGTTTCTTACATAGTCAACTCTTTTTTACCTGCAAAAGGTGACCATTTTTCGAAATACATACAATACATGCATTTTTTTTTTTAAAAAAAAGATCCAAACTTTCATGGTGAAACAGTTTTTACAGATTAAGTTCTGTTAAAAGTAAGGAAGGTAATTAAACAGCAAAGAGCTCTGAGATTCATTTAAAAAAGTTCAGCTAACTTCCTCAGAGTAGGGGCATTATAGGCAGTCAGCTCTTGAGGATTTTCTCTGTCCTGGTCTCAGGGTAGAGAACATCTGAGCATAACCAACAGGGACAGTCGATCTGATTTTAATTGTCTTAAAAGACAAAAAGTGGGAGATAGTCATACGTAATTATCTAGTACAGTATCACTTAGACAATTTAAGTTAATCTTTACAGTTATTGAGATATGTACAATTTATTTATTGGGCTTTCTTATTTTTATATTTCTAGAGAGATTATGGCTTCTCACATTTGTAATTTACAATCTGACAAACCAGGTTCATTTGATTTGTCAGCTGAATTATGTTTCAGGAGCTCCCAATATTTCTGGCAAGCTGGAGCTTGATAGAGTTAAAAACAAAATAACAGACTTGAAAAATCAGTTCTTGACTGCAACAACCCAGTTCAATTTGCAGCATCTGGAAAGAAAATCAAAACCTTCCTGGGAAGAATTAGCACAGCGATAATGAGCGTAACAGTAAAGCGTAATGCATAATAAGACATATTTTGGTCTTGTGTCATTGAGCATTATCTTCACTTCAAATATAATGTGTAAGTAACAGTATCCTTTTCCACATATCACTAACCTTTAAAAAGTGTGCACACAACTTTAGATTTTCCCTGACCATCTGGCTACTGAAAACTCTAGTAATAGAGACAATGAAATTCAAGCCATGGCAAGTTTCCATCTAAAATCTAGTGGGACCAAAACTTAAAAGTTGCTTCATAAATGCTGCTGCTGTTCATATCTTTCTTTCAATGACAGCACTGCAGGGCTCAATAGTAACCCTCGTTCTTTTTTTATTAGTATCCATCAGCTAAAGGACATTCTGATTGGATTGCTGCTGGAGTTTGATGTATGACGAAGATGCCATCTTTTTGAGGAGGGAAAACTTGGTTCAGCTTTTAAAAATGCAAAGAACTCCTTAAAGTGATCTTCACATTAACGTTATTTTTTGGTTTTTATTTAGATGATGCCAGATGCTGTGAACCACTTCCTATTGTTATGGATAATTTGAACATCTAAATTCCTGTGTCATAGAACTTCAAATCCGTGACTTCTTCCTCAAGATATCACAACAAAAATTTAATATCAAGATCTGGCCTAATCCCTTTAAATTAATTAGATGAATTAGGACTATCTGTTCAATCTCCAGAGGTATGCTACAGGCAAAATGTCCAGTTGGATGTCAAATAGTAGACAAAAGTCACTGGCTTATGAATACTTCCTTTCATTCATGAGTCTACAAGCACCTTAAAAAAATGATAAAGGCAAACATCATTTTTACAGCTGGAGGAACTAAAGCCTGTAGGTAAATGCCCTACTTACTGTTACTCTACAGGAGAGGTGGAGACCTGGAAACAGAAATCAGATCTGGACTTAAGTAATTTCTTGGGTCCGAAGTAGCAAACATCATAGCAAGTACTAAATGAAGTAAGCTGTAAGATCTTTAATGGCATTTGCTTAAATTTTATGACAGGAGAGATCATTTCAAATGGTCTTATTTAGTCTACAGACTTTTGTAAAAGAATTTTGAGTTACTATGGTCTCTCATGACAGTTTGTTTGTGCATTTTGTAATCTACTGAAGCTGTTGTAGATTTACTTCTGTTACACCCACTACAGAGTATCCAGTGCAGGGACAAACCTGTTAATCTACTGTGAAGCAAAATAGTAGCCTCAATACTAGTTACCAGGCTAATGAAATAATGAGAAACACAAGAAACTGAGGTGAACTGAAATAACCAGAGAAACAAAAGAAACTGAGGTGAACCAGCCAATAACCAGACTTGACCAGCAAAAATGAGCTCTGAGGAAAAGATTTAAGTCTATGGCTTAATAACTGTTGTATTTTTATGTTAGAGTAGATCAAACATCTATATGCTGGTTTATGCTGTATTATCAGAAAAGATCAACAGCAACCTGTTTCAAATGGTGCTGACTGTGGAGATTGGCTGTGGCAGCTGATACACAGATCAAGTCAGACTGCATAAGAAGCTCTCCTGAGGATCCAAATATTCTAGATTGTCTTCAGTTTATTTCAGATTTCTTTGTAATATGACTCAAACTGAAAGTTATTTTAAAAGTTAATAATTTTGGAATAATTTTACTTTCAATAGTTCAGAATATTGTTTCACAAAAGGCTCTGCACAAATATTATTTATATAAACATTAAAAAACCTAAGTTCTTTTAGTAAAGTAGAAGGCTGGGAAGAGATTTGCTATGGTAATAGCCCTGAAAAGACTCGGAAATATATTTGCTTTGATGCAAACTATAATCGTTTGTCCATTGCCCTTTCCAGATAAAGTGAACCCAGGGATCAAAAAGAAACATTACAATCCAGTAAAAAAACAATGCCAAATGCTAAGGGTCTTATTATGAGTTTATTTGCCCCCCCTAATGACAGTTGAAATTGTTTTAACTGGAACCTGAATGAAAGAAACACTTCTAATTGATAACACCAACAGCAAAATTAAATAGATGTCTGCACAGAGAATGGTATGTCAGCTTTAGAAGAACTGTATTTATCAGAACTTACTTTTTCATAACAGATATTGTATTTAATAAGTAGGTTCCCATCATCATGGTATAGCTCCAGATTGCTGGTCTAGAGAGCATGTTGCAGGACGAAGCTCTGAATTTATTAAACAAAATTTATTTTGTGACAAAGTAGATGATCCAGTCATGGAAAAGAAACAAGTACTTGGCTTTAGGCAACCAAAGGCTGATCCCCAAAGGAATACTTGCAAGCAGTTAGTTTGCAATAACACAGGCTACGAGTTGCTTGTGCAGAATAATCAGCAAGCAGTTGGGAGGAACAAACAAACGGTAGCAATCATTGTCCGCTCATAGGTAATTACCATAAGAAGAAAAAGAGCTAAAGTAATTGAATAAAATGTACATAGATTGTTTACTCAGCTCTATTAGCAGGAAGCAGCATGCTCTCATTAAAACTAAAAGACAAGAAATAAAACATTGCTTAGAGCTTCAGTGAAACAATGATATTATTTTCCACAACATTACCTGGCATTTTAAAGAACGCTAACAGAAAACAAGAATTCAAAAGGACCCTATAAATACATTTGCAAGTTAGCCTATTCTGTATAGATTATGTACTATGAGTCGAATGCAGTTCCCACTGCCAAAGATTTCACTGGAAATCAGGCAACAATTTAGGAGTTGGATTTCATTCCTTCTGAAGTCAAGAGCAGTCTGCTTCTGTATTTGATAAACCTTACTCCGAAAAGAGATAAAAATACTAAAATCCAGTCAGAGCTGCAAGAATCTTTCAATGGTAACTTTTAAAGAGAAAGTCCTTTGGCAATCATGTTTATTTTTTGAATGTTCTTCTGCTTCAGTACTTTTTTAAGAACTTTTTTGGTGTTGATACTTTCTTTTTGTGATAAGGGAACTTAATTTTTATCTTCTTTAAAGCAGTATTTCTTAGCCCATATGAATCTTCCCTTTCTTGTTTAAAGCAATTTTTCTTGGCCCAAATGAATCTTCCCATTCACCCTCCCACACTTTATAAAGAAGCTCAAGTCATGTCTTCTACGAAAAAGAGAACTGAGCAAGTCAATTTCTCTTACTCATATAGAAAGTCTGTAAAGATTTCACTTCCCTGAGGATTTTAAGTAAGTAGGCATCAGAGAAGTGATGGGAGAGGTATAAGACTAGTTTTATGGCTATACCATTCACACTACTGGACAGACTGCCCTTAATAGAAGTCACACGGGCCAAGTTTACAAACTGTAGTATAGTTATGCAGGTACTACCTATAGTTTATACACACAAGTACAAATATATTTATGTGTACATACACACGTACCCACATATTTATATTGATATCCACTTATGTCTACTTATTCTAGTCTGTCTTTGTCTCCTCTCTGATGCAATTCTTCCTTTGTTTGACCATTTTAATGATACTGTTTAACTTGATGACAAAGCTTAACCCAGGTTCAAAATAAAAACATTTCAAATATTGGGTAAGATTAAATTTGAATTGCAACTTTGCTTTTCAAGACAGTCTTTAAATATGTCACCTACCTTTTTTAATTTTTAAACAACATACACAACGAAGGCATCCTCAAAGCCACTTTTACATTAGTAGATCATACATCTGAGTCCACCTTATTTATTATTCATATTTCAGTAGCACACACTGTGTAAGGCTCTGTCCACAGAGACAGACAAACAGGCAGTTCCATTGATTTCCTGCAGCATTTCCAAGTACAGGTTTTCAAAAAACCCCAAAAGGGCTGTATGCTGATGTCCAAAATAAAAGAGCAAGGAGATGGTATCTGGCCATATATCTTGGTATTACAAGCACTGCTTAAGCTATGCAACATATCATGAGGCAGAATTCCCCAAACTGGCTTGAAAAGTTAGGTCTGGAACTGGAAAAATAGCTTACACCCATCAGTTTAGTGTCCAGTCTAGTTAGCTTAAATGACACAAAAGCCTAATTACCTAGGACACTACTCCATACTAGTACTGGCCAGGACAGGGTCCTGCTATACTGTAGTTGGGCAGGAGAGGGAGAAGAACGGAAAATAGTCAGGCTGTGAGCCCACAACCATATTATATTATCCAAAGCACACTAACATAGTGCTTCATCTTTTATTTCTCCCATTTCCCAAGTGCTCTTGTTCCAACCCAAGCACCACACGTACTCCTGCACTTTGAAAAACCAGTCTGATCCTGGGGTACTAGCTTCATGGCACTGTGGGCGCATCAGGTCATTCAGTGCTAACCCAGAACAGAACAGTGTGCTGTAGACACACTACGAGTGACTTTTACCCATCCTATCCTCTTGCCTGGATCACATGCAACTGTGGCATAACTTCATCACCCTCCCCCCCTGCCTCCCAACAGAACTTCTACAAGCAGTCTTAAGTCAAAATGGTTTCTTCCTTGCAACACGTTAGCCTTGACTAAATGTCAAGATCCAATTATATCCTTGAGATCCAAGGATACCATCAGAAAAGCTGTTAGATTCAGGGAACAGCTCTGAAGACAAGTCCTCTCATAGAGCCGATCTAAATAGGAACAGTTCTTCTGAAGAAGCAAGACATTCAAAGTCAAGACCAAGGAACCTTTGCCTGTGGCCACGTTCATTTCCAGCATAGATCTTCAACCTTCATTTACCTTCACTGTGCAATGCACTTGTTTTATGGTTACAGTTGTACATGGGTGGAAAAGTACACATTTAAAAAAAATAATCTCGTCACTGGCACATTTTGGTGTCACACTCCAGGTTTGCTTGTGAAGGAACAACCGCCGAAGTCATCAGGCATGCTATTCAAAATCCTGGCTGAAACCAATCTTTTTTTATTTTGTAAGTTGTCTGGATCAAAGCTTAGAATATGCTTCAAAGTGAACATGCTACTTGGAACCAATGATCCTAACATTCAGATATTAAAACCTGAATTATGTATTATGTTTCTTAAATAATACAGTCTGTCAATGCATACAGGGTTTTTCTTATGGTAATTCCACGTAGATGACTGCTGCTCACAGTTTTCAGAATTAACCAGCTCACAATGAACAGTGAACACTGTTAAGGGTTTGGATTTAGGTACCAGGGAAAAGAAAAAAGCTTTAATATATCTGGTTTTTTTCCAGTTCTACCATAAACATGTTCTGTGAATTCAGGAATTTTTTCTTTCTCTGCTTGGTTTTACTGCTCAGAATCAGTATGAGAGACACAATTAATTCATAATTCCAAAAGTAATAGGTTAGAGGAAGAAAAGTGCTGTATTGATGTGAAGGTATGCTTCCTTTAAGAGTCAAGTAGATTTCAAACTCTTCATGAATAAAAAAATAAAAAGCTTATTTTTTTTCCTGTCCCACCTCAAGGAACAGGAACGTGGGATATGCCTGAAAAGAACACAAATAAGCACTTAAACATTAGGCACAATAAGCAAAACTGATATTGGTGACTGAAGTGTTGTACTACTTACGTTTATTTGACAGGACAGTGAGGCATAAGGCAAAAAAAAAGCGTAAAAGAAGAGTGTCATGACAGGCATGAAGAAAATGAAGGAAAGGACAAGGAAGGGTTTTGCCTACTGCAGGGCTTAGGAAAAACTGATTCCACTTGTGAAGCGGCAATGCGCCCAGCAGAGCTAGGCTGATTCATATCGGCTTGCGATGTGTTTTTCCAAGGCTGAGACTCCTATGGTTTTCTTTCAGTAGAGGAGAAAGCCAAAAAGGTGAGCTCTCCCATTTCATTGTTGGGTTTATTTTTTTTCTTCAAAGTTAATTCCTTAAAATTCAGAGTTATTTAACAGCAGCTTCACCTCCACCTTTCTCAGACTCCTCTCTGCTGTCCCATAGCCCTCAGAAAGAGAAAGAGTACAACGACAAACAGTAAGATTAAAAAGGTTTCTGGGGATCAATTCCACAGCTAGTAAGGGAGGAGAGAACATGGGCTTATGGTCTGAAGGTCAGTTCAATGTATTCTCCAGAGAGGCCATTTCCTGGAACATAAATATGTAATTTGAAGTATATTGTGCCAGCAGCATTTCTGGGGCCTGATCCAGGGGGAATAATTGCAGCTTTCCAGGCAAGGTAGCCTTTGGGTTCTCATTAGTGCTATAGGGTTGTATTCGGCACTCATTTGCACTTCTGCTCTGTGTGATCAATCTTTGGCAGCTCACCTATCCAGCAAGAGGCCAGCGTGCTGCAAACAGACACGTGTCCCCTCCTTGCCTCCCGCCGTAACTGTATGCCAAGTTGCTGCCACACTGTCTGAGGAAGAAAACCTTACACGAAAATGGGGTTTCTGCTTTCAGTCTTCCGATATTATCTCTGATGAACTCTTTATTTATCCTTTACCCTGTATGAGGCTGTTGAAGAAAATTGCGTGGTCAAAGGACAGAAAGCATTTGCTTTGAAGTGTTATCCATTGTATGAGACTAGGGGTGAGAGGTGGAAAGAGAAATTAGTGCCGTGAAGCCCACAAACAGATAATTACTAGGTAGGATAAAAAAGGCTGTAGCCCTCTCCATGTTACCACTTTCCTCTACAGGATGCGCGTTGTCTGCCACGTGGCTTGGAATTACATTCAGCTGCACAATTCCCTTATTCACAGCATAACTGCATTTGTTTAAGAGACCCCACTCTTTGCTATAAAAAAATAAAATTTAAAAAAAAAAAAATCCATCCCCAAATGAAATTTACTTCTACAATATTTCTGTGCTTAGTCACATTATTTCAAAGCTTAAAGTATCTGTTGGACCCACATGCCATCCAGCTATGTACAGAGTGCACACACATGCATTTAGACACACATATACATACGAAAATACATATTTGTGCATTCAGATATATCTTTATGCATTAAAATATATTTTTACACCTAAGTGTATAAACACAGAATTTATTGTGCCTATATCTTTCTTTCTAATAAATGACATAAAATATTTGACAAACTTTGGGCCTGTTACCAAACCACAGCGTCCAAGAGATATATACTGTATTCAGCTATACTATACGTGTATATATGTATATGCACATGTGCATGCATGTCTGTATAGGAGCGTGTGTGTGTGCATGCACACATAAACACAGTCTCCATACTCTTCTTAATTTGTGAAGGCATGCTTTCCTGTTAAGGCACTATGAACAACAAATGAAGCAGAAAGCACCCAGTACGCCACGAGTCTCATGCTATCCTAGGGCTCCAAGGATTTCTTAATTGACTAGGGTGAGGTCAGGAGATAAAATGATTGAGCAGCAATGATATGCGCAAAACCATTTTTTTGCTGCTTCAATTTCCTGTCCTAACGTACAGGAAACACCTCAAAGAAAGGAAAAAATCTTTAAAGGGTCACCAGTGCAAGAGGACAGGATTTTACACTGAACATTTGAAAGACTAAGAAATATGCCTGATGCTAAGATTTATGCAAGAGGCCACGGGCAGCATTAGTTTGTAACTGTGAAATCCGGATACTGAGCTTTATTTCAGCTTCTGCCCCAAATATGCACTGTGATCATTTCATCTTTCTTTATCCCCAATGAATCTTCCAATGAAATCGGAAATGCTTTATTGCAGGCATTGAACTCTGTCCAGCTCCAAACAAAATCACGACTTAAGCCAGTAAGGGGGCAACTGAATTGCATCTGCTTTAGGTAAATATAATAGGTGTGTAAAAGTACAGTCAAAGCTAATGATTTTAAGCCTCATATGGTTATTAATCTAAAATAGGAAGCAATGCTAATTAATTAAGACTAATTTTACATATCAGTGACAGCAGTATTCCCCCAGGTTCACATCAGAAAACAAGTGTTGTACTTTGTGTATTCATGTTGATTTTAATTTGACTGCTTGTGTATAAATTATTACATGAATATGTGCAGGAACAGACATATACCATGAGCCATCTCATGACTACTCCCTGTTCCAGTTTGCTACTACCAATTTTTTAAATAGTCTTATTTTCCTCAGTCTTTAGGACCTGTTGTGGTTGCCCTTTGGGCCTGAGAACTCAGGAAAAACTGAATTAGAATTCTGCTTTTAGCTTAAATCTAGGGCTGCATACATTTGAAATTACATTTTCTCCGAACTTTTCAAATATTACACTTTTATGATGGATAATCACAGAATCATAGAATGGTTTAGGTTGGAAGGGACCTTAAAGATCATCTAGTTCCAACCCCCTTGCCATGGGCAAGGACACCTCCTACTAGACCAGATTGCTCAAAGCCTTATCCAGCCTGGCCTTGAACACTTCCCTGGATGGGGCCTCCACAGCTTCCCTGGGCAACCTCTTCCAGTACCTCACCAACCTCATAGTACAGAATTTCTTTCTGAGATCTAATCTGAATCTACCCTCTTCTAGTTTGAAGCCATTACCCCTCAACCTATCACTACATGCCCTTGTAAAAAGTCCCTCTCCAGCTTTCTTGCAAGCCCCTTTCAGATACTGGAAGGCTCCTATAAGGTCTCCCCAGAGCCTTCTCTTCTCCAGGCTGGACAACCAGAACTCTTTCAGCCTGTCCTCATAGCAGAGGTGATCTAATCCTCTGATCATTTTTGTGGCCCTCCTCTGGGCCTGCTCCAACAGGTCCATGTCCTTCTTATGTTGGGAGCTCTACAGCTGGACACCGTACTCCAGGTGGGGTCTCACCAGAGAGGAGCAGAGGGGCAGAATCACCTCCCTCGACCTGCTGGCCATGCTTCTTTTGATGCAGCCCAGGATGTGGTTGGCCTTCTGGGCTGTGAGCACACATTGCCAGCTCATACTGAGCTTCTCATCCACCAACACCCTACAAGTCCCTCTCCTCAGAGCTGCTCTTGATCCATTCACCGCCCAGTCTGTATTTGTGCATGGGATTGCCCCGAACCAGGTGCAGGACCTTGCACTTGGCCTTATTGAACTTCATAAATTGGCACGGGCCAAAGAATTGCACTTGAATGAAAAATATTTATTTGATTGCTTCTTACAACTGTAAATGTCTTGCAGACAAAACAATATTAACAGGTACCTTGTAAGCATGTACTAGTTAACTTACCTCATAGAATGTGTTCCAGTAGGCTATAATCTCTCCATATTTACCAGAATTACTATAGTTTGCATGGCTCTGCTCTGTCCTTTTTTCCCTGTCGTACCAGAACTTTCTTTATTTCTCCCTCTATGTTTTTTGTTTCCATCAGCAATTGCCTTTTTATATTTTCTGTTTCTCACTCTTTCAGGCCTCCCTCTCATTTTGTCACTGGTTCTTTGCCTTCTTACCACTTTCCTATTCCTCAGTGTCTAGGTCCACATCTACTTCCTCTCTTACCTGCTTTTATTCCCCAAGTCTAAATTCCTTATTTCTCCATGTCCTTATAATACTATGAATTTTGCTGATACCTCACAATATCTAATTCCTGCTTCACTGCTTGGCCACCAACTGAAATTTGATTGACTGGCTGGGGACAGATAAGACTGAATACCTCACTATTTAAATCTTTTTGCGGCCAGCTTTTTAAAGTGCACCAAAAAAATGGAAACCATCAACCTTCAGTGCTTGTCAGCAAATTTCAAACTGACTGTGTTTAATTGGGTTTGGAAAAATAATCCCACAAATCTTGCCTCCTCTGTACACTGAGACAGTATGTCTACAGTCTCACTCCAGTCTATTCTGGAGCACCGAACCCTGGCAGTGAATTTTGAATGCTTCTCTATCTCTCTGAAATCTTTCCTGCTGCAGCAAATTTTCAGTATCATTGAAGTCCTGGCATGCTAGTTTATTTATAATTAATATAGACCACTTAACTTTTCATTGCAAAACACCAAAGAGCCATGGTTTCATGTTATTTGGATGCTACCTTGCCAACAAAGATTAGGAGTTGAGGTTCTGTCAAGCGTTGCACTTTTTTTATGGGACCTGAGTAACCAGATGATGAAAAGCAGATCTTTCCTCCCAGAAAATAAATCTTCAGTGGATTCTTTGGGCTCTTTGAACACAGAAAAAAAATAAATTAAAATCAAGACTTGTACCACACACTATGTTTACCCTAAATTAATACAAAGTAGACAGAAGTTAAATATTTAAGATATGACCCATCCAGTGGGGAAAGCAATTTTGCTTTTCATAAACACTGTCAGATTTCAAAGATGTGTTTTCTCTATAAGCCGTAAAATTCTGAGAACATTTCTCTGATGAAACTCCCCTCCCCATCCTTCAGAATTTTTGTTTAAAAATTCCATTGTAAATCAGGCTCTATAAACCTGCTTAAATTTTTAAGAAATAATGAATGACTTCTCCTTTATGAGAGGCTTAGGGCAAATAAAGCAGTATGGATAAACCAAAAATGAGTGAACCTTTTTGTCTTCTGTCAAAGCAAACATGTCCAAAACACCTTTTGAGAACTAGACAAAATAAATAACTGGATTCATTTCATGTAACTTTTTAGTGAGATCAGTAAGAAACATAAGTAGAAAGGTAAAGTTAGCATTACAAAATGGTCTTCAATAACACCATGCCTGTTTTCTCCAGCTCTGGGTCCAGCGGAGTCCAGACAGCACTTTGAGAAAGAGCAAAAGGGTACTGTTAGAAAAGGTGAACTTAATATTTTGGTCCAAAGAAAGGGTATGTTTCCCCCGTTCTTGCAGAGAGTTTGTTGCTTCATTTCCCAGTTTTTCTGTCAGTAGAGGGTTGGGTCCATTATTCATCTCAGAAAAGGAAGACAACTCGTCCTCTAGTCAGGCACTATCTCTCATTGACTATGTGAGTTGATTAAAATACCAGCTGATTACTTTGCATGGTATCCCACTGCAACAGAACAGAGAGCCTTTCACAGCTTCAGGCACATCAGAAAATACAGGTGGCTACTCATACAAATGTAAAAATGAACACACAGTGTTCAAGTACCCTTTCTTTATCTTGAATTTCAATTTTGTTCATTTCTGTGTTGCTAATTGATTTTTGATGTCACGTGGTGTTTTCCACGCTTAATATTTCATGTGTTATACAAGCTGTCAGAAGAAAGCTGGAGATTTTGGCTGGGGACATTTGGAACATTTGGCAGTCAGCAAGGCATGAGAGGCAGCTCAGATTTTTGCTATAAGCTTCTTAAAGTCATATGTCTTAACAATCAGCACAGAGATTGCTATGCATAATGAGGAAAATATACATTCTCAGGTAAGACACTTAACACATTAGAAGGAAGAGATTACTTGGTTTTCAGGGGGGTGATAACATCATTGACTGATGAAAGTGAGGATGATGGAAGATCTGATTTATGAGGGGTTTCAACTATAAATTTCACTAAAAAAGCATTAATTGTGATCAGATGGCTGACATATCCTCATTCAGAACAGAGTAAGAACTCAGTTCAATATAGAACAACTGCTTAGAAACTCCTTACAAAAGTTTTGCTGAAACTAAATTGAACATAGGAAAATTTAGTCTAGAATACCTAAGGAGTGTCTGAAACATTCTCAAACAGTATTGGGATTATCTATGAGAACTTGTGGAGAACAGGTACATTTTCCAGAGACTCCAAAAAGGCAGAGTATTAGTCTGTAAAGGGAGAGGCAGGAGGAAACATGAACTAGGAAATTATAGATCAGACCTTCAGAGTTCCTAGAAATATATAGATGAATAGATTAGATATAGATACAGATACAGATATAGATATATAGATGATATAGATATAGATATAGATATAGATATAGATATAGATATAGACAGATACAGAAATAATTATATTAAAAAAAACCCTACCACCACCGCCAAAAAAAAATATCAATTTTAAAGACTCTAAATAATAATTAGGTGGGAAGTAACAGCCAGCACAGATTTGTCAAGAAGAAATTATATTGGACCAGACTGATTAGGGCTTCTGAAAAAAGGTAGCTGGTAACATGTGTGGGGGAGAAGCAGAAGGTGTCATAATTGGACAGATTAAGAGGTATGCTGTTTATAAATCTGGAGAGTACTCACACAGGGTAAAACTATAATTTTCAAACCCCCAAAATATTTGATTCGAATAAACTGTTCCACTTATTCCTTGCAGATAGGACAGGAAGCAATGGGTTTAAATGACAGCAAGAAAGATTTGGGTTGGCAACTGGGAGAAATCTTTCCTACTACAGGCATAGCGGAGCATTAACGTACACTGCCAAGGGAGGATGTGCAAACTTCTGCCACTGGAAGTTTTCAAGAACTGATGAGATAAAAATCTGTCAAAAATAGTTTAGTCACATCTGATCTTGCCTTTGGGCAAGAAGATGGATTAGATGACCTCTTGGGACCCTATTTACTATGATTTCTCTGATTCCCATGTAAATCTACTACTATTGACTCAAATCCAATTCATGTCTAGAAACTTATATAAACTATTTTGAGAAAAAAAGAAAAATAAAATTTACACTTAACACAGAGAAATGTTACATGTGGAAGTTAGACAGTTTTCACTGTTTTACAAAAATCAGAAGGATGGGGAATGCTCAAATGAAGACACAGCTGCGTGATGAACTTCTGCCTCCATGCTGTCAGCTGGCTAGTTATGTTTCACAGCACTTTTAGCTACTTGCCTTTTGCACCACCCATCATTTATATTGGAGGAAAAATGTAGTGTTTTAGTTGTAGCAGAACTTTCAGCTCAAACAGCTTAGTATGTGGAGAACTGCCCAGAAGTGAAGACTCAAGCTAAATCACTTGTGTACTGACAGTCCTCCAGAATACACCCCCCCTACCCCCAACGTCCAGAACTACCATTAGGTTTGCCTACAGCATATGAGAAGACTCTCAGGTGGCCTATCCAGGGTGCAACACCAGCAAGGACAGTGTGACAGAGGTATGACTTTTTATATAGGTTTGGCCAAGCCAGGAGGTCAGGCTTCAGAGCTGAGGTTGCTTTAGGAAAGGTGTTGTTAAGTGCATGAGAAGCCTGAAGAAAGCCTACAAAAGCATTGTATTGTACAAAACAGAGGTCGTTAGCTGACACTGGACACGGAACAGTGAAGATCACCTCCATGACTGCTGTGCTCCAAAGCTTTGATTTAATCCTCCTTACTTAAAGCATTTACCTGGAGCATATAAAATAAAGCTTAGATATCCTAATCTCCCTCTTTTTCAACTCAATAAGAATGAAAGATTCAGAAAATTTAAGTTAGACTTCCTTTTGACTACAAAGGGAGCCTAGGAGGGCCAAGCCCCTCATTCAAACACATCAGTTAAGTCTCTCAAGGTAGGCGTGAAGAAGATGAAGTTCTGGGCCCAGGTTATCTGCCTAAGTCAAGAGCGATGAATCTGGGCTAACTCCTCAACACTTCACTCACCACCCAGGACAACTTTGCAGTGTGTAGATCACTTGGAGATTCAACAGAATAGTACAAAGACTCTCATAACAATATACCCTCAAAACCACTCTCCTGTTTCCCTGCTCTTAGAAATGTGTGAAAAGAGGTCTCTGGCAGCAAGCATACAGCTTTCAAAAATATTAAGAGTTCTATATAGTCACAATGAGACTTGAGGGTGCAGGGAGTATGGAAAGTTACAGGCATTGCCCTGATCTCTACTATTGTTGGATTGTTTTTCTGCACAAGTATCTTTCCATTCAAAAGCACTGCATCCCTAAGGCTGATCCTATTGTGTCCTTCCTTGCAGAAGAAAGAATTGTGTGCAGAGGGTCAGTTCTTTTTCATGTACAGTTCTTAGGAGGCCATCAGGCCCTATAGCAGGAAGTACTGAACATCTTGCAAGGGATCTCGAGAAAGCTGCAGCTGCCTTTTGCAGACTCCAAAGGCATGGAAAGTTCAGACTGTGTTTGTGTATTCAGTAAACCGAACACTTACCTGAACCGAAACAAACTTCAAAAGCTGTTGGGGATCAGGGATCATCATGGCAGATGTCTGAAAAAGAGAGATTATCATAAATTAACTTGTGTGTGTGTGTGTACATATGCACATCTTTGTGCAAATAGAAAAATATACAGTTATTCCCTAGAGCATATGGTATTAGCTAATTGTGAAATAGTCAGGTGAATTCAATTTTAGTAGAGGACAAAAATTTTCCATGTCTTCTCCATTCTAGAGCAATTCAATTGCTGCTGGTGATTTCTAGACACCACTTTAGATTAACTGTGCACTGTAGCATATGGCTGCTCTGTGGGTATTTTAAAAGACGATCTCCTAACTATGAAAAAAAACAGGCAGAATTAATAAAAGCCAGCAAAATGCTTGAATGGTTGAGCTTCTCACAGTGAACACATTACAGTGTCTGAAGGAATCCAAGACATGCAGTTCTGAATCAAGTAGTTTCTTAATTTCCAGTGCAGCACCAAAGTTAATACAGAAGTTCTTATAAGTCTCATCTTTTCTTATGATCTGGTAATTTCCCAGTATTGCACCTTTAAAGTACAGAGGTAAAATGTGACAATCCCAGTGGGATCTGAAATCTAATTATTTCAGTCAAGGAACACAAAATAAAACAAAAGCACCAAATTCCTCATCAGAGTGAACAAGAATGGTGCAGCTTCAGGTTTGCATCAATGCAGGGACTCAAAGGGCTAGAAAAGAGCTTATAATGATGTTTACTATGTAAACTAGTTGAACACAGTGCTTGTCAGGCCACACCTGGAGTACTGTGTCTGGTTCTGGTCCCTGCAATTCAAAAAAGATACGAACAGACTGGAGAGGATCCAAAGGAGGGCGGTGAAGATGATCAAAGGGCTGGAGAACCTGCCTAATAGGGAAAGGTTGAAGGAGTTAGGTCTTTTCTCCCTGAAGAAGAGAAGGCTCAGCGGGGATCTCATCACAGAATTCTGGTACTTAAAGGGTGACTACAAAGAGGACTAAGGATCTCTCTTCACAAGAAGCCACATGACAGAAAAGGGGCAATGGGTAAGTGTTGCATAGGCAGAGGTTTCATTTGGACATAAGAAAGTAATGTGAGAACAATGATTCACTGGAACAACTTCCCCAGTGACATGGTAGAGTCTCCATCGCTGGAGATTTTCAAGATAAAATTGGACAAGGTGCTAGATAACCTCATCTAGGCTCACTTTCCCACAAAAGGTTGGACCAGATGATCTTTCAAGGTCCCTTGCAACCTGGGCTGTTCTATGATTGATTCTACGACCACCATAAAAGCACAAATCTTTTTCTTCTCTTTTACTGTTTTCATATATTGCTGTTCTTCTTAATAGCAAATGATTCACAGCTTTCTATCAGAAGAAAATAGTCTTTTCCCTCAAAAGACTGCGCATGACAATCCTTTCTGGCAGGAGTGAGGCTTACATATGTGTTGGGTATTCCAGCATTGACTACAGGATCTTGTGTTTATCTTTTTACTACCTATTTGTATGACATCATGTTAGGTTATGGTGGTTTGCTGTGTCCTGTGGATTATGTACAGATTGCTTACTCTGATGGACAGGCTAAAAACTTACTCAGACTGCTCAGAGCTGCCTGCTCCAGAGTTCTCAAGTGTGCATTGTAGTTGCAGTTGTAGTTGTAGTTGTAGCTGTAGTTGTAGTCCGAGTCATTATCTCTGCTTTCGAATGCAGTGTTCTCCAGTTATTTAAGAATAGACTAATCCCAGAAATGAGCTACTAAGCATCCAACTGGTAAGAAGGTAAATAACCAAGCTCCATTTTGAGTCCCATGACTCACTCCATTTAGTATGTACTTTGATGTCCAAATTCAGCTTAAAGAAACATTTTTTCTACCCCTTATTTTTGCATAATGGCTCCCAGGTGCCAGCAATTGCCACGGAAGATAGGTTCTCCTTACACAAAGTGGTTTAATGCTTCATAGCCCACTGCTAAGGAACAGGCTCTTAAGAAAGAGAAAGAAACAAATTGAGTTTTTGGTCTCTGTTTCGAAGACTATGAATGCATTTGACATTAAATTGGGAAGATGCTGAAATGGTACTGAGAGGAGAGAACCTCCTGGACTGGTGACTGGACTTTCCTCCCTGTGTTTTATGAAAATATAGACACTTCAGGAGAGAGTTAGATGGGATTTTGGCTTATAAGATTTTTAAAAGTTCAGTTCTCAAAGCTCCTCTGCAGCTGAAGTCCAATCTCATCAGTGCTTGCTTGCTGTTGCTTACTGCTTGCTCACGAGCAGCTTGGTTTTGATAGGGCTGTACAGTTAGGCTCCCAGTAAATCCATGCCTAAATTCCTTTAAGGTGCACATGCTAATTTTTCCTTTGCCTTCAATGCAATGGACATTCAAAAAGTGCCTCTGACTACTCACAAAAACTATTGAGGGAAGTGAAGAAGCAAAGAAGTTTCCCTAATTTCCTACAGGAGATCAGGTTTATGAAGTCTAATACAGGATGCAAGCATATTTGTTTACACATGTCCTGTTGAATAGAGGTGCTTTTGACAACTGGACCCTTTCGTAGACTTATGTAATTTTAAAAAACAAAGGCTTCGAGATAAATTGAATAATATACATTCTCTCTAGATATCATCCTCACAGAGCATAAATATATACAATGTGCATCCTAGTTCACCTCTTCCCTTGTAAAAATTTAATGGCAGGTGATATTTAAAAATTACTCTGATCATTCTAAATAGACTGAACAATTGAACAAGACTATGAGGAAGTTAAAAATATTTTGTATTATCCCCATAAAACTGAGAGATCACTGCTGTATTCAAAGGTAATAACTGAATCTGAAGACTACACTTTTGCCTTTCATATATTTTTGGTAAGTGTATCCAACATCATCTTCTAGTTACTCTACGTTACTGAGAAATAGTTAAAAAAAAGAGTTAAAAACCAGTATAACATGCGGATACTGAAATAAGAGTTCAATATACAGTACATTGTGCAAGGGAGAAGAAATATGAGGATATTTATTAGAAAAATTGCCATATAGCCACTTAATAGAAGATTCTAGGGAAAAAACTCTGAAAATTACATTTACTGATTTGTAACAAGCTATTAGAGAAATAACTTTGGAGGATATGTAAGTGATTCTTTAAATACAAAAAACAGTGAGGCAAGAAAGTCCATCATTTAATGCCCTCTGCTCATTTTAAATGAAAACACTTTCTTTTGATTCTTTCCCCATACCTAAGCCGTTCACTCTCCCTTTTTTCCTCCCAGTTCTTTTTTTTGTTTTGTTTGCACAGCCTGCTCCACAGCAGGTGGATATTCCCTGAAGGACTGCAGCCCATGGGAAGGCCCCACACTGGAGCAGGGGAAAAGTGTGAGGAGGAGGAGGGAGCAGCAGAGAGAAGCTAATACGGATTGACCACAGCTCCCTGTTCCCCAACCCCCTGCACCACTTTGGGGAGAGAAGGCAGAGGAGTCAGGGATGAGAGAGTGAAGTTGAGCCTGGGAAGGGCTGGGAGCCGGCCTTTAGTTCTTAATCTATTCTTTAGTTCTTCTCTGTTCTTGTCTGTGTATCACCATCCAACTCTATTTTAATTGGTAATTAATTAAATTAATTTTCCCTGGATTGAAACTGTTTTGCCCATGACAGTAACTGGTAAGGGATCTCCCTGTCTTTATCTTGGCGTAGAAGCTTTTTTATCTTATTTTCTCCCCCTGTCCTTTTGAGGAGGGGGAGTGAAAGAGCAGCTAGGCAGGCATCTGGCAGCTGGCCAAGGTCAACCCACCATAGATTCTCTCATTCTTTGCAGCATACCGCAAAACTTGATATCTAACAGATTTTATCTAGCAGTCAAATAATATTCTGTGTTTAAAATGCTTCTATTTCAAAGTGAAACTTAATGCATGTTTTTTTCCTTCAGGTTGAAATACAGGGTCTGTAGGAATATGCTTAAACAAAACTAGCCTGACATTTTCTCTAACATAAGGGAAGTCAAAGTGTATTCATAGTCCAATGTCATACATATACACTCTTAAAAATTTACACGCTAATGTGTGTAGATACATTCCTAAAAATAAAAATTTCTCCCAGTTTTGATAAGAGAGGGCATTCTAGCCCACAGACCTCCATCCCTAATGTGTACATGTCACTGAAGCAGAATGTAAGGCCAGCTTCAAAGACAACAGCAACAAAAAATTATTTGGATAGGAGTGGAAAATACAGATCTAATTTGAGCAACAATGCGTACTTGACCTCCAGGCCAAAAGTTTCATAGGAAACAAAAGTACACCTTTTAAAACACAGTGACAAAGTAATTGCTTCTAATAGGGTAATACTCGGTCAAGAAAAAAGTCACATGTTCCTCTCTTCTCCAAATAGTGACACATAACAGAAAATGAGAAAACTCTCCCAAACGAGGCGCATTTGTATATGAACATGACTATTCAGAATGTTTAAGAGTAACACACAAAAGTGGTGACTTTCTGAAGAGACAAAACCAAGTAGTGAGCATGCTGCTGCCAGGATGACTTGGGCTTTGGCCCCATTTCTATTTCATTTCAGTTTCTCAGTCTTCTGTTTGGAAATATTAAATAGTAGTAGCTACCATAGGCAGCCAACCCAACCATCCAAAGACTCTTATTTGTTCATTTATTAATTTATTTATTTTACTGAGTGCATTACATAGCTCAGCTATTGAACGTACAGGTTTCAACATGTAAGTGCAAAGTAAGTGACTGTTTTGTTTGTGCGTCAGAGAGAATTACATATCTATTTGTTATTCAGAGGCTTCTCTGAGGATTAACAACTCTGTATTGGCTCCAGTTCATACTCTTCTGCAGTAATATCTCCTGTCCGTTTGGCTTCAGAGGAATATTTTCTCATACTGTTTTGGCCATCAGGTAATAGAGAAATCCGCACACTTCTGCAGGCCAGACACACAAAGCTGTGCCCAGTAGCACCTTTTTTCCCCAGTATAATATGACTGAAAGGAAAGATGACTCTAAGTAAATCCATCACCATCTAACATTGGCATATAAAATTTTAAAAATGCTTTACATTTAGAAAGCAACACATTGAATTAATGGTAATTAGAAAAACAATAGTGATCAAATGTTTTATGCAAAAGAAGTACCAGAAATGAGAAAACTGTTTAGCTCTGAAGATTTAAATACCTTTGTGACCAGTAATGCCAGAAACAAACACGTGTAAGGATTATATAATTAAAAAAAAATACAGAGAGATGATTATATCTGACACTTTTTTCTTTTCCAGAGGCAATTATTGTAAGGGCCAATTTCCTAAGGAAGCTACCCAGTAGCTGTTAAACATTCATGGCCAAGTTATAAACACAAAGACAGACAGTACCTTGACAGAAGGAATTATGTTACCAAAGATGAAGTAGGCAGTTAGTGTTTGACTATTTACCTGACCTGTGTAAGCAAGTGACCATTTAGGTGGAAAATATAGGTAAAAGCAAAAATATTTGTACATTTTGGTACCCCTGGGGTATTGCCATTGCAAATATATAGCCCAAATTATAAAGTGAAAACATATTTTTCAAGCTGAGGAAACTGAAAAGATCAAAAGTTTTCTTGTTCTTTTGGAAAAGCTTCTCAACAGAACTGCAAACATTTTTAGGAAAAGGCATTCACTGTCCAAAAATGAGTACTTGTGATGTTGCATGGTAAAATGTATGAAACAAGACTCAAGAAGTATTGAATCTCAGATGCTGAATACATCTGTTCATGAGTTAGAAATGTATATTTATGAGAAATTTTGCTACTAGTATACATTTACTGCTTAATAATCTAATATTTTTATTTATTTGCATATCTATGAAAGGCAGAGTAAGCGTGTCTTGGATAGATCCTGTTGCTGCTATTCACCCAGGTCATTGGTCTTGTTAAGTCTCTGAACCAACGTTCTTCAAGAAAATTAAGAATCATGATTTCTTAAAGAGGTAAATGAATGTGTTCATGATATAAAGAGAAACTGGAGATAAAGGTTGCACCAAATAGTCAGTTTTGGGTATTTGAACTTTCCCTTCATTCACAAAAAGAATTTGGGGTCAGTATACTGTGCTGCAAGAATTCCATGCTCATTGGTCTTTTTCAAATAAAGTAAATATTTAGGTTTTATCCTTTATACAATATGAAATTTTCCTTTGCTTTCCAATTGCCCTGTTTAATAGATGAAAGTGAGATAGTCAGTTTTCTTGCAAAGAAATGACGTAATCTGATAACAACATAACGACTGAGTACTCCATTGCAGTGCTTCATAGACAAGTAGAGAAAGACATTAGATTATTATCAGGGATATTAATTATTATGTCACTTTGACACATAGCACAGACTACCTTGCACTTACATGTATTGATCAAAGGTTTTGGATCATTTGTTTATAGAAGTATTCTAAGTCATCAGTAACTGGAAGGTTCTGTCATCTTTCTTTATATTATCCCATAGTTCTGTGAATATAAACACATGAAGATTGCTAATATAACAAAATATATA
Organism: Burhinus bistriatus; assembly: GCA_013397275.1. NCBI lineage: Eukaryota > Metazoa > Chordata > Aves > Charadriiformes > Burhinidae > Burhinus > Burhinus bistriatus. The sequence continues at coordinate 218,599 of VYXH01001117.1, read as the reverse complement.
CAAGGAATATGATTTCACGAACCATTGAGATTGACTTGCCTTCTATAGACTTTTAGCTATGGCTAAATTCTAAAGCTAAAGTCTCTTTAGATAGTCTTGGATATGGCTAAAAGTATTTGAAATAAACACTCTGGCTATTGTGTCTTCGTTGGAAACTCTGTGTTTCCTTAGAGGGATTTAAGAATGAATGCTTCTAGCTTAGCACTGCTGGAAATGAGAACCAAACATTTCTTCATCAGATTGTCTCTCTGTTACTAACAAGGGCCAGTGATATAAACATGATTTCTGAAAAGTAAGGAACATGCTACGGAAAACTGAACTTGGATTATGTGTTCATTAACTTAAACTAAAAAGAAACATACAAAGTAGTAGAAAATTAATATTCTTTTTATTTGGACAAACCTTGAAAGAATAATGGAGATTATTGAGATTGTCCTCCAAAGATCTGTCAATTTTATTCCAAGTAGGGCAGAAAAGCATTGAGGAAAGAATTCTAGACCTAACTAGACAAAGAACTCCTTTAAAAAGACAGTAAGAATAAATAGGTAGTCTACAAGGACTGTAAAAAGAGGGATCAGCAAAGAAAACTCCATCAGGGAGGTGTTAGATCTTGCAGAGGATGTTTTAACAAGTAAAAGCTTCTTCAGCTATATAAAGAGGAAAAGAGCAAGGAAAGCAAAAGTGGGGTCAGTATACAACGGAGATATGTTGGAGGTTAAAAGTGACCTGGGAATTGCCCTCAAATAAATAAGCACTTACAGCTTCAGTTTTCAGTGGAATAATGATGTTTGGTAATGTCTGTCCCGCAGAGATCGTCCCCACAGACACAAAAGACTTTATTTCCTCCACTAAATAAGAAAAATGAGTGTGGCAATTATATCACAGTTGCTTATTCAAATTTATACCTATTTATGGCAACACATTAAGCTAATTTACATTCAAGCAAATTCAGTTTCACCCATTGTTAATAGCCTGGGATTACTGTAGCTGTTGAGAATTCAGATCTCCCCTGGTTCTTTTTTTGGTGGTAAGAATCTCCAAATTCACCCCATTTCTTTTGAGAGGATTATTCCTCCCTTCTAAATCAGTGAAAGTATTAATCAGCTTTTCCAACTGAACGAGTTTGAATTCCTTTGTTTCCTGGCCCCTTAAAAGTCAAGTTAAAAAAAGACCAAGCAGGCTGCTAAATTGGTGATTTGAAACTTTTCTCTTTTCCCCATAAGGGAGCGAAAAGGTATATGGGAGGACAGATCCTTCTCTTTGCACTCTGTATGTTCAGCAATATAAAAGCAAAGCCTCCTGAGAGCTGGAGGCTACTCTCTCAAGCGTACACCTCCATTTGCCAAAAATACTAGCTCACGTTGTATTAACAGAGGTCATTAGTTATTTTTTTAACTGTTACAGAGTCTTCGGAAAAAAATCCCAAACCTAACACAGAGAAGTGAGTGTGGCACAGATAATATGCTAAATGAAGACACAAACTTCTATACAGACAGACAATGTATGTGTATGTATCCCTGTTACATACTCTAGAAACACCTGGATTTAGAAAATTACAGTAGGTCCTTGTTGCCTTTTTTCAGGTTTCTTTCAAAAGGGGCAGTTTGGGTAATAAGAATTTGGATATGGGAATTGCCAATCTAATGTCAAAGCAGAAGCCAAAGAATGTTTTTACTTTCTGAGCACTTTTTAAATGTTTAAGGAGGAACTAATTATCTCCACTTCTAAACTGAGGAAAAAATGACATATGCAATCACATGTCAAGGAAGAAAGGCAGGGTTATTTTTTGCCATCTATCATTGGGGAAAAGTGGACTACAGCATTTTTAGCCTACATTCAATAGTGAGCACAAACTCTGAAGGAAACCATAACTAAGGAGAAGGAAGTACTGAAAAATGGCATAGAACCAGGAAAAGTTTTTTAGTGGTATTTTTTACTAGAACTTTCCTGACAGCTTTTTTTCATTCTTCTTTGTCTGAACTGGCATTCATAAGGTGAAAGGACTACTTCTTTCATATACCGTACCCTCCCCCCCAAAAAGACCAAACAAACAAACGAAAAAAAACAACAAAGAAACCTTAATTCATTTTAAGATATACTTTACTTGGTCTATGAAAGGAATTAAATGAAGCCATTGCCTATGATTGCAGAGAATTGCCCTTGATAATCCAGACAACCTTTTCCAGCACTATTTGGCTAAGACATGACATACTTCTCGTGGGGTTATTGAACCAACTACTCACCACAACTTCCCATGGGGATTATTTCACTCGCTTTACCCCAGCAACTCCTCAGTACTCACTCAGGAGATTGTGGAAAGAAGCTCAGCAAGGAAACCATGAAATCCACTATAAGATCTGGCACCAAGTGAGATCCCTGACTGAGTCAGGTAAACTGTTGTCTTATTTGGTCCGCTTCTTTCTTCATTAAAAACCCAGCCCCTCACAGAGTTCACTTCTCATGAACTGCTGAGTTCTCTGATAACCCACTGGCTTCAGTGCAAGTTGATGGCAATTTTTTAAAGGCCATATAAGAGCAATCCTAGTCCACAGGGCATTGTTTAGTGACATGAATGCATGCTTTTTTGAGATGACCAGATTTTGTAACACATCACGTCCAAATCCCTGTAAATTCTACCTGGTCTTCACATCTTTCTGAGCTACACTAAATTTCCAGAATGCTTTTAAGGTGAAACCTTTCTACTAGGACAAAAAAATGTCATGACTCTTTTTGTAAAAGCTGCAGTTTATCCCAGTTTTCTCGGACCAAATTTGTTCTTCCTCCACAAGACTCTTTTTTGTTTACTACTGGGTTTCTGCTTTCAAGCCCAAAAGCAAATACATTTTTATAGAGCTGTCTACATGCAATATTGTTTGTGAAAGTTCTTTGGAAACTAGGTATTTATTATTGTTGCTATTATTATTATTAATTATTTCTTTGTTGTTTTTTTTTTTTTTAAAAAAAAAACCAAAACATATCCAGCATATCCAGTATTCATTTCTTTGCTAAGGAAATCAGATGAATAGGTAGGTGGGGTTTCATATTATGATATGCAATAGTGATATGGTCTTGCCCTAACAGAGAACAAAAAAGAAGGTGGTCTGGGAAAATCTACCCACAAAGAAGATGGCATTTACTGGTTGGCTTCAACTGTGCAGAAGGAAGCAGTGAGGTTGGGTAGAGCCTGCACAGCAGGGATGGGAAGACGCTGAGGCTCTTTTGGTTCCCAGAGTCTTAGATCCCACCTAGCGTTTTGACTCCAGTGTAGTTCTTGTATTCCCCAGAATCTGGAGGCCCCCAGAAGCAGGCTGGGACAAGTGTCTGTGGCCTCCTTCCCTACCAATGAGTGGTAAGCGGAGCTCGCTGCCTACTGAGCAGTGGGGTGAGGAGAGGGGAGTCCCTTGGCTCTCTCCACGGTGGGCTGTTGCCCTGTTTTCACTGCACTGCTGAGACAGGGACAATACCCATGGCTCCCTCTAAATTGCAATTCCTGGAGTTAAGTGGTCATCTATTTTAAAAGAAGAAAACATCAGTAACGTTCCAGAGCTCCTGATGTGGAGAAAAATCAGAAGACATAAGCCCTGAGGGTTCACTAAGTAAGGCAATTTTTAAAAAGAAAAACAGCACTATTTTTAAATGTCATGGTTTTTGAGGGGGAGATGAGGGAAGAGGGCAGAACTAAGGACAGAGAGATTAATTTTGTTTTTTTTTTTTTAAAACAATCTGGGATTGCCACTCTTGCACTGTGCTCCAGAAGGCCAAGATGTATTCAAGAAGCTTCCTCTTGCATGTCGTGGCTTTGCATGTACAGGATGGAACTATAAATGAAAAATTATTTTCCCTCTGTTAGTAGTTTGTATAACGCGAAATAGGGGAATGGCTTTTCCTCCTGCCTTGCATGCATAATCAGAGCCAGCCAATATGATTTTTCCCTTATGTATCTAGAAAAACTTCTCTAAAAGAAAAGTCAAAACCATCATTTTAGCTGTCCCCTAATGTGCATTTAATAATTATCTGATAAGTCTTTTTTTCCAGTGCTATTAGTTTGTTTGAACACAGTATTTTGAGAGCCCCAGACATTTTTCTCTTTGTTGACTCATTAGCACCAAAATGCCATTTCTAAAAGGCTTTTTTCTAAAAGGCCTCTTACAAAAGCCCAAGAAAAACAGAATTAGTTATCTGCAGACAGTGAAAGCAGATAATTAAGAGGGAATATGGATATGTCAAAGCACATATTTGGTGGCTATGATAGATCTTAAAAAACAACTAGGAATATAGCTAGAGAGGAGGAAATTATTTTGGATAAGAGAGAAAAAAAAAAAAGGGCAATATCAAAAACTGTTAAGTTCATCTTTTCTTCAGTATAAGAAAAAAATTGCCAGAATTTGTTTATTTGTGTTTCTTATGAAAATTTCCTTAAGGTTTACTTTTGTCCTTTCATTGGAAAAATCACTAAAAATAATCTTGAAAATGATCAGGTTTTAAACAAACAAATAAACAAACAAAAAAGATAGAGAAAAGAATTCCAGACTTCAGGATCTCGTTCTCTGTAATAAACAAGAAAACTTGTAGGGTTGCTAACCCCATGATTTTCTTGATTAAGTAGGTAGACAAGAGAAAAATAAATAAAGCTTTCTAACATCTCTGAAGTCCTTTGTGCAGCCTGTTTCCAGCCAGGGGCTTAATGGTGGACATGTAAAAATATATACAACTGCAATGGAAAGACTTTTATTTTGGTTATGCAATATGCTCCCTAAAACAGTCCCACACTTGACAATATTTCACATTTGTATGTGTATCTTTGGGATATTTCTACCAATCTAACAGGTCTGACAATACCAATATTTTTAAGGCCAAGGCTTCTTAAAAAAAAAAAAAAGATTTCTAAGAAGATGGCAGAAGCCTGTTCAGACACCTGATAGGCTCACTGGGGCAAATGCAAACAATTTAGGACAACAACGAGCCATTTAGTATCCGTGATATATCACTATTCACTGTTCTGGAGTTACAGATTCATATAAAATCTGATCATTTCTTCAGATAAGTTTCATAAAATAATCTGTTATTTGCAGAACGAGTCTTACATTGCATACTGAAGTGACTAAGTGACTTCCTCCATTTGTTACTTCTCTGTGTTTATACATTGCAGAATACAAGGTAAAGCAGAATATAACAAAAAATATATTTTTCTTAAACCAAAACAATTTGACTGTTTCTTTTTCCATTCTTGTGTGGTTAATGATAGGCTGTGAAGAGACAATTTTTTCTTTTTAAATATATTCAATATGCAATGAATCTTAACAATGCAATATACTCGACTGTAAAACGTCTGTGCAGTCCTTGGAGCTTTGGGAGCTTTGAGAGCTTTAGATAACTCTGTACAGTTATGACAGCATATATGAGTGAGTTTTAATTAAATTAGTAATGGCACTCTCTGTCATGGAATCAAACAAAACAGAACCTCCAAGCCACAATTTTAACCTGCAAGTATGATCACATTCAGCCCTCAGAAGGCAAAGAAAATAAGCACCTCTTCAGCCCTAAACAAAACATAAGATCACTCTACCATTTTGGCTTTTTGGGGGGAAAAAAAGAAAGATTTTTCTACTACAAGTCAGCTGCGCAAGCATATCAGAAAGTAGAATTTCTACAAGGTAGCTTGCCTTTAACACTGAATAATTGATCTACCTGTCAAAGTACAGCAGTAGGTGTGATCTGTATGCCAAACTATTGGGAAATGCACGTCTAATTTTATGCCTGTCCTATACCAGGTAAAATATGGCAGGTACAGTACATATGACCTAAAAGAACATTCACATAGACCCATAACTGCATAGTGCATAAGTGGTCATGAAACTATTATTACCCGTGCAACTGTTCTGCTGGCACTTGCTTCTCTTAAATGAAAGTATGGTACAGAATGGCCATTTTACCTCTTGCATTCCTAAAGTTTATAACAAGGCTGTTACACAGGATGATGGAGAAAGAAGCTGTGATCAGACTCTGCAACAGAACCTGAGCCAATAGCATTCAACTCTTTTGCAGTATTAACTTTCCAATAGAAAGGTAGACTTCTTTGGAAATTTAGGATATCCATCACAATTGCATCTAAACTTACATCTCTCAAATTGCTTTCTTAGTTACCTTTCTTGGGCTTCATAAGAATCCGTGAACCCTGTAGATCATAGGCTAAAAACTTATCTTCCCATTAAATTAATTAAAAAATATATATCTTTTGTTTGGACTTGTTAACCAGACCATGGAATTTAGTTGAGAAACAGAAATAAGAAAAAGAATTAGTTCCTTCACTCAGTTCTGTATAACTACACAACTATTAAAGTCCATTTGATTTGATTAATAGAAATTTTGAATTTAGAGAAAAACCCTCAAAAGTTCACCTGTGTTTGCTGCTATAGGACTATATCTATGAAATAACTCTCATACTAAAATATTACTGTCCAGTTGTGAAGTCTGTTTGCAAAGATTATCTCTGTTCCTAGCAGAAATAGCGATTTGTTCATGTTAGCAGGGCTTGTCAGAGAATAGACATACGTTGCTATTTAGAGACCAGCCTGCTTCAGAACATAACCCTATTCCTCTTATTCCAACCAGAAAACCATGTTGGCTTATACGCTGTGATTTTATTGCTTTTCTTCATAAAGAAAAAAAAAGTAGGAGAGGCATTTTATTCTTCCTTAACTTTGCTGAAAGTAATGGACTTCCTTCCTAGTCTGCACTGGTCAGAAAAAGAGAATTTGAGACTTAAGATACTTGTCATTGAGGGGATATCATCTAACTAACACTGTAATTCCTGCAAGAGGTACAATCTCAACTGTTCGTATGTGCTTAAGTTACTGTTGCAAATGGTGATGTAAAATCCTAAATCCATTAAAGTAAACGTGCCTTTTTCCAGCAGCTGTGCGCACAGATCACTCTTACTGTAGCACTGTGTGAAGCAGATGAACTATTAGGTGTCAGAATTATGCTGTAATCTAGATATTTTGCTGCGTAACCTGGTTTTCACAGTTGCATTGTAGCAGAAATGATCTATTTCTTTTCCTAGGAGTTAGGTAAAGTGTTGGGACCATATGAGAGTTTTAATCTAAATCTCAGAGTAAAAATGCCTTGATTCTTGAACACTTGAGTTGTTAGAAACAGTCATTTCAAAGTCCGCTACAACACTGTTTGTTGTTAGTGTGTCGTGGTAAATTTTGCATCTAACAATGATTATTCCCTGCGATCAGATGCACAAATCAGATGATCATTGAAGATGGACTGAACCCAGGCTTTAATGGTAACCAACTGTCAAGGCCCCCAGATTGTCTCATTATAAGATCTTTTCTCTCCTTTAGTTTATTGCAATGAGCATCATTTGAAACTATAGAAACAATGTTGGATTAAAATACGAGAGTCCTGATGTCCCCTTTTTAAACAAAACACAACACTTGCGCAAATTTCACACATTTTATTCTTGTAATATTTTACAGTCTTAGACATTTTACTAATGAAAAAAATAAGTGTATCAACAACAGAAAATAGTTATTTGGGCTGAAATACATACAATAATCTAAATAAACTGTGGTTAGGTGTAGGTTTATACATAAATACTGACCAGACAAGGACCCAGCATTCTTGAATCCTGGTTTGGACACTAATAACTGTTGCTACCCCATAATGCATTTGCATTTTAGAAGACATGCATGTGTGTGGTGACCAGCTTGAAAACAGAAACAGGATTTCAGCTCCTTTGCTCTGTGATTTCCCTCCTCCTTCCCTTCTTTTTAAATCCATAAACATATCTTTTTATTTCTTTTATTTTGCTTAAGGGTATGAGGAGGTTTAGGCTGCATGAGAACACCAGGAATCTACCCTATAGTTTCTTTCCTTCCATCACTGTGGTGCAGATACTTGGTTATTTCATGTGCCAGTTTTCATTAGTGCTTCCAGTGCTCTGTCCCTTTCTTTAGCTGCTGGAAAAATTCCTTGCACATAACGGTAGTTGGGCTTGTGATACTATTGAGCACATGGCTCCTGGTACAGACTAAGGATACATGCAGAAGCAGGCTGAAATACTGTAACCTTTGACTTGCAGGTTTAACTGGCTTATGAAGACCACGTTATAAACATTTTCATATCCATTTATAATATGGGGAGCAACTTATCAGAAAGAGGAGATCCATCTGCAAACAGGCATTTAAAATTCTTATTTATATATTAACTTTAGTGCAGTTTTTGTTCTTTTTAGTTATAAGTAGCTAAAAAGAGAAAAGCTACAGGAGAAAAAAAGGAGACAGTTCTATTTCCAATAAATGTGATAACTCTTGGCTGGTAAATATTTATTCGTATCTTCTGTTTCAGGTGAGGTTCCAATAGGCTGCTATTCGGCATTTTTACTCAAATCTGGAGAATAAGAACTTGGTCACAAAGGGAAAACTCTAGTACAGGTCCTGAAATACACAGCTGGAATATAGCATGGAAAATACACAATGTGGCATAGTTTAGCAATTATGTGAATGTGATTGTGTACAGACATTTGTGTGTTCACAGAATACACGTGTGAATGAGGATGTAAATAAGAAATTTGCAGATTGAAAATTTCAGGTAGATGTTTAGCTGCTTCTGTGCCCACAGAAATGGTTAATTGGCACAAACTTAATAAATATACATCTGATAAGGTACTCAGTCACCAGATCACTGCTTCCTCATATGCCTTGCTTAATTTTTTCTATTTTTGTCTTTGCTTTGTTGGTGGTGCTCATCTTCCACAGCCTACACAACAGAGAAGAAGAGCTTGCCATAGAGACAACAGAACAGCAGGGTTTTCTGTTTCCCAGAGCAGCTGTATAAAAAGGCCTTTGCTTCAGAAACTTTAACATAATGCCAATTTGAAAGAGTAGGAAGGTGAAATTTGTGCTGTTTATTTATTGAGGTGTACCCTTTTCCTAATCTGAACTACTTGCGATATTTTCACTTTGGATAAAGGAAAAAAAGGAAGCTGAAAAATTAACTCCATGATGAAATCCTCTCTTCTTGCTATGTTTTGATAATTCAATTAGCAGAGTGCTTTGTTATTTTCTTTTCTTCAGGACATCTGCTACTTGTTAAATAGAGATCTCTCTGTCCAAGCTGCAGTGAGAGGGTTAATGTGCATGTTCCGATGCTCCTCTCTGCTATGTTCATTGATCTTTCAGCTGCTGGGGTCCATTAAACCATCGGTATGGGTTCTTAGCAATATTTTTGTAAAGTAGTCTTGTCTAGAGAAGTCTTATCTAGTGGAAGGCTACACTGACAATTGTCTCCTAATGACCTCCAAGAATTTCCTTTCAGCCTTCCTGTTTGCAGAGCTGGTATGTTATGTCAAAAGCCCCATTGTTTGTCCTAACATGAACATTTTTAGAAAGATATTTTCTATTGAATGTTTCTGGGTTGGATATTCAGTTTTGCTTGCAGATCTGTATAAGACAATGAGATCACATTGATACCAGAAACCAGTAAGTATTTCCAATTTGAGGAGTTCTCATCTTTCTAGCAGACGAGTTTGCATATGTTGGAATTTAATCTGGAAAGCACTGTGTGGAAAACATGCAAAGGGGACCGATACCTGACCTGTAAATGAGTAACTTGCACCAATTTAAGCAAATGCTGTAAGTTTTGCAAAACTCCATTACAAAATTTCCCGATAAAGGAGTACATTTGCTGAGTACCAAAGCTTTCTGCTTAAGAGGTCTCTTCTGTAATTTCCTCTATCTGTTATCTAACTGAAAAGACAGAAACCAGAAAACAACATTTGCTGTTAGTTTATTGCTTTGGCTCAGGGTTTCTGGTATTAGTGTTAACTGCCACTGGGAACAGCAGGTGGCAATTTCCAATGGAAACGAGCAGCTACTAGACCAGACAACCCTCATTTACTTACACCCTGTGCAATGCTTCTCGGGAATATTATAAACTGTGGGCTCTTTCTCATTTGTCCTTGTTTTAGCTGACATTGTCATTCATGACTATACTGTGAGTGTAAATGATGATCTAATGTCACTTCTATAATTACTTGGCACCCTGAATAAACCGTAATCCCCCTGGGTCAATAACTGCTCTCAGTTTGACATTCAATAAACAAGTTTTTGAGAATTGCTGTAGTTTCACATTTTTTGTTCGTTTTTGGTTTGGTTGTTGGGTTTTTTTTAATTTTTTTTTTTTATTTTTTTCTTCCTGGTGCTTTCAGTGAATGCTATTCAGAGGTTAGTTCAAGACCATTAAGAAAAGAAAGGAAACAACTCTACACAATGCAAGACTGCTGAAGGGATGCCTCTGATTTTCAACACTTACTTACAAAGGCCTCTCACCTGTAGGGCCCAATTTCGTTCCAATGGAAGTTTTGAGAACGACTTCAAGGGAAGTGAGACCCCCAGCCTGGGAGGCTGCTCTGTGCACAGCCATGAACTACAGTTTTAAGGGCACATATTACAGGTATTTTAACTACGTCTGTTGCAGCCCTGCTCTATGCCTCAAGATTTTTGACAGAAGTTGACTTTTGTTGCTGTAGCCTTGAATGTGGCTCCACATAATGCAATCCAGCTAGGTGCAACCTTGCACAAGAACAAATTAATGTTCACCTAATTGAAAATCTGTACATTGATGGACCAGTCCTGTGCTTCTTCTAAAAAGTAATACACAGATATATTACATTAAAATACAGCATACTGGTCTCAAATAAATCATTCATGAACGTGCTGAGAAAAAGTTAAAGGTAACATAGTTGGCATGGAGGCAAGAACTGGGAAAGGGAGTTGCTAAGCAGCAGAAACATCTCCAAGTCCTGTGTCAGGGAGCCTGTTGGGCTATAGGCAAACGTCCTGAACAGTCTAGTAGATACTCTCAGGATTTTTAGAAAAAATGCATGTGGTTCTTTTGCCCAAGACACTTTTTAACGCCAACATGCAGTGAAATCCATGGAGATAATTTCTGTGTGCAGTTAGGTAGCAAAGAGGCCATAAAAACCCTTTTAACACTCTCAGGAGTGAAAATTGCAGCCTTAACCATATAATTTGTAATAAGTTCCTTAAATTGTTCCCTACCAAAACAGCTATGGCTTTGGAGTCCTCTTAGAAGCATCTCTCCCTGTGGCTGAGAACGAAGATCCCCACATAGGCTACAATCCCTGCAGCTTCACAACACTTCCAAAGTGAAAGGAAGAAAACAAACTTTGATCTTCTACATATCAGTAAAAGAATCTTTACAGGGGACCAAGTAGGGAGGGGAAATAGAAATGTAGATGGCTTTCATCATTATTTTGTCCCCTCGAACAATCATTTTACCTTTCTTGATCAGTGCCTTTGTCAGGAACCTTTCACAGGCATTCAAAGACTGATTCAGATCAGGAAGCACAAAAAGAAAACTGTGAGTGAGCAATGAAGAACTGGGAGGATCCAACACTAGAGGGGAAACAGGAGGCCTACGGCAGAAGGAGCAGAGGACTGAAAGAAGCAGAGGGGACAGTTCCCTATGACACCATGCATCTGCAAAATGGTGCAGATAATTGCATAAATTGGCCCAAAATTCTCTCTATCACTTCCAATGCACAACTGGTGATACTCTTTGTGCTGTCATATGTGTTTTCCAGGGCAGTAAACAATAGAGCCCATGTCTTTAACAACTGCATGCTAGACAAGTGGAGAATGAAATGAAGTATGGTAAATCTTTGACGACTAAAGCCTCCATAAACAGCTTGTATTCTCGTCACACTGGGGTTTTTTAATTTTTTTTTTTTTTTTAATTCCAGGAAAATATTATGCAATGTTTTTCTTAATTTTTAACTTATCAACAGAACTTTTTTAGCACAAAGATAAATCCCTTTGCTGCTTTTCAAAGGCCTTTTAGTATGTTAATAAAACATTTTTCAAATATTTTTGTCACCAGACTAGTAGGTTGCATGGTTTTATATTTGTTTTTCATGGAATGATTGAATTTCATTTCTTTTACTTACCTTTTTGCATGCAATAAAAAAGTTAAAAATGCACAATGAATGCAATGTGTAATGTTAAGTGTTAAAAGATTACCCAGGTTTTCCTCTCAAAGAACTGCCAACAATACTGCATACGTGACTAATATTTATCATTCAGGCTGCACAAAAAATAAAAACATTTTTTTCATAGCACACCACAGTGATTTTTTTAAAGCATAACTTAGTCTAACAGCTTGACAGCTGACTTTAATAAATGCCCTTATTGAAGATCACTCTGTCTATGTCCAACTGTCATCTCCCTGACAAGAAACCCCTCTAAAGACACTGAAGCATGCAGAAATGCCAAGAGTATTGGCCTTCATGAGATCTAGACTACCACAAGGTCTTTCCCAAAGAAAGACCTTTCTGCACAAGAGCCACACTAAAGATACACTGAGAAAAACTGTAAGGGACTGTGGACTTAAAACCCCACAAAATCTCAGGATCCAGAAAATATTTTTTCTGGAAGCAAGAAAGCAAGAATATGAGCATAATAGCCAGATTTGCACTATGCAGCATGTAGCGATATAAAGGTAGGAAGTGTAAGGTGGCAAAACTTGCTGGTGTAGATATAGGCTTAGAAAGTGGACAAAGCCTCGGTGTTATTCTTTGGGACACCTACAAATGTAATAGTTTTTTTGAAGTGCAGACAATAGTGTTAAAAGCACTTCTCCACAAGCCTGTTCTCCAGTCGAGGTGGTTCAGCAGGTTCCAAAGAAGCAGTCTAATTTTTCATTCTTGTCCCTACATCTATTCCCTATAGCGTGATCATGACATACAGCAGATCTGTGTTAGATATCACTGTCGTTGCATCTCTGGAATACTCTTGATGACTTTAACAATTAAAGTAAAAAAATTACTTCTGAGTTTTACAATGGCTGTCAGTAAGGGTTGGAAGAACAGATGACTGGCCAACATCCTTTGGAAATGAACAGTGAGACAGCTTTCTTCCTACATTACACTGAAGGACCCTTACTCCTGACTATCACATGTTGCAATTTTGATATGCTTAATCCCTGTGTGCTAATTGCCCTCCTTTCTCACTGTTTTTTCTAGGATGATTATGGCTTTCAGAACAAAAAAACCCCAAACCCATAAACCAAACCAAACCCAAAATAAAATTAAACCATTTATACATAATATTGATTTTTTTTTTTTTTTCCCTCAAACTGCATGGTCATTTCATAGCATCCTCTTATTCTTCCATCCTTTTTTGGCACGATCAACTGAGTAGTATGAAGGTTGCTAACTAAGAGCCTGCGTTTCATAGTCCCTGGTGTGCAATCAAAGCTTGAAACCAGGGGGGTGTTGCCAGCTGCACCACTCACTTCTTGCCGTATGCCTCAAGCCAAGGCTGCTCTGAATGTCTGTGGTAACCACTGAAGTAGCAGTGAGGAGAGGCAGAAACCAGAGATGGAGAACTGTCTTTCGGCAGTCAGGAAAAGGCAGCACTTTTCATACAATTCACACAGAAACGGGTACCTACAATGGGAATTATAAGATAGCGGGGACTGGATATTAAGCATCTTTCCACTGGATCGAAAAGCTCAGACCTAGGCCAGGTCTGCGTGGGCCAAAGTCTGTCATTATTTAGTAATTGTTCAGTGCTCTGTGTAAAGTGAATTGATAGGTTCAAAGAGCTTTTGGAGAAAAGTGACCAGTTTGTTTAACGATACTATTAAAGAAGAACTTTCTCTGGTAGTCTAAGGAGAGAGACCTAAGGTTAAGACAAACAAGGCAGCATTTTTTAATTTTTTTAAAAGCAATTGGAAATTGGAAAAGCGTCCTTAATTTTTTTATGTATAAATTTCAGACTATTATTCTCAATTGAAATCTGTTAGTACTTCACTTTATTGAGCAAATTGTCTGTTTTGAATTCAAAATCTTCCTTGGAATATTGAAAACAAATATATTCTTTTCCTTTGATATCTTGGCCCACCATTTTTATACATGGTTAGTTTTGGGTTACATATTGTTCTCTAACAAAGGAAGCCCAGTGCAGAGATAGCCACAATAGGAAGCTGAGAGGGGAGCCTGAGAATGGAGATTCTGAGAGTTTAGACGGGATTATTTATAGTTTTGTTTCTTTTCTTCCTTTTTTTTTTTCTTTCCATTTTTCATTTTATGTTGCAGAAAATAAAAAGCTCACATAACATTCTTGAGAGAAAGGCCATTCATACTTACCTTCTTTCACTGACAGTTCTGTGCCACAGGTTCTGTATCTGGGTACCAATAGACTGATCATGGAGACACTAACAGATCTCTGTTCAATGAGGAAACTGGTTCAGAAAATAAAATTAAAAGGGAAAAAGCTTATATTTTCCCAGGTATCAGCCAAGAAAAGTGACACTTCATCTTTTTCACTGTAACTTTTATTATATTTTTAAATTTAAGTCTCTGCCCACTTTCTCTTCCTTTTCTTCCCCATTTTTTACTTTAGATAACCATCAAATTCTCCTCCAACTTACAAACAGGTTTGCACCTTTGATAAATTACAACACTTGTCAAAAAACTGTCATTGCTTTAAAGCAGTAATGCCCCTGTCTTGAGACACTTCCCTTCTGTTTTGCTCATCTAGAGAAGACTTAGACTATGTGCTTGGAAGCACAATGTCGTTTTACCTTTCTTTACCTTGTGAGAGTCTAACTAAACCCTTCCAATTACAGTAATTTCAAGTTCCTCTATTCAGGCCACATGTATTGTGTCCTTGCAGGAGCACACTGTTAAATCTTACTTAAGTATTTTGCCTCCATTCCAGCAAGGCAAATACTGCAATTTCCTCACACTATGTAATATCAGGTTGCTGGTATGACTAAAATCTGTAATATATCTTTAAGAAAATAAGACCATTGGAGATACAGCCTTATATAGAAAGAACATCCACAGTCTTTGAAAAGTACCATACCATGGCTGACAATATGTGCATTTTGTGAAGAGCTTATGGCTGGTTTTGGTCAGAAAAAAAAAGAGCAAGAGAGCCATCTGCAATAGCACCATCTGCTGGTCCTTATAATTTGGTAAAAATTGACAGCCTCTGACTGAAAACCGTACTGATCATCATGGACACTGTTTACGTACACTTACTTTTAGGAAACTGCCAGTATGAATGGAAAATTTTGCAGTAAAAAGCAGCTCATTCTAGTGCATAATGATTTGTATTTTGTAGAATGGCCAAGAGTTGGCAGGAGTTCAAATTTCTTTTAATACTAGGCTGTGAGGTTTAAAATAGGAATGACTGTCTCCTGCTTGCATTTTACCTTACCTTAAGATTAAAAATAAGAACTTTAAGGTACAGTGTGTGATGCATGCAATTTGTCTGCAAGGGTATTTGTACCATGTAACTTCTTTTCAGAATATTTCCCCTTAAAATGGAAGATACATATTATGAAAATAGAGATTAGTTCATATTTTGGGTTTCATTTCCATTGATTAAACTCAAATGATACTTTGAAGGCTGATTCAGAAAAGAAAAAATCAGACTAACTGAGTATGACAGAGAAGAAAGTTTTACAAATGGAAAGAAAAAGAATGAGGTGAAATCTTAGTATTACCAACCTTCGTTAGCAGCATCCCTTAAAAAAAGCAGAGAATGATGTTGGGTTGTCTTCAGACCAATTGCATAGCTCCTCAGCTGCTGCTAAAGTTAAGTGAGGGTACCCAACACAGAATGCCTACATATCAAATAATAAAAGACAGTATATAAAGAATTTGTAAAGCAAAATAGTTTGCAAATACAACTGTGGGACAGCCAATTTCAATCTCTTCAGTCACCAAGTAGTCTTTCTTCAGGACTCTGTTCACTTTTTAGTAACAAAGAAAAAAAGCTAATATTCAGTTAGCATTGGATCTTGTACCAATACTCAGGCTAGAAATTTTTATTAAATCCCCGTCTGTATTTCCCAATTTGTGTCAGATAACCCCCAGAACAGTCTCTTGTTCTGTTACAGAATTTTGGATCCTTGAGTAGAAGCAAATCAGAATGGAGCTGAATGATGCATTTCAGACAATTATTTATTCACCGGAAATGTGGTAACCAAAATGGAGGGCTTCAAGAAGTACTGGGTGAAGTTGAGTTATCCAGCAACGTTTAGCCAAAATGAACAAAATATGGCAGAAATGGTGAAAGTTTGTTTCATTACTTCTGAAACATTTGTTTTTCACACACTAGTAAGAAAAGCCAAGGAAATGAAGGATTAGCTACATCAAATTAGTACCACTGATAACAAAGGGCAAGGAAGCAACCTGCAGAAGGTCTCCAAGGAAACCACTGGCAGAACCAGAAACTGAGGCCAACTCATAGTGTCACATTCCAGTTGCTATTATTTAGACTATAGAAAAGGTCACTGAATTTCTTCAAGGCTTAAATGTTTCTTTAATATAGTCTCTAAGAAAAATATTCTTGATTCTTATTAGTAGATGACAGGATTCTAATAAAAACACAGATATATACTGACCCACATGCCAAATAGGAACCAGATACTGTAGATTTCCATTTTTATTAAAAATTAGTTGAACTCAGTCTCCATTTGCCCAGAACTTAGGACACACCAAATGCATGAAGGCCCTTCAACATTTGACATAATTTTATTTGTTAGGAACCCACTTTTATTTGCTATTAGAATATATAGCACATTTCTAACACTTCACCAAATTTCTTTAAAGACTGCTAACACAAGAAGAATGTTTCATGGAAGTTGTGAAAACAACTTAAAAATATTTTTTTATATTAAAAAATGTCATGCTGGAACTACAGCTTTTCTCAGAAACGCATGGTTTTGGTCAAAATCTCAAAAGGAATTATTTTATTTTAACTTTACCTACTTTTTAAACATATTCAGACAGAACTTTTAGTCAAAATGCAAGAAAGACAAGCCTGAGCAGTCAGTATTGTTGTCATCACGATTGTAATTTGTGAGATCCATGCTCAAGTTCATGCTGTTATTGTTATTATTCAGTGCAGACAGAGCAGAAGGCCATGGAAATGTACCCTGTTTCATTTAAATCCTATTCTTAACCACCAAATAATAGAGCCCAATACACTACACGATCGTACAAAGTGGAACAGCTGTAGTAGTACAACTTGAAGAGAGAAGTGAAAGTCTCATTCTGTAGCCAAGTAGGATGCTCAAGTGATTCAAGTAAATCTGAAGCACCTTTCTTCTTCCTCATACTTCTTTCCACAAAGGCATAAGGAAAGTTCATTTAAATGAAAATCAGACTACAGCCAATGCTACAAAAAAAAGCATAATTTAGTGCACAATAATTTTTCCCTGCTCTCTTGATTTTATACAGTAGTTACGGTAAAATAGTGCTTTCATAAACAGAGGTATGTATACATAAATTTGCTAATGCTTCTTGTTCATTTTTCTCCATTTCCCCAACAGTCCAAAACCATGTTTCTCTTCTTTCCTAAATTCTCTACATAGAATGAACCTACTGACATCCCAAGTCTCTGAACACCAAAAATACACTCTGACTTTCATGAAACAGTGAAGTGACCACTGCTTTAAACAGAAAGATTCACTAAAAAAATGAGGTTAACATGTTTCTTTGCGATTCATGCTAGATATAGTTCTTAGTATTTGTGCCATAGCTAGATTATTTCTTGAGAAAATTATTGAAACAAGTGATGATGCATATAAGTGGGAATATTTGTGTATCATGTCAGAAAGCTACATAGACACAGAAATCTTACAAGCTCTGACATCATACAGGTGTGAATTTGCTTTTGGTTCAGTTTTTTCCATTTCTCCCATCAGTCCAAAAAGATTTCTTGGTCTACGTAGCTTTTCTTACAGTGTAAAGAATCTTGTAGAAGAAAATACAGAATAGCTATACCTAAATGACTCACAGCATACCTATATTTTGTAATAACGTTTAGATTATCTTAGAAAAAGCCTTAATAATTTAAACCATTTAGCTATAACACAATATACTATATACATTGCCAGCCAAACAGCCAAGAATGTGTTAAAAAACAGATTAGAAAACATTCTTGTGGTATTTCTGTGCTGCTCAAAAAAAGTCTTACTATCAGTATAAAGCAACACTTCACTCCTTTATTCAGTGCCACTGTGTGGCTTATTTTTTGTGACACACATTTCATTTTACGTAAACTAGTTACAACACTGCCTGTAAAAGAAATCAATCTCATCAACTCAGAGGGGGCAATTTTTTCATCTCCAGTTTGACAGGAAAGGGTACTGCAAAATGAATTACTGGAGGAAAGATGTGAGGATTACTTCTAAGTACTTGCTGACATGTTCCTCCCAGATATCTTTTGGCACAGTTTCACTGGGAACAGACTCAAGCTTTACAGAAAAAGTGTTTACAGGGGACCAACAGTTAGTGTAAAAGATTTTATCAGAGCAACCTGAGCCAAATCTATAGTATTGTTGGTCCTACCATGTGTAATAGTTTACTCTGTCTGTAGGTGCTTCATGACTAATGGAGTCAGGAGACTATAATGCTTTCATAAATTAAGATATTTAAATATGGGATTTTCATCCCTTTTTGTTTGTTCACAGCAAAGAAAGTGCAGGACTGTTGTTAGGTGATTATGATGCTGAGGTGAGGATGTGGGGGATAACTACAAATGCCAATGAGCAATCTTCAGTGTGAAAAGAACTCTGAACTACAGGGGACTTCCAAAATTCCTAAAATCCGTACTCTTCATGATACGACTGGCTTCTTTGCCCATGCTGCAGTTGGAGAATAGGGTATTTGGCAATTCTCTACTGCTATTTTGCACACGATTGCTTCCTTAATATACGCATCCCTTCTCTGACTGTGTTAACAGAGAGAAAAGCAGCTTCCTTCTTTCGCATATACATGTACATACATGTGTAAACATACACATATGTATTTCTTATATTATTCATCAAAACCTCTGCATCCTTTGGGTATCTAAAATGCTCTGGTATAACGGATGAGGGCAATAGGGAAAGTCTTTAAGCTTGGTATCATTTAATAGAAATCTTTATATCTTCCATTTATATTGTTTTATCTAGTCTATTCCACTAATTCATGAGGGAGAGTTCTGTTGTTAGGGTCACTAACACAGAGAATGAAAGAGAAGAAATATCCCTGAGTAAAAACCTTATAAACAGCTATTCAGTGAATTTAATTCTTTTTGGAATACTGCCACCAATTACTTTTTGGCATGCTGACTTACACAGTATTTTATACCAGCAGTTGCCATGTGTACACACCATCAGAATTACCCTAATTGGCTGAGCATTTTGGAAGTTTCAGCCTGTCCTGACTTGAGCTCACGCGGACTAGAGAAATGAGAAGGTAAAAAAAAAGTAAAACTTGATGTCAATGTTATTGATAAGAAGGGCCACACAGCCTGTCCACCCTTCTGAACTGTGGAGATCTTTTTTTCCCTTCTCTCTCTGCCATGTTTTCAGACTAGAGATTCCCATTTAATACAAATAAAATTTAATTTCAAGGAAAAGAAAAGGCTTATCATGGAACATTCTCAGTGGT
This sequence comes from Burhinus bistriatus, assembly GCA_013397275.1. NCBI lineage: Eukaryota > Metazoa > Chordata > Aves > Charadriiformes > Burhinidae > Burhinus > Burhinus bistriatus. The sequence goes on along the minus strand of VYXH01001117.1, from coordinate 199,110 downwards.
CTTGTAGTGAATGATCCAGCAAAAGCAACATGTGTGTAGAAGGACTGAGAGGCATTTCTGTGGACTTTTAGACATGGAGTACTCATTTTACACATGAAGCACCCATGAACAGATATTTTCATAACTCTAGTGAGACCAGTGAAGCTAAGACCATTTTCATCCAGGAGAGGTCACATCTCTAAAAATTCTTAGTCCAGGCCAGCAGGGAAACTGTCGAGTCCAGCCATCTCTTTTTCTGGCACTAACCCAATACCATATAGATAAGAAACAACAACGTATGATTGTGGACTAAGACAGAGAGGAAGCTCTCCTATATCCTAAACTCTAATGACTGGAGTGTGGCCTAGTTTTTATAGACTTCATTTACATTGACTTTGTGACTTTTCTACTGTAAGCATAGATACTCTTGTTGTCCATTAATATATTAGGCTGTTTTGAATCCTATTGAGCCCTGACCTAAAAGATAACTTGTGGAACCAATTATCTCAAGGTAATGATGAACTCTGTATAAATTTATTTCCTTTCTATTCATTTGAAAGGGGGTATCTTTCAGTCTTATAGACTGTCACATCAAGTTATTAGAGGAGCTGACTTTGTTTGCTGTCCCTACATTATAAATTATTTTGAACACTTCTATACTTTCTTTTTTATTGTCTTTTCCCTGACTCTATAAACTTAAAACTTTTCTCTTTAAATGCTGCTTGATTTTGTCAAGTATATATATATACAAGAATGTATAATGTGCACATTCAAGAGTAGATGAAACATTGAGATCCATATGTCAGTTGCATAACATAAAACCAAGGAACTTGCTCTACTTAATTAAAGGCAAAACAATTTTCTTTCTCATTAAGATCATTGTCAACTACTTTTATAAAATGTCACTGTTAGTCTTAATGTCTAGTTTCTCAAAAAATGTTTATGCGAATCTTAGGTCAGTGTACCAAGTAACTATTACAAACAAAAATATGTATAAAAATTCTCTCTCAATTTTCATAATTCATTATTTCTGACATGAATTGATTTCAACAATAAGATTGAATTTGTGTTTCTTGTCTTCCAAGCGATCTTTCCCAAGTATGAAGGCCATTACAAAAACTTCTACAGAGGATTTTATGAAAATTTAAATTAACTGCAATTGTTTATTTCAATGGTCAGTAAACAAAATGAGAAAAGTCTGTGCTTTCTTTATGCTGGGTACCACAGAGTGCAGTGAAGGCTTCCAAGTGAATTGGATGCAGGTACCCAATTCTTACCCAAGCCATATTTTGTTTCTAAATTTTTGGCCTATTACTTAACTTTTAGAATATCACGGGTCTAAGAAAGAATACTCTCTTGAGCACTGAGTGAATAGAAAAAAACAATACTTGGCCCAAAGTGCTGACAGACTGAAAAGGCTCATGACTGAAAAGCTTCAGCTGAGAAACTGAAGTAAAGATACTGAAGTCTTAACAGAAAATCATCTCATTCAACCAGATGAAAGGGAAAGAACTTGAGAGAGGGCTCACTGGAAAAAAAATGCTACAAAACAATATTGTCTAGAAGAAATTTTAAATTCAGACATGCATAGACTACACTCACTATTCTCAGTAAGAGTTGTCTGCCTATTGCAGAGAGCAGAGTTCATCTTTAGCAACTTAGGCACAGTTCCGAAGTGATGCTTTGTATGTTGTACAAAGCTTACATTATTCCTAGGTTGACAAAAATAACAGACAAGATTCTCCCCTGCCCTCCTTGGCTTTTCGCCATTGTACCCATTACTGAAACAAATTGTCCAATCCTCATTATAAAGATGAGGTCATGTCTTGTGATGGAGTTTTGGGGCTAATTTCCTGAGTGAATCAGGAATGTATAGCTCACTTAAGACATGTTCCAAAATCCAGTGAAATCAGAAGGACTATGTAATGAATGTTGGATTAAGTGCTGTATCTCTTACCAGTTAAGAAGAAAGAGATACACTCTTTTAGCCCTATAGTTAAAAGCATCATCAAATGCCTTACCCGTGAGTTATTGCAGGTAGAGGATATAAGATAATACATAAGGAGAACAGAAATCAGAGAACAGAAAATATTTGCTAATTTTATGATAAGGACAATAGTATTGAGTTTTGTCTTCTACGAGGCCCTCTATTACTTGCTACCATTCAACATAATGAAGCATTTTCAAATTCAAGATCAGGAACTGAAGTTCTGAATTTATATAAAGAGTTGAAAGCCTTATTAAAATCTCCACCCTCAGCTAATAATGTGTTCCTTGCTTTCAGTTTCAGCAAGAGGAAAAGTTTTCTATCCTACAGACAATACTAAAATAAAGACATCAAATATGATGTAACATTTTATGTAACAGTGAATTCAGTAAAACAATGTGTTAAGATTCAGAAATTTACCTTATGTTCCTAACAAAAGAACAAATAACTGTAACAATAACAAACTCAAAGAAGTGGTCTGGAAGCGGGCTATTACAAAGCTTCTCAGAAAAACCTGGAAGCTGGTTATTTGAATTGAGAACTTGAGAACCAACTCAGAAACTCAAACATAAAGAAGTATTTGTATTCCACTCCTGAAGTTTATCTGTGTTTGCACTGACAAAGATGAAGTTCTCAGTGGAAAAACAATGGCTGGTTTGTTAAGCCTGTGTATTTTCTATTTTCAAATGTCCCATCTACAAGACATCAAATAAACAATACATGACACCTACCTTCAGTGTAGCATTTTATAGCAAGAACAAATTTAGCTGGAAATACTGTAAGACACTTTGGTCAAGACTAAAGCTGTCTGAAAGTTGCAAATATATTTTTAAGGGAAAAGAAAGGAAACTTAAAGGTGTCTTTAAATAGACAGAAATCACACCTTTTTTTTTTTTTTTGCAAATGGTATGTAATATCATAAAAAGATTAATTTACAATACAGCAAATACTTACAGTTAAAGTATTCATGTGTGTATACATGTGCATCCATATACATATCCATGAATATATATGTATGCATCTATAGAAATTTATGCTCATTTGCATACTCACATTCAACATGATAGTGAGATAAATGGCCCTGACTATGAATGAGAATGAGACGTTATGTTTTCCAGTTGCAGAGAGTGGATCACTACCTTAATGTAACATCTGACATACTGGAAAACTGAAATGCACAAGAGCACACAGTTAAAGTATTCTTTTAAGAAGGAGGAGGCACAAGGATCAGATCTCAGGGAAGCGCCTAAGGTCAAAATCTTTAGTCTACATGGAGAATGCAAAGCTCTGCTGTTTCTGTGGTGCTGCTTTGCACTTGCACTCAGGGCAGGATTTATGAGAAAATGACAAGTGTCCTTCAAAGGTTCTGGCTTGCTTTTTAGGTTTCTTTCCTTTGGCATTCTCCCGTAAACAACATAACACTGAAAAGACTCTCCCTTCTGACTAAACAGATAAAAGGCTTTTTATGTGGAAGGGTTGGTTTAAAAACAAAAATAAAATCAATTCTATCTAGAAAGAACAAGTAAAAAGGCTTGAATTCCAGGGGCCTTAATCTCCATTTCATCATTTTGTCTGTAAATATTTACTTACGAACTTTTGCCACAGACAGTGGCATTTGGGTGAAGATCAATATTGACATCTGGTCTATAAACCACTGTATTAGATATCATAATAGATCTAGAGAATCTCAACTCCAAAGTCTTGTGAGATCTTCGACATTGTCACGTTGTGAATATAAATCTGACCGGGTACTTTCAATTCATAGTTAGCTTAAGCCTCAGGTGCACTCAATTTATGCTCAGCACAGCCAAAAAAGTGAAAGAGAATGAAATCTTTAAGTTATGTGTCTGCTTCTCTAACCTTGTGATATCCAGGACTTGTAAATGCCCTCCTGTATAATCCAGGGCAGCCTAAAGTCTCGCCTACTTTCAATTACACAAACTTCAGGGACTGCCTAGAAGCTGGGCAGTATCAAAAATCCTGACCTGTTACTACTTGCCAAAATAGTTGATAGAAGGGCTGGGAACCACATGAGAAAGGCCATGCAGAAAAAACCACACAGATGAGTCAAACCCTTGAGTAAAGACTAGAAGGTTCAAGGGTAAGAAATGCACAATAGGGTTAAGTAGTATGCCTGCATCTCATATTTCACTTGATAAACACTAAGATACTACTAAGAATAAAGATTTATAAAGCAGATTGGATTGCTTATCAGTATAAGCAATCACCAGGACTGAGACTTTGAAAAACATCAGTTAAAATACTGCCTTTTCCTTTCTTCAAACCAACCAGACTCATGCGATCTGTCTCTTAGACAAAAAGAAAGATGATGGATGAGAATATTGCACAATATTGAACTACAGTGTTGATCTCCCTGATATAAATGTGATTCCTCACAATAAGGGAGTATTTGTATAGCATAGCACTCATGTGAAAAGAAGAATTCTACAAAGAAAATTTTGTGGAAACTTTGGGTGAACCAGAGTTTAAAAGTGAAAAAAGTAGAGAAGCAGAATGCAACTTTCATGAAAACTTTCTCACCTTGCCGCCTCTATTACCTGTAGCAGTAATCATATGGAAAGTGAATGATCTTTTTGCCTTATATTATCCATTTTTCAAAGTAATACCTAGTAGTCCTTTGCATAATTTTCATTGTGAATGTGCCAGTCTTCAAAAACTTCTGCTCTATTCATTCCTAGCTGTGATTCTTTCCACTCTGAAAGCAAGCTGAACCGATAGTCTCCAATACATATACTTTAGCATTTTCTCTTTTTGGGGCGTTTCAATTTGTTGGTGTTTTTTTTGGCTCTGTATGTTCATTGTTAGCTCATTGTCCTACAGTGAACCTGACAATGAACCATCCATTCATTGTTATTTTTCATATGGCTCATTATTATGTGTTATTTATGATGTAATAGTGCATAATTTTTATGACAAGGGTACAGAGCATTGTACTGTCAATGCCAGATTTTGCTAAAAGGATAGAAAACAAAAGCAAATTTCAAATTTTCTAATATCAAGGTTTGCATCTAAAACCGGATGAAGCAAGAAATGGATTTTGTCTGAAAGTTTTGTCAATTGTCTGGAATTTTAATGAAAGCCTGGAATTGAAATTAGGTTAATCTACAATAAAGGTCACGTCTAAAGTTCAAGGGAAAACACGTGAATCTTTCTTTTGCCAGGAGAGACTGCCTTGAGAAAAAATGTTGATGATTATGTCATATAAATAATTCCAGACAAAGCAGAAAAGACTAGGGAACCTGCAACTGCTACTGCTTTTACTTCTGCAGTCCACCACTACACTTCCCCTTCATCTCACCAACAAAACATGAAGGTGAAAGATACAGTCTCTTTAACTGAATAACTTGTTTGTTAGGACAAATTAATGATTTTCTTCTAACTGGAATACACATGCCACAGTGACCTGATTGTGTGGTATTGCCCACATTACAATGATATCTGAATTTCTCCATGGTATTTGAGTAACTTATTTCAACTTATGGTATGAAATGAGAAAATTCCCAGTACCACCTTTAATATCTGGAACGCATTCCAGATAGTCTGCCTGACTATGTCTGCCCAAGCACAATGGAAAAACGACGTCATTTTCTCCAAAAGTTTTCATGTGAATCTACCTGAGTTCAATAAATTTCAAGGAGTGTGAGGTCACAACCATCAGTAACAATACTAAAAATGATTAAATAATTTAATAGCAACTCTCCCACGTGGGTATCCAGGAGCAATTTTCTGTATTCTTAGATTCCAGTCACAAAGTTCAAAGCAGCACTAGCAATTAATCTCCTAGCTTGAATGGTAAATTGTTACACCCTTTCTGTGAAGAAACAGTTTATGCTGTTAGGTGTGCACCTGTTAGTGATTAATTCAGAGTAATAGTTTCCTGCCTTGATAGAAAACAAGCTGGTTTCCAATGAGTAAAATTTTATCTTTATATATAAATCGATGCCTTCTGAGTGTGCTAATATAAATATACATATATTTTTCCAATTCCAAGGTTTCTTTAAAATTCACTTGATGATTCAGCCATCAGCATTCCTAGGCAAATTTCACATTTTGCACTATTGAGCAAGTTTAAGGATTAAGTTCATTTAATTCAAAACTTCTTTTCTATATAACTTACTTTCAGGCTTTAGGGAGGGTCATCATTTTAGACTACATTTTTTATTCTGAATAATTCAGCCATGGTCCTTTGCGTTTATCAGTAGCTGACTTCAAGTGAACATGTAAAGTGTTGATACTCAAATGTGTGTGCATGTATAGGATGTGTTCATTAGGAACTAATGTTAGAAAATATGAGTACATTTGATTATGTGCTTGATCAATAAAAATTTCATTTATAACACTAAGTCCTTTTTTTTTTACTTTCCATACAGAAACGCACATTTTCTCATCCAGTCCTTAACGTTATAATCCTGACTATCTAGAAGTAGTAACTGTCAGAGAGCTATTTTCAAATTAATTTTCAGATGAATCCAGAAGGGATAGTTTCTGCTGTGAAATTGTTTTTTCCTGCACTTTTTGGACATATGTGTGTTTTACCATCATACCTCCAGACTGTCAAGAAAATATAACATCACAAGGAGTAACAGCCAATTCATTTTTATTTAAGAAGATGATTTCACAATTCTTTTTTTTTTATAGGTTAGATTTGAAGAGACTTGAAAGTATCACTGAGGCAATATTTCACAGTGGAAACAAAATCAAAAACAATTTATAGTTTTCTGAAGTTAAACCCATATTGGCATATCTAATTATTGGCATACTAATACTAGCTGACTCTCCAATGAAAGGGCAGGTGAGACTGCTGAGGGTAGCTTTAAAATATGCTCTGGTCATCTGTGTAGGTTTCGTCTGAACATGGAGTATTAATTCTGCTATTCCATTAAAAAAATGAGAATAATTACTATAGCAACCACAGAAATACATGTGGTATATGGTATGTTGCCTGCAAGATACAGAAAAGTTCCTTGGAGAAATTAATTACTCTCAGTTGAGTTTGAGTTGATGTACAATACTCTCTTAAATACAATAAGAAAACCCACATATTTTAATTTTTCTCAGCAGATACTGGTTACTATTTCTAACTATACTTAAATATTAACTGAGCTGGCTCCATTATACTTGTGACTATTACTTTTTATTGATAGAGCTTTTAGGCTTACCCTGAAAGAAAGGCAGACAAAGATTAATTCATCCCCAAACTAATACAAGAGAGAGGAGAAACCTCCACCACAAAGTTACGGGATTCCTTATCAGAAAAGTATTTTCCTAATCTCTGATTGTTAAAGCCTTTTTTGTACTCTGAAGCAAGAGGGTTTTCTATCCTTTCATAAATTCTCTCCTTTCTAGTCTGGATCTCACACCACTGAAGTCACAGGAAACTCATTCAATTCAATTGGTGCAGGGTCAAACACTTAATCCTTACCATCATACATTTGTATATTCTTGTTATCCGTGTAAATGTTAAATCCTGTTTTCAATCCTGATAAGCTAATGGCCTCAGCGATACCTTGAGGCAATGAGTTCCCAAAGCTACTCGTGTGAGAATATACTTCCTTTTATCAGTCATAAAGTTGTTGCATTTCAATTTACCTGAATGTCTAGTATTGCAAACGGAGGTGAAGGGATGCGTCTTTTTCATTTTTTCTCTGCACTACGTTAATTTGTCCACTTCTACCTTTTCCAGTCCTATTTATCCTCTTTCTTAAGTAAACAGTTCAACCCTTTTCAGTCATATGGAGACAGAATTTTGAGTGCCTTTTCTTTCCACTGAAAGTAATGCTGAGTGAGTTTGTTCTTGGTTTAATCGAACATTAGGCAGCAGGACTGCTACTTCCAGATTCTGATCTAGTAATAAAGCTTTACTTGATGTTATGTTTAATTTGATTTCAAAATCAGTGTTAATTTAAGTATTTTGAGAAAGATATTAAATAATTCTGATGTACAGGAAATTTTTTCCACCAGCTAAGCTTCCTAAAATATATGTGAGAAAAATTTGTGTAGACAAAGGACTTGAGAGTATAGAAGTAGACAAATAAATCAGAAGGAGTTGTGGACATTTTATACATTTTATGTATTTTAATTGCACTGGCACTTTCATTTTTCTGTAATTGCACTTTAATTGCATATATTTTTCTAAATTTAAAAAAGTAGTTAAAACGGCATTGTACTAGATGAAATAATTTCAGGCACTTACTGCAGATGTTTTAAACAATTCATGTGTGGAACAATTTCATAGTCCTATTATATAAGGCATTTAAAAATTGCACTTGAGTAATTCCGCCTGCAATCAGTAAAGATCCCACAATACTGTTTTTTTAGTCATCAATGAAAGCAAAGCTGAAATCTGTGAACTAAAAGTCTATTTCTTCTGCCTTCTGGGAGGCCTCCTGAGGTTCTGAAGTTTTGAAAATCATACAGCTTAGATGCCTACTTCTGAATTTAGGAGACTAACTCAAGGAATTCTGCTTTCAGATATGGCTCTTACTGTTTGTTACTTACGGATCCATTTCTGTATGGTATCTGTCTGAATTTTAAGCCCTTGTAACCAGAATTTCTGCTAGGTTTCTGTATGTGGCTAGTGGTTTGGATTTCCTTGTGAGAAACAGCTTACAATACATTATTCCTTGAAAATGTTGGACTTTCTTTGAGTACCACTCCCACGCGTAACATGTGTCGGGCTTGGTTGGCAGTGACTACAGTTAATTTGTGGAACCCGAGGTCACATATTATTTTAGAAAATTTCAGCCTTTGAATTCTACATAACTGCAATTATCTAGCAGACTGCTAACACTGCAGCAATTAATATTACAATTAATATTATTTTAGTGGCCAGAAACCATATTGAAGGTGAAGACTCATTTTGTACAAGGCATTAACATATTCTACAATTATCCTTGAAGGATTTGTTATTGAATTTAAAACTAGAGGTAAATGTGGCAATGACAGACAAACTAAAAAAAGATAGAGGAGATGAAAACAGCAAGTAGCAGCTCTGCCTGAAATCTATTGCTGTATATCTGTGGGTTTCATTGTACCATCAATGTTTAAGCTAAACCTCTCAGTTAATTCTTCAGGAGTTCTGCTTAAAAAGTAGAAATTACAGTATAGCTCTTCATGTTTGATTTTTGCTTTTTTGCTGGCATGTATCTTGCTTTTCATAGTCCAGGGTGGTTTTAATAGTATGTAGGTTATTTCCTCTGGTCCCATAAACAGGTGAACCATTGTTTATACAGATTCAGTATTGGTGAACCAATAAACTGTTTATAGGCCGTTGCTAATGAGAAACAACTATTTGTAATTCTAGATTTTGAGATGGTTATCAAGACAGCTCAGTGTAATAAAGTATATGAAACTATTAAGTTTCTCACAGCCCAGTGATGTCCCATTAGTGACCAGCACAAAGGTAGTGCAAAAAAATAGCAGACAATTACAGCTGGGTAAGTATTAAAACTAGAAAGTGAACTGAGAAACATCCCTGATGCAATATATACAACAGTGAAATGAATTTGCCATCTTCATTTTGTTTCTGCCCATGTAAAACTCTCCCTTGGCTTTAATAATGGAAATAGATGCTAGGATGCAGAGCAAATGTTCCAAATACCTACATTTTTAAATATGAGTTATCTATACACTACCCTTTCCAAGCATAAACATAAAAAAGTAATGTGCAGTTTACTCTAGCTTAATATATAATAAATATTAACAGCAATACCATTTAGAACTTTTATAGCACTTTTCATCTGCAAATCTCAAAGCAGCTTACACAAGGGGGATAGCAGAGTAGCTCTAGCATCAAAGAGCCTTTCAGACTCACACATCATCCATTTGACGAGCGTAAAGAACACAAAGTCTGAGTAATATGTTCATCCCACAGGTGAAGTTACAGCTAAATCTTGCATCAGTGCTATGTATAGAGTTTATTTTAGCAACAGTCTAAAAGAAGAAGAATTGCAGCACTGAAGCTATGAAGATATGCAAAACTGAAGGCCTAAAGGTTAGCATCCAGACTTCCACCAAAAAAGCAGAAACTCAATTCTAGGCTGGTAAAACATGCATCATAATGCTTTGAGTATCGGTCACATAGGTATTTTTCAGTGGGGGATGAGGAATGGCACTAGGACTTAGATTCTACCAGTTCCGACCATACCTTGTGAAAGAATCAGGCAAGGAACAAATCAACAAAAGTATTATCTTTACAGATAACCTGTTTTTACGTGGACAGTCAAAGGATGAAGAAAGTAAGTTCAAAAAAATTCAGCAGAAGTTTTTGCAATGGAAAATCTTTAAAAAACACACTTTTAGCAAAAATACGTTATTCCAATCAACTTTTATTCAGGGAGGCAGTGTTGTTCAAAAAAGCAATCTTTGCCTCCACAGTTCTCCTTTTTCTCCAGTGTTTCTTCCTTCAACTCTTTTCTCAGCGTTTTGCACTAGAAAAATTGGACAGTATGAGGTTAATGAGAAAAGATAGGAGGAAAAGAAAGGAAAATAAAAATATTTCATACTGATTTTTTTCTTTTTTGATTTAAAATATAATCTGAAAATTAAAGCTTTTCACTGTTTTCACAAATAAAAGTTTTCAGGAATAAGGATGTATAGACCACATACAGTACCTAGTATATTATGGATGCTAATGGAGACAAATAATAATTTGATATTTCTGTCACAAATACTTTCTGAACAATTGCATTCCTGATGTTTCTGCCTTGTGTCATTTAATGCTCTATCTGATGCCTACATAATTGTCTGATAACAGAAAACAGTCAGGAAAGATCACCTACAATTTCAACCTTGTTTCTCGTAAAAGGAAAAAAAAAAAAAGAAAAAAGAAAAAAGGTACATTCTAGCAACTTACGGCACATTTTTCTATAATTTTCAGTTGATCTCTCTTTTGAAATACTGCTAGACAGACAGCAGGTTATATATCAATGCTTCTTTGATCTCCTACATTTAATTGGGGACACCAACAAGATCTTTCATGTTTAGAGGCCAGCAATGAATAAAAAGCAATGTTTCATGTAAAGCTTGACAAATTGTCTTTTCTTCTTTTTCTTTTTTCTTTTTTTTCCTTTTTCTTCCCTATGGGTGGAAGACCAAGCAGTGTCTTTGTTGTCTTAACACTGTCGACTTCTGTCTTAGAGATTTAAAAACTGGAGATTAATATAAAAAGGAGAACCTTCATGCCTATAGCAGAGTGACTAGCCTGAATCTTTGCTGTTTTTTTCTGGTGGAAGTTGGCAGATGTGCTAGTCTGTATATGCACTGAACCCTCTCCACCCAATATAAAAGTAAGCAATATATTCTGTGGTTCAGGTAAAATGAAATTAATTCCTATTTCAGAAGGCTATCTCCCTATACAATGAAATACATTTTATGAAAATCCAGTGCTTGAAAGGTAAGGCCTAGTACACTGAACATTTCTAAAGAGCCGATGTAATGGAAAGGAAGGCTTTTCTTGTACAACCACCTGTAGGCAACTCTATACTTTAACATCCTTCTTTGTCCTTCACTTAAGAATGAAATCACAAGACGTCTTCTAACGTGAAAAAAATATATGCATTTAAGTTTAATTCCATCTGATATAATAAGATCTTACCAAACCTTAGGTTTGTTAGGATTACGTTGTCTTGTATCCTTCAGACTTGTACAAAGGCATAAGAGAAATTAAGGAGTTACTTTTTGTCATCTCTACTTAGATCTTGGCATTGGGTCTCTAAGATGTTTTATAGAGTGTCACATCCTAATATGAAGCAAATGAAGGAGCTGGTGTATATGAAAATTAAATTAATAGTCCTTATTTGCAGCAGATGGAACCTTGCCACATACAGATGTACTGGGGAAAACACCCACAAGATATAGCCTCTTTATTGTGACCTTTTTCCACTTTGCAATAATTCTCAGCATTTTGATCTTACTTGAGAGCTATTTTAAATGATTGCTAAAGTGAATAGCATATGTTTAAAGTGACTGACTGGTTGACTAGGTAACTAGCAATGTCTGTTTTCCTTCAAGCTCTGAGATATTGCTGTGCAGTCATTTTGGCTGCATTGGATTGCTCTTCTGCCATGTAAACACAAACTACAGAATTCATTTTTTCGAATAATTTTTTAAAATAAGTTAAAGGAACATCAGAAAACTACCTGCATTCTCCTCCTTTGGTGTGAACTTTTGTTGAACAAGCAAGACGGCCACATTCTGCTAGAACAGAATTTAACTCTTGAAGCTGAGTTGTTGATTAAGCAATTGTTCCTGCTAAAGCAAAAGCCTTAGTGGTTATATGGGCTATTTGGAAATTGACCTTTTTTTATCTAGTAATGGTCAAACCTGATTGATGGGTTGTACTTTCATCTTATCTATTGCTAACAAGCTTCTTTGTATCTGTCTATTTAGAATGATTACATCTTTAAAACAGGTTAATTTAAAAGGTCACCTTATCATACATTTTGCTATTGACTAAAATCTGTAGTCAGCCAATTATGCTTCATTTGTGTGGCTGCCTACCTGCTGTCCTGTGATTGCCCGTAAGCTTTTGTCTGAAACTTCTGATCACATTTAGAAACACGGCGATATTTAAATATACACAATCCTGAAGATTTTTGCTTCTAACTTAGATCACATTGACTTCAGGCCACAGGAAGCTGGTGGGGTTTGATTTTGTATCAAACATAATGGGTGAGATTCTAGACTGACTAAAGTAAAAAAAATTCTGATGAAATTCAGTTAAGGCCAAGTGTTCACTCACATTTTCAATTTCTGGTAAGAAAACAGACAAACTACCACTTACAGCTATTTGATCTAGCATCAATGAAGTCAACTAGAAAAACTATCAATCACTGACTTCAAAAAAGTCATGGATTAGTTCCAAAAGGATGTCTTTTAACTGTCTGAAGACCTCCCAGCCTTTCAAGGCACTTCAGGTAGAATGTAGGCCAAATCCAAATGACTCAAGAAAAAAATAACTATTGGTATAAACGCAATGAACTTCATCTCCTCTTTTTTGTTTTGTGGCAGGGTGGAGCTCACTGGATGAGCGGGAAAATGAGTGATTTCATGTTACCATGCCCACACTACAAGCTTTTCCTAACAATTAAACCATATACACTAGATTACTAGAAGTGAAAACTGTTTTGGATTTCAGGCTTAAAATGAAAAGCCATTGGGCAACATAATAGCCTGTTCAGTTGTTGTTTCTCAGGTTGGAAACCAGACCTGTGAATACAGAGATAAAGATGAAGTACGGCTATTATATTACTCGTATGCAAAGATCATCACCTTCCAAATGACAGTGGTTTGTCACAATCTAGGACAGTAATAGGAGAAAAGAAAAACGTTTTGTGAGTGTATTGCAAATGAAAGAGTTGCTCATGATGGATGAACAACAAAGCAGAGTTAGCGTATACTTGCTTAAAGTGTTTGATAGATTCAGAGTTCTTAGAGGAAAGAGATCGCTGTCTGGTCTCCTGTGTATCACAGCATACTGGACCTTCTTGTACTTCACCTCAGCCTGTCTACAGCATTTTGTGAGATACAGCTGGATGTATTTCACCCATAGCTAAGGCAAGCATGGAAAGAAAACTGTCTAAGAAAACACTGAAACATTGCATAACAAATTAGCATGAGGTGTGAAGTAATGTAAAATTTCAGCAGCAATCTAAATATGCAAATTTAATCACCTGAGTTGGATTTCTTGTGTGTTTGACAAAAGAACTGAAATCTGACTTCTCTGAATATCTTCTTTGAGAATCTATCAAAACTCTGAAAGCAGTTCATCAGGCAGCAGCTTTGGCAAACACAGTCCAGCATGTTCAATGACAAAAGAAGGCACAGATGATGTGCCAGAAATATTCCCCCTCATATACACTACCCACATTCTTCCACAAGCACAGACAGTTTATCACCCTGAAAGCAATTACAAGTTTTAAATGTATTTTTACATTACCAAATCAAGAATAAAGCTACAGTATGAAACTAAATTACAATATTAAATTTCCTTATTTCCTTTGAGTTTCACATTGTTAAGAAGATGTACTTCTTTTATTATTAATATTCTTTAAAATATACAGCAGGCTAAGTCTTGGGAATAAAACACAGCACAATCTCCTTGGACAGATCTTTCTTGGGTACTGAAGAGCTCTGGTGCAAATTTACTATAGATTTTATTGTAGCTCCAAAATTTGGAAAGCTGTCAATATCATTAGGTCTTACAGTCCATTTAAGTAAAGACTGAAATATGCAGTGGCGTAGGAAAAAAATCCAAGCCCCCCCCCTCCCAATTCTCATTTCAAGAGAAATCACGCAGTTTTATCAATACCAGTGTGCATTAACCCATCTTTCTCAAAAGAGCACATGCAAAATAAATTAGTGTGACTGAAAATTTATTCTGATTACTCACAGTACTGCAACACAAAAGTAATAGTCAAAATATTTTTACGTACTTTTATAGGAGAAGATTTTTATTTTAAAATAGTTTGTATCATTTATCAGTTCCTACTACTACTGCTATGATCAAACTGTTAATTGCCTCTGGAAGAAAAATAAATAATCCCAAATTAATTAATCAAACATTAGCTGTTGATGATAATTCTTGTTCTGATGTTAAAAAAAAAAAGGTGAATTCAGTTAGCAAAATTAATAAATAAAAAATGTTTTAGAAAGAGTTCTTTTATACCTCAAAACAGCAATGCACAAATGGATTTGAAAAACCAAATTTTCTAATGGATTGCAATTATAATAAACAAGGAATCCCATTATTTCCTTCTGGAGGGATATTAAGACTATGTAGTTTACAGGATGAATTTAAAAACACTTTTCTCAATTGCTACCTCTATGGCACAATTTTTAATTACAAGTAAAGGTTATAAAATTTTAACTGCTGTTAGTGACTGCTGCCAAGAAAGGCTTTCTGGCAATTCAAACAATTCAGACGGCAGAGAAAGAGTCCAAGGAAAAGAAGAATATTATAGCATTTTGTCACAGAAATTGGGCAGAAAGAGAAACTATGCCTGGACAGATCAGTAACTGGAGAGAAACTGATACAGAGGTAATTGAAAAAAAATTAGATTGCCTAATAAATTCCTTTTTTGTTTCCTGTGTTTACATAAATAAAAAAATGAACGCCAAACCCTGAAAGACTAAAATCACTGTCTCTGAACACCTACAGAATAAAATCTTTTCATATGATTTCTTTCTTCTTCAAAGAAATACGACTGAAAAAATGATTCCATTTAATGAGTTGTCTCAAACTGATACAAATTAACCAAGAAACTGTTTCACTAACATTTGAGCTAAAAGAAAGAGCTCTAAATGACCTCAAAGAAAGATATAGCATCACAAAAAGTATGGTAGACTTCCATTGTATGTCATTTTAGATACTGCAGTTTTTGTTGATGACGCTGTTGTCTTCTTAAATGAAAACTTGATATAACCTGAGAATAAGTCTTGAAAAAAAACCCTAGGTCACCTGACACTTTGGCCTGTTGTCCTCAGTTTGAAAAATGGACATCTATTGAATAAATTTTTACTTCAATTTCAAAGGTTAGGAACAAATGAAGCTTTTATATTTCTTCTTGGTTTTAGTTTGTTTGTATGTTTTTTTCTTCCTCACTTAGTAAATTTATTCTCTATTGCAATGGTAGGTGCAATAATGAAGGAGACAATACCAGCTAAAGGTGACATCAAGTAGGTGGCCACTCCAGGCACACTGCGGTCTGATCCAGCAGTGAAGTTCTTACGCTGCAGAGAATCGGAACTCCTAGTGTTGTTAGGCTTTTAAGCTTTCACACTAAAGAATACCTATTATTACATCAGACATCCTTTCTGGAGTATGGTTGGTTCGTTTTTGCATACGTAGTTTGCAACATGTCTTCTTACATGCTTCTGAAGTGTTAAACATGACGAAACTCTCATTTTTTGTGATGGACTCCAGATGTAACTATTACAAACAAAGTTGAAATTTTGAAGCCTTTTTGACATAAATAGACCGTAATAAATAAAAAGCCACATTTGTTCTGAGTCTCTCTGACCAGTGTGCTGATATGGCAGCAGACAGAAATCACTGAGCATGTTTAGTCCAAAGAATGAGCCTGAGAGTCATCCCAAGGGCAGTATCTTGATGACCCTTTACAAGAATGTTAGCAAATTCTTTATCAGCTGTTGCTTGTTAATTTGTGTCTCAAACAGCAGGCCATGACACAGTCATTATTCTAGAAACTTTGCAGATGGAGTAGTTTCAGTTATAGTTACTAACATATACATAAATATATACCCACACTTACATTTACATACTAATTCATACTGTTAAAACATTTTAACCTAATATAGCGACAGTTGGCTAGAAAGAAAGGATTCAGAGCTGTTAGTATTTGGGTGCTTTTTTTGAACCTTCCTGAAATTTGGGAGGAATGTAGATAAGAAAACTTTTCTCTTTGCTTCCTCCTCATGTCCACAACACACATCAGCTGAGCAAGGATTGAGCTCTCAGTTGGTAGTAAAGATCTGAATTTAGGTCATCCAGTCCTTACTACGCTAATTCACGTGATTGTGACACCAAACATCTGAGGGTATTTCATCTTACCAGAAAGTCGCTCGAGGACTTGAGAAAAGTTCATCAAAACAAACACTTGAACCTCCCACTCATACTGTGCTAACCTTTCACATTTGACATCACGAGGATACGATTACTGGAAGACATTTTCAAATAACTAACCACATACATACCTACATATAAATTTGGACCTAATGCACCTTCTGAATATGCTTTCAATAAAAAACTGATACAGCTTGGGGACAGCTTAGCAGAATATCTAGCTGGATGCCCTTCTGAAAGATAAGCAATAATTCAACCAGAAGCTATGGGTTTCATAAGGAAAATAGTGTAACATTTTACAATCTGATCTATGCAAGAGATCATACCGAATTTCTGATTTCATTGTATGATGTACTGTATTACATGATTGTATGATTTAAAATGTACTGTTCAAATGTCCTTCCACTAGAAAAGTCTGTCATAATGGAAAAGTAATGCAAGTTACATACTTCCATGGAGTGAAATTATCACAAAGCTTAATTATATATTTGAGTTGGTGTTACTACCAGCTTTATGAGCTCAGGTACCAAACGTAACAACATTTAGAATTTTGTCAGTGATGTTTCCTACACGCATGCTCCCCTCTTGGTTAGTCTTCATGCCTAGATCACATTAGTTCTTCTCTCCACTGACGACAACTATTGACATTTTTAATAGCTACATAATGCATGTGCAGAAGACTTCACATTACCTTGCTCTGTCTGGTTGGTAGTCTTTTGTGTTGGGTTAAGTTTGAGTCCATTTTTGCTTCTGACAAGCGAGATTGTTTATTGTATTATATTAAATTCACTGTGGATGGCTAGGTAACAAATGGACAAATTATAAGCTGGGGCCATAGGGGCTGGCAGTTGTCAACACTGTGATAAGCTAGTGCTTTATCATCAGAAACCAGAGTACTTAAATGATACTGGCTATAGTTCTGGTCATAATTTATTGGCCTCAAGTGACTACTTGCTGTATGGTGCCCTGTGTTTTCTTTCCTCAATTTCTGTTTTGCTGTAGTTTGCATTATAAAATCTCAGTTCTTTTGTACAAAATCTATATCTCTGTAATGTAAGAGAAAGCAAGAAAGGATATGCAGCAAAGAGTTGGAGTGGCTAATAATACATTATGAAGTTTTATGTAAGGCCTTTATGGAAAAAAACACCAACCTCTTCAGTCAAAATTGAATGAACATGCTCGTCTTTCCTGACATCTCTTCTCTCTTAATGTTTTTTTTAAAAGGTTTTAGTTAAACAAGCCATTTTATTGCATTTGAATTTCAGTTCTACACTTAGAAAGATAATTACATGATTTTCCCAAGCTCTCCTAAAAATGGTCAAGAAATCATTATTTTGACAAAACCAAAACTGTCTTATTTTCATTTTTCTTTCACCATTGTTTTCTATGAAAAAAAAACCCAGCAGTATTTACAGTTTTAGAATTTTCTTTCCCCAAAAGGTACATTTTCTCAAAAATTAACTGTTCTTTGGGCTTAAATCAATCCCTAGGGATTAAAAAAGTGAAGAGATCCATAAAGTTAGGCATTACAAATATGATACGAACTACACAGTTTTGCCTCCCAAAAAGGTGAGATAATGGTTGTCACAAATATATTCTGTCTCTGCTGAACTGTTTTCAGTGGCTTTGTCTTGGTCTGCTCTTGACTCTTATCTATACCAACACCAAAATTTTGCATCCGTGACACTATCCAAATATCAACTGACGAGTGAGATCAAGGGACACGTTAGTACTTCACCTTTCATCATTGCCTTCACAGCTGTTCAAGAGAAGCAAGCAAGACAATATAATGAAAAGGAGGTGATGAAACCTAGACATCTCCCATCTCTATTTAAATTAAGATATCATGCAGCTTGGAATTTAGCATAGAAATTTAAATTTACTGCTTTTTGAAACCCAGTAGACAAGGTCTGGATAGCTTGTTCAGGCTAGTCAATAAGCTAGTTCTTATGAATTCTTTAGTCCTAAGTTGTCTTACCATATTGGTCATGAAGTAGACTGTTGTTATGTCTCTTTATGTGTATCCCATGCATCCTCACAGTGTTTTGGTGAAGTTATCCCATTCCCTCTGAGAGGATCCCCAGCATTCTTTGTGTCATGGCTGAACTAAGACCCCTATCACACAACTCATAGCATGTGAGGGCTGAATGGGGATCTGTCAGCTACAGGGTGTCTGGAGGTAGCCAGAGGGAAAAACAGTACTTGTCACCCACATATCTATGTCTAGCCTATCACTTACCTTGGTACTTTGCTTAGGTTATCATGTCTTAGGAATAAAATAATTCTGTTACTACTACTTTTCTTAGTTTCTCACATCTATTTATATTTTGGTATTGCATTTTTCAGCACAGGGAATTACCTCTTTTTCCCCTCTTTTTCCTTCCACTGACCCTTTCTGCCAGCAGTTGTTGAACAGTGGTCTGTGGTCTAGAAAAGGAAAGAGAAAAATGCCATTGGCTGGGTTTTCTAAATAACGGTGTTTAATTGCTTTGTCCCCAAAATTCAAGAATGACTGACCTGTCCCATTTCAACATTTCTTTTTAAATTTTCCTATCCACTCCATTCTCTTTCCAGATATTACTGATTCCTAATTTATTCTGATCCAGTTGCTTTTATTCCCAGACTCGTTCACTGCTTTGGTTACTGCAGCTATTGTTTAACTTCAGAACAGAGGTGACCATAGCTTACTTGATCCCACAGTTACATACTAATATGTTGTCCCGATCAGGGATTGCCTATCACTTTTTCTTCTCATGATAGTCTTTCCTGGAATCAGAGTTTTCAGGTTCCTAGTTTCGTGGTGGGGGGACTCAAGAGCCTTTGTAGATTGACACAACACGCTATTTTCCAGGGTGTCCAGGTATACAAGATACATATATCCTATATATGTCTCTGAAAATAAATTTGATAGATATCTTCAGTTACCAGAAATTTTGAAAGGGATTCTTGCAGGTAATGACAAATAGTACTTGAATATGTCTGGAAGCTGCAAGATCAAGCCCTTAGTTTTAACATTATATTTTGCATATTTAGAATAAATTGCATACTTGATGAATCTTACCATTTTCCAAGCTTTCTATGGAAATGACATGTTTAAAATTTTGCATTAAATTCTAGCCTTACCACAGTCAATAGTAGTATTCCATTAGTGTTGGCAGAGACAGATTCTAACCATAACTACAGATTAAAGCTTTCTGTCAGATAATTTCTATGCTTTTTCTCAGCTCTCTGGCAGAGTTCTACAACAAACACAGTATCCCTGAGCAAATTCTGTCAGACGAATGGTATAGTGTACTAAGAATGTAGAAATGGTCCCTAGCTGTGTCACATTTAAAGTGTGATGTTAGAAAGGGCATGTAAATTCTACACTTTTTTTTTTTTTTCTCAAATATAACGTGTGGATTGATTCTAATACTTGAAGTTAATGAAACACCACTGTTCCTTTAGATTTTGCATTCCCTGGAACAGAACCTCTTTTTTGCTATGTGCATTTAGTTTGGTGTTGGTTTAATACCAATAAATAGTGAAATCCCACAGGCTTTTTCAAGAATTGAAAGAAAGTTTGTATTTTCTTATTTAGATAATTCCATAGAATTAGAGCTGAGCAAAAATCTGTTTTCCTATTACCCACAACGTTCCAAGAAGAACAAAAATAACAGTTCTACAACTAAAACCATTACAGATATTTCATAAAAGATTACAGGGAGCGCTACACAACTGATTACTGCAAAAGTGTTAAACACCTATCCAAAGCCCTCTTTTGCCAATTTCCCCCAAGCAAGGAGAGTGTTCTAAGTGCTTAAAAACTGACTGAGGGTCTTCTGCTCTGTTATTGTGGCTGTTCCACTTTAAGTGAACAAATCAGATTAAGGATTTAAACCTAAATTTCAGAAAATTCAAACTCCTCCAAACTGACCCAAACTGCTATTGTGCTTTCTCAGCCAAATGTCTACACCATGACTGATTTTGTTTGCATCAGTACATTCCTTTAAAAAGCTTTGTCTTAGATGAATATACATTCTCTCGAAAAAAAGAAAAAAGTCTGATTCTATAAAGAATATGTTAGGAGAGAATCTGTTAACCAATTGCATTTGTTTGGAATATCATTAAGGAGCTCTGTCATTCAACATATGATACAAATTTGTATGCAAAAAGACAATAAGCTGCTTCTGCAGAGACTGGGCTTTATAACTGTGAACATCAGATGTAAGAAGTTCACATAGTGTTCTTATGACATTTAAATTTAGATAACCAGATGGACCTGAAAAATCGTGGATCTCTCTAGAAGAAAGAAAAGTCGGAACAGATGTTCTTGAGAAGACCAGCTACCAAAGACAGTATGTCATTATTCTTTAATGTAATTAAAGATAAAAAGGTAAAATGCAGAGTTTCTCTTCTTTTGTAAAAAGTGTCAAGTCTATCTCATATTTGAACAAACATAAAATTAAAGTAATTCTCAAAGCAGTTTCAAGATAAATGAAGGAGACATGAATATTCTCACTTCTAGGACTTCATGAACTTTGTTCTTCAGCCTTCCTTACCCAGTCAGTTGCCTGACAGCGTGCCTGCTAAAACTTCCCTTTAAAGTCTTGCAGTCTTATAAAGCGTAGACTACATTATCTGTTAAACTCCGTCTAGAAAGTTGTATGAGAATACAATATACTAAGGCATTGCAAGGAGAATGCATTTCATTGGACTGCAATTAAGCTGACATAAGGTGTAATCCAAGTTACTTCTGCAAGGTGGCTTGGGTAGATCATTTCTTCACTGTATTCTCATCCACAAACTGGGCTTTGGTGTTTACTAATGAAAAGGGCTATATAAAATTTGTCTAGCTGTTACAAAGGTGACAATTACCTGATAGTTACTAATGTATCTATTTATAACTATGTGTTTAAATCAAATGATGATATTAACCCTCTTACTCTGAAGTCTAAACTAGTAGAAAGGAAGCACGTAGTATTTCTATTTATACAGTTCATATACAGACATGGGGTTTTTACAGTATGCATGTGGCTCAACAATGAATACTTTATTAAGGTGATATGTCTATGTAATATTTCTTAAAATATTATATTTAACACCTAAGCTCTGACCTGGACACGCATACTGTATTTTCTTTCTGCATCAAGAAGGTTACACATTCAGCTAACGAAAACTCACTCACTTGAAAGCCGAAGCATGCCCGATTACCCCTAATCAGTTCTTCATCTTTCAGTGACCTTAAATAGGCAAACATTCCTAATAAGTTCAGTGTGGGACCAGGCTTACTACAGGTAAAGACAGAAAAAAAGGAAAAGCATTCTTGGCTCACCAGCTGTTTTCTGCCTACTAAGTTAGCTAAGTATTCTAAATTTTACATATACAATTTCTAGTGAGAATAGTTTTTTATTTACTGCACATTTTCAGCATCTGTCCAACATATCCAGATTTCTTTGGAATCCAGGAAGCTGAGAAGGGAAATAACAGCAAGAAAATTCACGCCAGCCTTTTCTTGTGGCAGTCCTAGAGCTCAAGCACAGGATGTATATTCTGGTGTGTTCTGTTTGAAGGCTGGTGATTACGCGTCCAAGATGAAAAGCTCCTCTGCATTATGAACCTTTTAGTTACAAATGAGCGTTTCTTGATGCATATTAAACTTGACACTTTAGCTCCTCGATGAATTCCTTACAAAGGGAGCTGCTTAAGACTATTAAGATATATACAGTGAAATCCTAGGTGTTAAGCAGAGTTAACATTTTTCCAAAGTGTATTTGTTTTTAAAGTGTCTGGTTTAGCTTAAGTTTCTCTCTTTAATCATGCATACTGCCCCAGGCTGCCAAAAAGGCAGCCATCAGCATTGCTTAGTGAAGGAAGCTTAGTGCTGTCAGCCATCTTATCTCCCCTGCTGCATGGGCGATAGCTTTTATCTGTGAGTATAAACATTAAAATGGAACTATAATCCTACCTTAGTCCTACAGAAGATTTCCAGCTGTTTCTCAGATATGAAGAAGCTCCTCCCATTACAGAAAGACGTATGTGTCTGTGTGCTTATTTGTCCGTATGTGTGTTTGGATAGTAAGAACTGCGATGAGCAGGAATTTATCTGGAAAAAGAAATTCTACCTTAGGAAATCCTTGGAAATAGCTAGCTAAAACAGGGAGCCAGTTTTATATAACAATCCCAATCTAACATATAGAATACAATTTAAAATCTAAGCATATTAATAACGTGGCAACACATCATAATGTGCTTTAGAACTTTTTTCTTTTTAATGCACCATTCAATTTTTTTTTCAGGGCTTTTCAAGCACAGCACCTCAGAGCATCACTTTAAATAAGGAAATAAAAGAGAGCAAAGGCGCTAGCATACTAAATTCTAAAAGTAAGCTTGTTTCAGCATTATTTATGAAACAGAAAGAAACCATTTTTAATAAATAGGAGAAGATAATTTCATCATTTCTGCATGGGAACTGAAAGTTCTTTCCTTCTACGTCATCAGTCGAATACAATAACATTTTCCAAAGCATGTTAACATTAAGTATGCAAATGTAGAAAATATTCTTTTTTGTAAAATCAGGAAAAACATGCAGGATAGTTTAGAGAGCTATTGTCTCATCATTCCTTTAACAGCTCCCTCTGTCCTCTTGTCACTGGCCCTGCCTGCAGCCTTACCATTATAATACTATAGAACCAGCTATAGAACTACCATTTGGAACAACCTCCCTACCCCTTTTTACTGCAACAACGTTTCTTTTTTTCTGACCTTAAATTAACAGTTTCTTACTCTCAGTTGCTTTCCTCTGCTGTTAATGTTGTATGCAACTTAACGTTGGCAACACAAGCAATGCTGTTTATTGAGCCGGGGTTGGCAGAAAAAAAAAAAAAGATGGATGACACTGGGCTGCTTCTCTCTCTCTTTTACCCTGTTTTCTCAAAATGGAGTGTGGCTCAGACCAGGGAATAGAAAGTGTGAAGATCTCATCCGTCAAGACACAAAATTCCCATTTTCCCAGTTGACCACTGACTTCCGCTGAAGCTTTTGAAAGATTCCTACTTTATTCAGAGATTCTCAATGAAACCCCAAATTGGGTGCAATTGATGAAAAAGGTGGTTATATGTTTAACTCAAAGAGCATAAATAGTTGTCCTAATGTCAACTCAAATGTTTGAAGTAGAGTTCTTCCCTAAACATTTATAGGAGTCCTTAAAATGTTTCTGTTGGGTTATCAAAGACATACAAAGGATTTTGATTCCCAATTATCATTAGAAATTAATTGAAATGGGGTATTGAAATCCCTTATGTACAGTTCTGTATATGCAATTCACGTAAAACAGATAAGCAGAAATTAATAGGAAATAGCTGCCCCCAATGCATTGAAAGCCTTGGCTTTCACTTATATTGAAAATAAAGTTATATTTTTGAAGATTGTAACAATTCTGTTACTCCCTAGCCTTAAAATGGCAATGAAGAGCTCAGCAACAAATAATAGAAATTTAAACCGTCACATTTTTAAATGTCAAATGTATATTTCTATAGCAGATACAGATGGTTACAATAGGGATAACCTCTGCTAATTTAACAAGACAGAAGCACATTTCTAACAAAAAAGCACACAGAAATGCATTATTATGTTTAATAGAATATCTTTGCTTTTCTTTCTTCTCACTTAATACCTTCCAAGGAGCTCTGATTGTAGCAGTTTTTAAGCTTCTATAGACACATTTGACATTCTTACCCTGGGATTTGATCCAGAAATGTGCCCTCAAATCAAGAAAAGTCTCATCAGACTGGGATTGTTACTGTCCTCCCTCACTAAAATCAATAGTTTATACCAACTAGATTAGATCAGGCTAGATATATGAACTGCTCCTGATGTCACTGCTAACTGCATAAAAGTAAATGCATTAAAATAAATAAATAAATAAAAACCCCAACTGACCATTTCCATTTGGAATATACTCTCCTGATGAAAAAAACCCCAACCCACTCTAGTTTCACTAAGTACTTTATATATTATGAACACAAACACAGAATTATGGAATTATTCTAACCCCTATTAAAATTAGAAGAAAAAAAACCCTTTCTCTTTCAAGTAGACATTGGATTAAGCCCTTTACAAGCTGCTCCAGTGAAAACAATGACAGAATTTGGCCAGAACTTTTAATAATTATTCTGGTAACATCTGAAGCAAAAATAATACGGTGGAAATGAAAAAGAGAAAGGTACTATTTTTAATCAAACTCAGGATTTTTTTAACGTAATTTTTGTCTTGTATAAAGATGATTAAAATGGAACAAATTGTTAAAATAGTTTCCAACTTCCTAGTGATATTGAATGAGGGGGAAATTTTACACTGAAGAGATAATTGGCATATTTAGCTAATCTTTTATTAATGTAGCACAATTGTAACATACATTTTGTCTCAAAAAAGTCAGCATGGAAGTTTTTATGTCATTATGCTGTGACTCCACTTTTTAATAATTCTCTGTAGATTCAGTTTTTCAAAACAAAAATGAGTTTTTTAATTTTTATGTGTGCTGTATATTGCACAGTTCTATTCAGTGAAGAGCAAGTTCCTTTCAGTACTAAATCTTCGTGCCACACACTCCTATTGTGGGAACTATGCAGAACTTTCAGCAATACATTTTAATCTAAAGAAAAATAATAATTACACTTTATGCTTTTGATATATAACATTTTATACAAAATCTTGTTTTATGGAATGTGTAAAACAATATATTCTCAATCACAAAAAGTCATTAGATTACAAAGAGGCTTGTGGTATCTCAAAAAGCTAAGCAGAAAGTTAATCAATTATAATTCTCCAGTGCATTAATATGAAAATTTTGCCTCCTAATTTTGCAATCAGTATTTCGGAATAACAGATCTCTCCAAGACTGCAGCAGTGCATGCTATAAATTAATGACAGATACATACTTGACAAACTGTCACCGGACATAAAGAATAGGCAAAGATTCCTTATTTATAGAAGGACAAAGAAAAATTCCTCTCTCACTCAAGTTCAAAGATGGAAAGAGTATGCAATGCCCTTGAGTGTCCATTCCAATTGCTCAGAAAGACTGCAAACAACCAGAAGTGAAATAGTGTTTACAGAAACCATTCCATATTTTAAATGTAGCCACCTAGGACAGGATTTGGAGAATCTGGTTAGTGCTACGTGAATACTCACACTGGAAAGATATGATTGATAACGCCAATACCATTGCACTTCTGCACTGATTTTTACTCTCTGGATTGTAGTAATCTCATTAATTGGAAATCCAGTTCTACAAATCTCTGAACATCCAAAAAGGACACATCCTCTAGGAACCCTAAAACAGTGTAGCATATCATTGGTCTTAATAATTAGATATTATGTGTATGAAATTATGTTTCCAGAATCACAGAATGCTTAAGGCTGGAGGAGACCCCCTGAGGTCATCTAATCCAAATGCCTGCTCAAGGGAGGGCCATGATACTCCAGATGCAACTGCAAAAATGCTGATCACCTCCCCATGGCCTGCTTGCTACACTCTTGCTAATGAGCCCAGGATGCGGTTAGCCTTCTTTTCTGCAAGGCACATTGCTGACTACTCTTTAACTTGCTGTTCACCATGTCCCTTAAGTTCTCCTCTGTCAAGCTGTTTTCTAATCAGTCAACACCCACCTTGTACCGTTGCGTGAGATTATCGTACCCTAGGTGCAGTAGAAAAGGAGGCTGAGAGGAGATCTTTTCGCTCTTTACAACTGCCTGAAAGGAGGCTATAGCAAGGTGGGGGTCGGTCTCTTCTCCTAAGTAACAAGCGATAAGACGAGAGGAAATGGCCTTACATTGAGCCAGGGGAGGTTTAGATTGGATTTTAGGAAAAATTTCTTCACTGAAGGGGTTATCAAGCATTGGAACAGGCTGCCCGGGGAAGTGGTGGAATTGCCATCCCTGGAGGTATTTAAAAGATGGGTAGACATGGTACTTAGGGACATGGTTCAGTGGTGGTTTTGGTAGTGTTATGTTGATGGCTGGACTTGACGACCTTAGAGGTCTCTTCCAACCTAGACGATTCTATGATTCTATGATTCTATAAACTGATTGAAATTGAGCTACAACAGTTCCTCACTTCTATCCCTCCTCCTTTGTAGCAGCTCCATCATTCATTTGGCCTTCCAATGAATCAATTCAACTGACTGAGCTTGCAGAAAACTATTCTATTTCTTTTTTGGGTTTAGTTTTCTGCTGACATTGCAAGTGAACTGACACATCAGAGAGCCAAGACAAGCAAATGTGCCAGAGCAAAGGGTGCACTGACATTTAGGCTTACTTAATCTCTCATGAAGCTGCATCCTGAATTAGTATCCAAAATATAATGCTAGTCTAGATATTTGAAATGCTATGTTTGTATATACATTTTATTTATTCTTTCTCTTCATTATTGCAGTAGCAGCTAGAAGTCAGTTAGAACTGTCTATGAGGTACTCAAATACAGAGTAAGAAAAAGTCACCAGCCAAATGGACATGGCAAAGGAGGGACAGAAAAACAGAAGTACAGAATCTTCTCCAAGCAGTGTTGGTGTCTGAACCAAAAGCAGAGCTCAGGTCTTCTTCATTCAGTTTGATGCCTGTCTGCTAGAGAGAAAACAGGATTACAACTGCACTCTCCTCTCAGAAATAGTCAGCTCTCCACATATGAATATGGGACTTGTTCTTCTCCCTGACTAGGAAATATCTTCTAAATGCTGACAAGGTTTGACAGTGAAATTTTAGTCCTCAACAACCTCAACGGGAAAACTCAGTAATTCATTTCCTGCTCCAGTGTATTTTAATAAAACAACATCTACCAAAGCTTGGAGTGCAAACAGATTCCAAGATAGGCCTCCCCGTGCATGACCATTAGTGCAAGACAAAGGTTAAAAGCCAAGGAACAAAGACAGACCCATTTTACAGACACCATTCAACTTAGAGAGGACTCTGATGAATAACACTTATCTCATCAGAAATAGTAAATGTGGGTTGGTTTTTTTTTTTCCTTTTTTCTTTTCTTTAGCCAATTTTGTTTGCTAAGCTCCTAAATTTAGGGAAATGCTGTGTTGCTTTTTAAAACCCTGGCTACATAAAATCCGTTTATCAAGAGAAGAATGCATCGGCAAAGCTACAGGTAGTTAACTTTAACGCTGAAACAGTATTTTACTATGTCTACAGGAAGAAAGATAACCAAAAGCATTGAAATCCGTGGTGAGCTCTTTACGTGGCAAGGTGCTGGAGCTGCCGGGCGGCCCCTGTGCGGCGCGGCCGGGGCTGCCCCGTGCCGGCCACAGCCGGTTCCAGCCGGCTCCAAGGGCCCCACCGCAGGGCACAGCTGAGCCCCTCAGCCACGGGCGGGCGCCGCGGGGAAAGCCGGTGTCAGAAAGGGCGAAACGCTGCCCGGCAGCCAGGGCTGAGGGAAACCGGGGCAGAAACGGCCCTGCCAGCCCCGAGGGGAGAGCAGGAGGAGGGCAGGAGGGGCTCCGGGCGCCCCCCCGCAGACGCGGCCCCGGCAGAGGCCCCGGCGGGGCAGGGGTTTCCCTGCAGCCCCTGGGCAGGGCCCCGGCGGGAGCAGGGAAACGTGTGAGGGGGAGGAGGAGGGAGCGGCAGGGAGGAGCTGGTGTGGGCTGCCCGCAGCCCCCCATTCCCCATCCCGCTGCGCCGCTTGGGCAGGAGGAGGTGGAGGAGTCGGGAGTGGAGGAGTGAAGCTGAGCATGGGAAAAGGGTGAAATGGGGAGAAGGTGTTTCAGGTTTCATCTTTGTTTCTCACTGTCCTACTCTATTTTAATTGGCAGTAAATTAAATTAATGTTCATCAAACTGAGTCTGTTTTGTCCATAATGGTAACTGGTAAGGGATCTCCCTGTCTTTAGCTCAACCCACGAGCTTTTCAATCTTACTTTCTCCTCCTGTCCTGTTGAGGAGGGGGAGTGAGAGAGTGGCTGGGTGGGCACCTGGCAGCCAGACAAGGTCGACCCACCACATCCATCTAATTCAGAGAAGTCTAGTTGAGTTTTTTTCTTGCAGAATATAAGCAAAATGTAATCCAGAGTAAGCAGTAAGGTTGCTGGTTATCTGCTTTTTTAGGCTATCCTAAAAATGAGCTAAACATACTTCCTTACTACACTACATTATTTAAGGTCTTTTTCTGCACCTCTCCCATTCAGTTAACTCCTAAGAAAATAGACTGCCGTTCTGTATATGTTTAAGTGAAACAATATGAGAAAAGGATGTCTTCTTCACTCGTCTACAGTTTCTCATTCTAATTCAGCTCGACTTATCTAAAAAGTAATAATATAATGAAAATTCATAGAATTAGTCTATTACTGCAAAGCTAAAATGTGTCTCTTTCCCATCTCCCACACATTAAGTAACTTGCACTACCACTGACCAGTAGGACTGAACATCCTTCCTTCACCTTACTGACGTTTATGTTCTCCTGAGTGACACACACGCTTCTGTAGAGCAGAGTGAACTGAACTCATTGACCACCCAGCAGAAGGGTTGTAGGAGGTGAAAGGAAGGCCAGTTTCGCTGCCCATGCTGGAAGTCTGCCCAAACTGTTGATCCTCAAGGAAAAGGAAGAAGGAACTTTAGAGACACCAGGTGCTCAGTCAGGCAGTCTGAATCTAAGCAAATATATATCCTGTAGGGATAGGATGGCTGTGCGGCAAGAGTAGCTGTGGAGTGGTGAGGAAAGCTACAAACAGGCTGTTGAGAGGGACAATCATCCGTGTTCACATCGCTGTCACAGAAGATAACAAGTATCATTTGAAAACTGGTGGAAATTAATTATGAAGTATCCAGATTCTATGTAACATTTAAGTACTCCAACAGAAGCTATAACCTATAGTTTTTGTTCTTTGTAAGGCTGAAGGTGGTTCGAGAAGCAGAAATTAGAAATGACATTGAAAATTTACATTTCCTAAAACTAATTTCTATTTTTGTGTTTATTTTACCTTTCAAAACTGAATGATACAGGCTATAAAGTCAATAGGACATAAAAACACTTTTAATTCTTTGATTGATAGGAATGCATTTAAGCATATACTTAAGAGATTAAGCCTATACTTAAGAGATTAAGCCTTCACTGCTGAATTACAGCCCTTTTGGGACTTTATGGCAATAGAAGCACCATAGGTCTTTGGCAGTGATATAGATAGCTAATTAATGTCTTAGAGGAGCAGATAAGATTTTCAAGCTCATCATAATAGAGCACTTTCCTTAATTATTTACATCCAAAATGAAAATGCATTGTATTATATGAATTCTCCGAGGTGCACATCTGTAAAGAAGATGGGCCAATCTAGCCAGGTAAGCATTAAGATTAGTTCTCCTTAACAATACCCCTCTGCTTTTCCAAATCTCAGCTTACTAATGATCTTGAAGGAAGTAGAACTACATCGATGTAAGAGAAAGACCACGTCCTCTTATAAACGTCTATAGTCTTTTTCAGGAATACACCCCTTGGCTGTCAAGCCAATGGCAGCATGTACATTAATTTCAAAGGGGCTTAAGTTTCACACTATGCAGCTCAAAATCATTGCCTTATATAGAAAGGTCCATCTGAAAGAGGAAGATGTTGCTTTGGAAGATTGTTGTCTTAGGAAGGACAGTTGGCCTGGATGGCTTTTTGGGGAAAGAAATACAGAGACAATTGCTAGAGTGTCCAGGATCATAGTTGTTGACTGAAGCTTATTTGAGCACTACAGTAATACAGCGATAAACAACAGTTAATAAATAAATAGCAAATACTACCTGAACTTTAAAATCGAGGATGGATGTCTCTCTCAAGCTTATGTTCTGATACCACAGGTTATTTGTTTTGGTGCAGGAGTTAGGAGATATGGCTCTTGAGGCTGAACAGTATCAAAAGGTCAGACTAGTTCACTGCATTGTTCTTACAACAAGTAAGATCTATAAGAGTACAAGCTTTGGAGCTGAACTTTGCATACCAAAGTATTTGTTCTCCTACATATAATAAAAAAAGCTCCTTTATGTAAGAGACTTGACATACCAGAATAAAGTGCATCAGCCTGCTTTCTGTAACATTATCTATCATATCCATCGTGAGAAAGTTACCCTTTACATATCTGGCTGTACCCACGTTGCATAAATTGCCAGGTTTTGCAAAAACTTCTCTACTGTTCTTCACTATGATGTAGGCTGCTGTTTTAAAAGTTACTGTGCTATTTCATCTGTAAAGCACTGAATTTTAATGGGTATTGAATGAGATTTGGGCTGAAATAACGTTTAACACTTTTGTATTTTAAAATTATTGCTCCTGAATTTGTACTTGCATATTTTATTAGTTACTGGTTTTGGTTTTTGGTACTTGCAAGCTGCTAGCACCAGACAGTTTATACTATATTTGATTACACAGTTAGACAAAGCAGTTTAGCACAGTATAGTGCAACCAGAACTACTCAAAAAATCAACTTAGCCTTGATCTTGTAAAATCATGGGTGGTCTAAACATACAACTTGCCCTTTTCAAGAAGACATTATGTAGCAGGAATGTGCACGAACAGGGCTTTTATTTTATTCTTTCCTTCTGTAAAGAGCGTGTAAACCGAGAAGACAAGATCAATCCTGTATAAATGTTCCCTGTGGGACTTTTGAGAAAAGTAAAAAGAAACCTGATTCATTTCTGGTCCAGAGCATAGAAAGTGCTAGCAAGTTGCAGTGCAAAGTTAAAGATGCAGGACTGGGGACAACTAGATGAGCAGAACTGAAAAGATCCAAGTAGAGCTCTGTTTGGAGTTTTGTTTTTTAAAAGATTTTTTTTCCCCCTCATCAGAAGACACCTGTTCCATAATAGTCAAAATTCTCCATGAAGATACTTCAGGGACATATATCAAAATCATGTATATTCTTTGGGACTAGGATAGAACTATTTGGCTTTGGAGTCTGTTTCTTTCTCAGTCCTTACTTATAGCTAAAGAATCAGAGCATTTGACTTTATATTTCAGTAACTGCAAAATTCACCTGGGATGGAAAAAACAAAATAAATTAAAAGGGTGAATACTTGATTATTTTAAAGTGGTAGCAAAAGGGCTGAATAAGCCTGGCCTATAATAATAAATCACCAGCTGGTTAGAGTACTTACAGGGAAATAACTGCGTCTCCCACTTCCTAAGTCAAGAACCTCCTTATCATTTTTTTGGGTATTTTCACTTCTGCATAGTAAATCTCTAAACCCTGCAAAATGGATCACTCTCGTGAGGAACTGGAAGAGCACCAAGGACCCAGATAATAGGGAAAAGAAGTCATGTAGTGCTGGGCCTGAATCCCTGAAGTTACCGTCACATAAGTCCTGACAAAATTCAGCGTCACATTGCTTTTCATTATCAGTGATTTTTGCACTGGTAGTCTGAAGCAGCATCTAAAGCTTTGCTTTCTTTTCCAAAGTTTATCTGAGCCTCTTTAATCTGGCTATGCATTTTTCAAAACAGATTTTTTAATGTTATTGGAATTTCAATATTTCCTGTTTTAGAACAGGTTAATAATATAAGAAGATCAGAGTTTTCCAACACCTTATTTTCAGATTTTTGCTCTTGATCTCAGGAAATCAAGAAAACTAAATGTAACATTGTCTGAATCTCTGAAAACTTTAGCTTCATTTTGAAGTTCAACACAATTTCAATCTTACAATATTTATTTGCTCCTTTTACAAATTCTTCAACATATGTTTTCACAACTTGCAGGCTACTATCAGGGCTACCTACCTACTAACTCTGTTACTGACACCAAGTAAAATCCTATTACATTAAAACCCTTTTACTTTTTCCTTCTCCATCATGAAGAAGATTACAGTATGGAAGAATAAGCTGTTTTGAAAGATACAGCTTAAAGCAAATCTTACATCTGATGGCCACTAATGGCAATCTGTGCTCCTGTTTATTCAAGGTCAGAAAATTGCTGAAGTAAGTAGGGGACAATCCCCAACCTTGTCCTAAATGCAAATGATGTGTGAAATACATATTGTTTGAATTTTAGCTGGTCTGTATTTTACTAACTAGAAATACAAAATCAGAGAGTGGAAATTCTTACATGAAGTTGCATTACTGAGTTCAGCCAAACTGAGTCCTCACAGTAAGTGTTTCTCATCATTTTAGAAGTGGAAATTACACAGAACAGTACATTTTACATACAAGTGTTAATGGCCTTTTCAATCTCTCTCTAACCTAGAGCTATAAATACAGACTAACGTGAGAAGCTGCCACCTTTTTCTCTAGAGTTATATTGGCATAACTATGCCAGCAGTGCCTCAGAGCACAGACAGTGTGTACGCTAGCAGAAGGAATTTCTCCCTCAGTAGTTTTGCTGCCTCCCTGCAAAATATGCTATAAGCTGGCAAACCTTCTGCTAGGCAAGCTGCATTCATGTAAGGGTTTTCCCCATAGCAGAATGATTTTAGCTGGGGTATGGCTTTCTTACATTATATGTTCCCAAAACTAGGTGGTAAAACTTGTGGATCAAGCTTAGGTATTTGCCCTTGCTCTCTTGGTCCATTTCCATCCATCTAGCATCTTTTTGGCACCCAACTCTGTCTAGCAAACCTCAGTATAAGGGGCCTGATTTAAAGTCAATGGAGAAGAACAGAAAAAAGTGATCCATAGGCATGGTTAGGCTTTAAGATAGATGAATGCTATGAATTTCCTATTTTATACCTCCAGCAAGGTGATTTCTCTTCTTCCCATAAACTAAGCCATGTATATTGATGTTTCCAGATATGTTTCCTAAACAGTATGTAATCAAAACACTATCCCCCCCAAACTTTAGTTCCTAAACCAGTAAAGACTACAATTCATGTTTGTAAAAAAAATTATAAAAAAAAAAAAAAAAGTGAGGGATCATATCTTTTCATTTTTTGCAGCTTCTTAGAACTTTGTCTTCAGTGCAAAGTTCTGTATCAACAGTAAAATCAGAATATGTACAATAGCATGATCGGTGAACGGGGTTAATGTGACCCTTAGCTGGGTTGCTCCAGCAAAGAGCACTGAAATACAGTCTCTGCTGTGTTTTCTTGACATTGGTATAAAGAAGAACAGGATTTCACTCAATGCAGCCATGGAAAATCTTCATGCCTTTAAAGATCCTCTCTTTCTCTATATATCTACATATACGTTACACATAAAATTAAATGTAGCTAGTTAGTTTGCACAGCAGACTGATACTATTATTGTGTGATTTTCTGTGTTGATTGCAATGTTCTAGCTATGGTATATAGACATTTTTGTTGATGTACCCACATTTCCAGGCAGCTAGCTCTCTGGTATAACACTTCTCAGAACAACCTACTGCATCAAGTGTGAGAAGTTTGTGCAGTTCCAACTTCAAGTGTCTCTCAACTATCTTATATTTTGTCTTTGATACATTATTAGAGCTCTCTTATTTGATGGTATTACGCTATTTCCTTAGGCACAGGATGCCTTTTTTTCCAGACTTGTTCCTTTGAGATCTGGGAAGCAAATTTGGATTTAATCCACTTCCATCTTCATTGCAGTTTTACTGGAAGCAGCTGTTACCCCTTCTTTAGCAGTTTGCTGGCTGTCAGGCAGCCTGAGGGACCCACCATATGACATCCGTCCTTGGTTCTAAATATACACCTGCACAACGTGTTTTCTTGGGGCACGAGTAGAGCAAAGGGACTCTTGCTTCCTTTTGCACAACTGTATTTTCATCTCTTGACTGGAAAACTTTATTTAATCCCTGTAGTTATACTTAGCAACTTTTCATCTTTTGAACAGAAAGGTTAATTCTACTTCTAGTACAGTCTGAAAATGTACTACAGCTTTGTTCCCTGTTTTACTAGATGTAAGTATCAACACTGCAAAATGCAAATCTTTTACCCCTTAAATCTCATTTCAGCTCAATACAGAACATTTAGGCAAGTTTTGGTTAAGAGAATGGTGGAGTCTACAGACGTATCCCATGAGGCTTGACTTAACTATCATATTATTAGCAGTAGGCTCAGAAAAGATGTGTGTAAAATCGCAACATTTTGCAGCACAGAAAAGAACAGTAGGATTAAGCATGATAGCGAACATGTCAGCCATAAACACAAAAATGTCAAAAAGAGAAAGAGAATTCTCTAGCATGATAGGGACAAAAAAGACGGTAACAATACAGGAACTTGTTATTACATTTTTAGTTTCCTGGGCTTACACGAGGGCACTGTATGACAGATTGATGAGTCATAGTAAAGGAATCAAGAGTGAAGGCCAGAGAACAACCTTCCATTTAAAAAAAAAAAAAACATAAAAAACAATAAAAGAAACAAGAAAGAAAGTAATAGTCTAGAATAATAGTACTTGTCAGAGAAAAGGTAATTCTGAATAGATGTGATACATATTTCTACTTGCTAAGTTGAGCAGTGACTTTACATTTATCTTACTTTTAAAAGGTTGTCTCAGTCTTTGAAGACACACTCTCAACTCCATACAGTGCAAAAAATATACAGTATGTTAAAGAGGGGGAAAACAGAATTTCAATTTACTGAACACCTTAATGAAAAAACCAGTAGATATATCAAATTAGCTAGCTCTATGGTGTCTTATCTGAAATGTTCTTTAGTGGTCTTATTGGGAAAATGCTTACTTACAAGATGCTGATATTAGATATTGGAGATGAAACTGACCAAAATTATTAATCAGGAGTTTATCTTTTTTTATCATTGTATTTTCAATTGTGACATGCAGACAAAATGGAACTTATACATTCAGATTTTTTTTTTAGAACTTCTCTATTGTGTTAAAACAATTTTTTATTATTAAAAACAACAATTTATTTGCTCAGGTAGTAAATATTAATTTGAGTCTTCTAAACTTGTTTTGGGCAAATATTTTTGTGAGCTATCCTGGTTAGTTCTTAAGATTGTATATCAGAACTGAAACTCTATAAAATGCTGCCAATATCTGCTATTTGTAAGATTGCAGGGGGAAAGTGTTCGTATAGCTACCTAGAAACCTCCTTGACATTGTTCCTCTTGTTTACAAAGGTTATCGTCCAGTCAGTGAACAGCAGCAGTATCATATGGCTTAGATGGCTAGTTGCATACCATAAAAGTAGCCAAAGATAAAGGTGAGGCAAATAATTGTGGACTGCTTGAAAAAGATATCTTAAGGTATAGCATAGGTTAGGCCCTGATCATGCAAAAGTATAGATCCATTGTTTTATTTTCATCACCAGGCTCAAATATTTACATCACATGACTGGTGTCAGAGTGCTGTAAAAATAGCTCGGAGCATACGTCTATTCCTGCTTAAGCTCTGAGCCCCTTTATGCACGCTACTTATTTTCAAGAGCCTAGTGGAAATCCACTATGATTTCTGGGATCCTGAAGGCACGGAGCAGGTGTTATCCTCCTTTTCAAAGCTGATCAAGCGCATGTTAGATAATGTAAACAACAACAAGGAGAAAAAAAAATCCAGCGCACACAAGTCTATCCAATTTGTATTTAAAATAGCCAAAACCCAAACAACCAACCCCCCCTCAAAAGAAAACAAAACCAAACCAAAAGTCCCCTAAAAGGACTAAAAGGATTCTTTTAGTCTACAAGCTGCTCTAACTGAATGGATAAAAAGTCCTACCTAAACAGCTGTTGCTACGTTGGATGATGGGCAGTGAACCTCAAGATATGCTATTTTGCAGGTGTTCTGCATTGGAGGAATGATACGGAACATGGTTCGATTGGGAATAAATGTTGGAACACAGAAAATATTTCAACATTTGCTTAGAAGTCCAGCTAAGTCCTCTTCAGGTGAAAGAGAATATGACACCCTTGCTGCATTTTATGACTGGGACCTTCTCTCTAAGCCAATGATCTCTTCTACCCTGCAGTCTAAGCAGTCGGTTGCACTCCTGCGACATGTCCTACTGTGCCTCAATATGGAAGGTTATTCACCACCTCATTCTAACACTGCAACTATAAGGCAGTCATCTGACATAGTCCAGGGAAATGTAGGTCTGAAGGCAGAAAACAGCAAAGTCAGCAGATTTATGAAAAGTGAAGATGCCATTTTGGGTCTGCTGGATTAAGTTTGTTCTGTTTCCTAATGAGGATAGTTTCACATCTTGCTCTGAAGTCACGAAGAGTTCATGCCTGTATACATTCCAAAATGGTTATTTCATTTTGTTCAACAAAGGTACATTCCTTCAAAACTATCTTCAAAAGATAGGCTACATGTTTCATAAAAATATCAGATATGCTTTTTCAAGACACAGACCTATTCTGCTTGATATTTATAGACATATAGGATAAATCAGATTTTATGTATCCCACTACATTTTTTTTACAAAGTATAAACAAAAAACATTTTCAAAAAAAATGAAACTTCATAGCATTATATGAAGTGGATTTATAGCATGCCTTGAAAGGAAGTAGAAACACATTAAAAATCCTTGCTTTTTTGTTTGGAGAAAACAAATACTTCCAATCAACTAGAAAACATAGCAGCTCTAGTGCATAGCTGAAAAAAAACCTGTTTCAGTAAGCAAGATGCTTTCAAGAATATTGAGGATTTCTCAATCCTTAGCACCTGCTTCCCTAAAGAGTATGTGATTTGTAGAAGATTTGAAACCTCTAACTTCTTCTACAAAATTGGACCCATTTAAGATAAAGTGGGTAGCAAAAAAAGCAAAAGAAGCATCCGTTATCTGTAGCTATTCTTAAAATGGAGGCCAAAGCAGAAGGAAAATATCTACCTTACACAACTTACAGTCTAGTTACCAATTGAAAATACAAGTGCCTGTTGTTGAAGTATTTCAGGCCAGTCAGATTCCAAGATGAACAAATCAAAGGACTGGAGCTCAGAGCATCTGGAGTCACACTTCTAATTTGGATTTGTGAACCTAGATGGCTGGGCTGAGTCTGTGGTCTGGAATTTTTCCACAGTTCAGTCCATCTTTTCATTTGGTGTGACTGCTAGCAGAAATAGGAATGCACACAACTGGCTAAATTAATTGTCATTTTCTTGTTTGCCAATACCACTAGTTTTAATAATCAAGTTTATTTTCAAGACCTACCAGCAGTATATTCATGTACTTTATACCTCTTCACATCAGTCTAAGACTTTCAGTCAATTTGCCCTACCATATGTCAGATATGTAGCTGCACTATTTATTGACTCCTCACTTCCACCCGCAAATGGCCTATAAAACCTCTCAAAACAAAGTGTATGATTTACAAGGCAATCTCAGCAAGAAGCAGCAAATGGTCTCATACATTCAAATGCCCCTACAAGATCAGATAAATACATTGGGCAAAATATAAGTTGTTCTGTACAATGCTGAAATGTGCCTCAAACATTTTTTATGTATAGAGATCTTCGGATGACCTAGTCTCCGATTTAAAATTATTTATTGCCAGGGACCAAATGCTTCATCAGAGTAATGAGTGTTTCTTGAACAGGAAAGGTAAAGCGTTTTTGTTGTTGTTGTTTTTTGTTTCCCCACAAAAATAATGCAAGGGAAATGTGATTGGTAAGCTCACCCTTGTCTCAGGTAGGGGCCACTTCCTGCAAAAGTCACTTGGAACAATATAGTCCACTGCATGTGGCATAGAATAAAAATGTTTACATAGTGCTGTTTTGAACAGCGATATCAGTCCCTCTACGTTTTGAGATGTACATCAGAGGAATCACAAGTTGGTACGCAATCTGAGAACCAAAAGTATGAGTTTTCTGTTAAGACCATGGATAGGTGGCAACAATGAAGTGAGAAGTCTTCCGGAACTCGTCAGAAGTGGTCCCAAGGAAAATTTTGCACTGTGACACTCTATTTGGCCTGATAATATTACTTTCATAGCCAGCCTATGGCTCCATATGAAAACAGGGAAAAATTAGACTAAAGACTATGTACATTTTTCAATCATTGTCAAAATTTATCCTATTGCATCTTTTCCCATAAAATTACTGAGGCCTGCTGCATTGTCTTCAATATGCAGTATGTCCTGCATAATCACAGCTAACAGAACATGAGACATTTGAGTCTTATAAGAAGCTGCTCAATGGTGCTGATGACTAGGAAGTCAAAATTTTAAAGAGTAAAAGTCTGAATTCAAATTCCTAACTGCCTCTTTAGGAATCTAATAAAAGCCTATTGTTTAAAGATGATAAGATGTGTAGCTTTCTGTCAATGGAGCGAGCGTGTGGGTTTTTTTCCAAAAAAAGTTATATCTAAAAAAGTATTTCAGTGTTTCATTTTCTGTAACATTTTCAACATCAAACTTTAAAAAGCAGAATATTTCATTTTGCTTCTGTTCAGAGTAAGTCAACGTTTATAAAGTCAATTTTTTTTTTTTTTTTTGGGCACAAAAATCGTGACGTTTTCAAATCAAATCTTTACTAATTGGATTCTGGAGAAAATTTCAAAAATATATTATTTTTTCCCAATTCATAGTAAGTGGACATTTTTATATGTCAGAATTTCTTCAGGAATTACTTTTTTGTTATTGTTAAATTTCTGTTCAGTTGTAGCATAAAGCTACAGTGGAATTTTGATTTACACAATGAAGCTTACTAGTGCTTCTAAGAATTAGAATATTAAAAGTCAAGCTAGATGTGTAAATAATGCACTTGCTAACAATAAATTTAGTTAGTCCTAAGAATAATTGGTTTAAAATAGTGGAATGATGCCGAAAAGGTGAAGATATAATACAGAGGAAGCATAATAAAAAAGAATGTGAAAAATATGAAGAAAAATAGACATATTAATGCATCATTAAAATTTTCATTGCAGTAGATAAAGCATGTTAAACATCAAGCTGTAAATATGTAAAGCTATATAGCTTAATTTCACACAAGGAACTGGAGAATATTTTCAGATTTTAATTCCTAAACAGCAGATACCTTTTTTTTTTTTTCTTCATGTCAGGTTTAATCCTGAATGATATCATTTAGGAATCTGTGGCAAATACAGCAAGATATATTCAGTGATGCCTATTATACCCCAATGATTAAATGTGCTGTACAGACAAACCCATGCTGTATTCATTTATTGTATCCCGTGGACAGAATTTAACACTTCTTTTTAACTTTCAACACTAAATGGCAAAATAAATTTACAGAAAGAAACCAGCAGTATACAGGGTTACATATGGATGAAGAGAGTTACAATTCCATTTATTTTCTTATTTTAGGGGTTATAAAGGGATAAAAATGAAAGGAAACCTCTGAACACTAGTATTATCGGACATTGAAGCTTTTTTGAGAGATTACAAATTATTTATAGAGGTTGGCACCAAGTAAAATTTTAAGGAGGATTTAACATTAATCAACTGTCTTAAAACTTCTTGGAAGTATAAAAAATATATGATTTTAACCAGCTATTCCCTCTTGGCGAGTCCATCGTTTACTTACTGTTCTATATGATTGCCACTTTGAATTAAACACCTTTTCACACCATTTGCTGTGCAGATGGCAAAGTGCTCTACGAATGACAGAGCTGAAACCCCAGGAGCTCTGAGGAGTGCACTGGAAATACATCACAATAAGCAGATACCTATTATCTACTCTTGACTTGGCTGTAATCTCCTCCTCCAAATCCTTGACTGTCTGCTCTTCCCTTTGGCTTTTCTCTCAGAATACACTACCTCTGCACCTTTTTAGAGAGCTCTGGAGAGGAGATCTCTGTCACTGTCTAGACCACCCTCTGTAAAGTTCAACAGTTCGACAATTTGCACCTCTCACTGCCTGGCAGCCAGCAGTGGGTATCGTCTCTTCTGTGCTCTCAACTGTGAACATGTTTGGCAGTGGTGTGAGAGAAAGAGCTGTTTAAAGCAGCTGTAGAGCAAGTCCTGTGATGCTGCCCATGCCCCTGGGCCAATTTCTGCTCGGGAAGGTGGACAGAAGAGCAGGGACATAGCCCCACCTCTCCTCTATGTGTCCTCCTGACCCTGTGGCATTCACACCTCCTTCACACCTCCACTCATCCCTTTCTTAGCTTTCACATCTTGCTCTCATCTTAAACCCCTGTCACCAGATTTTTAAATGGTCATTTCCTAGTCAAATCTCAAGAATTGGACTTTATCCACCCTGGTCAGTTCTTCCTGTCAACCGTCTTTGACAGTTAATCAAATTCTTCTCCACGAGATAGTCTCTGTGTTACATTGCCTTCCAAGTCTGAGCCCTTTCCTGTGTCTCCTCCTACCTCTTTAGTAACTTGTTACTTAGTATATCCTTTAAAGAACTTTTTCATTTTCAAATTCTTATGTTTTCTAGGGTTCAGTCACAACTCTTCATTCTCTATACTTTCTTATGTTAACTTCAATCATAGATGCAGATTTAACTCTGAACTTTTTGCAGGCAATGTACTGCTTTAATTCCATATTCTAAAAGTATATCTTAAATTCTCAGCTTGTCTCTCTAACATAAATAACTAGCACTTCGGCTTTCCCTCTTTCTCCCAACCCATTTGCCATCCCTCACTTCACTTCACACTTCAGTGCTTACTTTGGCATCATCAGATTTTGACAAATCTCATCATCCACAAATCAAGGCTATGTTAATACTTGCAGTTTTTCCGTATACTATTTTCAACTTTAACCTTTGATAAAATGGCAGCTTGCCATCTCCTTGCAACACCTTTCTCAGGTTTAAGAATAGAGTAATTTTCAGCCATCCTCCTTCAGAATGCTGAATTAAGGAATTTCATCCTGGCTTCTCTTTTGCCCATTTCTCTGCTGGTTATGTCTTCTCCATTATATCAAAAATACTCTACCTGTTTTCATTCACAGGCCTCTCCAAGTACCTCTCTATTGTTGTATTTAACAGGAAAACTTTGACTCCTCTTTCTTAAGTTTAATTTTCTATTCCTTCTTATTTTGATTGGAACAGTCTATAGACATCTGGCTTTATCGTCCTTTAAATCCATCTTAAAAATCCTTCTTTTTAAAGACATCTTCAATGAGCAAGGGGTAATAAGAAAGGTGGGGACAGGCTTTTTCATAGGGCCTGTTGTGATAGGACAAGGGGCAATGGTTTTAAACTAAATGAAAGTAGATTCAGGCTAAATATACGGAAGAAGATTTTTGCCATGAGGGTGGTGAAACACTGGAACAGGTTGCCCAGTGTCGTGGTTTGGGCCAGATTGGCCCGATCAGGCAGAATGACAGATGCTCTCTCTCTCCTGCCTTGCTTCAAAAGGAGGCAGGAGAGAGAGAGAAAAAGAGAGACTTAAGAGTTTAGAAGGAACTAAACTACTTTAATGAAATATTAATAATAAAATAATAAAAAGAAAATAATGAAATATATACAAAACCTTATCAAGCTCACAGGATGACAATCACATCACCAGCAGGCACCGGAAAAGTCCCAGACTGGACTCAGTGATGGACGGGAAATGGATTTTGGATCTGGATTCAGGATCAGGATCAAAGGCAGACGCAGAGACAGAGTCCTCCTCGAACGCCGGCCATTGAAGAAAGAAGACTGACCCTTTGATCCCTCAGCTTTTATACTGAGCATGAGGCAGATGGGATGGAATACCCTGTTGGTCAGTTGTGGGTCACCTGTCCTGTCCACTCCTCCCCGCAGGTGCGACCCCTCTACGCTTTTCCACTTGCGACCCTCCGATGGAGCAAATAACAAAGTTGGTTGCCCTTGGTTGTCATAGCAATAAGGATAAGCAAGAGCCTCTTTGCATACCGTTCCTTGGCATCAACTCTAAACATGGGTCTTGTCACTCTGAGAGTGAACAGTTTTCTGCACAACATGCTGATAATTTCAGCAGTTAGAAGAGGCCTAGCTAAAAAGTAAAGTTACTGAACAATATTGGTCCTGTTTTACCTCAAACGAGGACACCCAGAGAGGTAGCAGATGCCCCATCCCTGGAAACATTAAAGGTCAGGTTGGATGGGGCTCTGAGCAACTTGATCTAGTTGTAGATGTGCCTGCTCATTGTTGGGGAGGTTGGGCTAGATGACCTTTAAAGGTCCCTTTCATCCCAAACTATTGTATGATTCTATGGTTCTATAACATGAAAATTTTATACTTCTACTGTACCAAGATCACTATCTCTCATTTTCTTGTGCTTTTCCAGTTGACTGTCTCCAGTTGTTACTTCTTGTTCTATGCTGTAAGCTCTTTGAAGCTGGGATGGTCTTTCCATTTTGTTTTGGGTTAGTATGTTCCTGGTTCATGGCAATATTCTTTCCCCTTCATGAATTGCCTCCAAAAATTGCTCCTTGTACAGGGCCATTGTTCCAGGAAAAGTCCATAAAATGTTTCTCATTTTTTTCAACAATTTAATTTACTCCTTAGCAATTTTTTTCAAGAGAATAACATAATTTAATATAGATTTCTAAAAGTAATGGCAAGGCTTCAGATTTATTACATGGATGAGTTATTATCGTGTTATCATAAGGAACTGAAGGCACAAAAGTGAAATGCATAATGGACGCTCCTATGTCTGGATTTCAGAATAGAACTGGAAGTTAATCTTGGCTTACTGGGAAATTCTCAGAGACAATTCATACAAGCAAGTGACTGCTTACGGGCATAAGTGACTGTTTACGGGCACTTCATATGGGAGTGAAATACTCTGCTGTGTCCTACAGAAGGGAATGATCTCAAACAAAATGCTAAGGGAGGGGGAGAACTGTATGAAAAGTTAAAAATACCCTTCCACCTTTTTTGCTGGGGGGGGGGGGGAGGGGGGAAAGACACACCAGCA
>VYXH01001117.1:47828-155755 GCA_013397275.1 Burhinus bistriatus | reverse complement strand
GAGGGGGGAAAGACCAATCAGCAATGGTGAAGAAAGAAAGAAAAGATCCTATCTACAGATTTTAAGAAATGAAATAGACCTGACTCCAACTAAATCTACGAATAGCAGCAGTAAGTCAAACCTGTTACCGTGGAAAAATTGTATAAATTTATACAATTGAAAAAATGCTTGCAGAAGTATTCCTATCACATCTAGAAAAATTGACACAAACAGATCAGTTTCAAAAACACTCTTGTTTGTAAGGACTTACACTTAACAATGCATTATACCTTTTCAAGAAATCTTTTTGACAACAGCAGTATGTGATATGAGCATATTGTGCTACACTCCCCTCCTCTGGTATAAATATAGATTCTGAGAAAAAGAATCATTAAAAAGTCATTTAAAATGTGGGGGTTTTGTTCATTTTTCAGTTCTGAGAGAAAATTATTGACTTCACATTGAAGCAAAAAAAGGAGAGAGAAGTGCAACTAACATTTGTAGTAAATACTAGTATCTGTAGTAAATAGTCTGGAAAAGAAATTTAGAACTGCAACCACAGTAATTAGCAGTGACTTACTTTACAGTTATTGCAGCAATGAGTTAGTGAAGTACTTGGGAGGTCTCAGTGAGACAGGTTTTCTCTTCCTTTGTATGCCATCCATGGATCCCTGTTAGGAAGAGAGAACTATATAAAACTATGCAAATGATACCTACTTTCCTCATAGGAGTGTCTATGTTCTTTTCTGCTGTATTCTACCAACAGGATTCTTTTCCTAGAAAAGGTCTGAGCAGATTCATTCTGAGGTCTTCTTATGTTTAATGAAACAGTCTGCATCTCCTTTTCAGGAAGTATTGTGTTCTCGTGCCTCACATTGTGTAAGGATATAATTGTCAGAATTGTTTTTTGCTGTTTGTCTCTTTTAAAGAAGTAGGGAAATCTGATGTCTTGTTAGTTTCAAGCCTCCCTATCAGCTTTGTTCAAGTCTAGAAATTAATCTGAAGTAATATGCACCATGACTTTCTATCCTAACAGGGAGGAAACCCTCTTTTTCTGAAAGCCCACATCTGCCCCTTCACACACTATGCAAGATTGATTCCTACTTTATGCTTTTTTCCAAGACCAGCTCATAGATGGTTTCAGACACGATCTACCAGCCAGTTACAGCTGAGGCCCAAGGACAGGCAGCTTTGTGCTGCAACAGGGCAGGCATCACTGAGCACGGCTTCATCCACAAAGAAAATCTAATGGGAGAGCAGATTCCCCAGGAACAGCAGGAGGCTACAGAACCCCAGTGACCCACTGGCTGACACCTCATGCCCTGGGAGACACCAGCTCTCTTCCGCTGGCTGCCAAACAGGTAAGCCTCCCCAGGAGTCTCTCCCTCTCTCTCTCTCTCTCTCTCTCTCTCTCTGATTCCACAACCGGAGTAGCACAGGACAAATAATTTACGCAGCGCAGGTATGGAATTACATGCTGGTCTCAAACTACTTATTTTAGAATGTTAGCAATAATCTGAAAAATAGTGCAAGTTTTCATGTGAGATGTGCTTTTTTTTTTTACTGAAATAAAGCCATTTTGATGTCAACGAAGAGAAATAGTATGATTTATGTGTACCTAGACATCTACTACATCATGAAATTAATTATTTCCTAGAATCATTTATTTCTCTTTACTGACTGTAGAAAAGGAGCCTAGGGTGATTCCAACATAGAAGTTCAGACAACAAATATTATACTTGGAGAAGTGAGTCTA
This sequence comes from Burhinus bistriatus, assembly GCA_013397275.1. Lineage (NCBI taxonomy): Eukaryota > Metazoa > Chordata > Aves > Charadriiformes > Burhinidae > Burhinus > Burhinus bistriatus. Next base: position 154,020 of record VYXH01001117.1, on the reverse strand, counting down.
CGTGGCAGTCAACTTCGTGTATTTGACTACAGCTCACCTGAGACAAGCCCCTTAGTCAGATTAACCATAACTCACAGTCTCTTTTTGCAGTGCTTTAGTTCTAATCATTCAGCTCACACATCTGTGGCAGTGTCAATAAGAAAGTAAAATAAAAAGAAATGCTCCTTGCTCAGCCCAACACTCCTAGTTGTATCAAGAGGATCTGTGCATTGTAACTGGACCCAGCCAAATCTCTTACCTGGACTCTGCACCAGACAGGAATTACTGTTCAGTCATGCCCAGCTCTGGAGCGGGAAGCCCTCCAGTATTTATGGCCAGATATGCAGAAAACCGACCTCTTTCCTCTCTTTGAGTTGAGCTAGTGAAAGGACGTAGGTATCATAGATCCTACTCTGTAGGACCTAGGTGTCTAGCTGGGGAGTAGAAGGGTCTTACCATTAATTTGATCATGAATGGCAGTAAGTTTATTAGCCAGTGGCTCGGTGTTTAACAGCATGAACTCAAGAGCAGAATCCCCATCTGTCAGTATCTTGTATTACTGAGATGAAACAGATGGTAAAGCTAATGGAATTGAAATTAAACTTCTCAGCCTAGGTTTACACCTAACTGCATCACCTTTTACTGCCTCACGATTGGCTGTAGAGGGAGAAAAAGCTTGGTATTCTGTAGTTGTAAAACACCTAAATACAAGGAACGGGGAGGAATACTACTGCATTCCTCCGGCCACAGGAGAGGAGCTGTGCACCTGAGAAGATGCCTGACATCATTGATGAGTTCTCAGCCTTTATTGAAGCATGAGCCTTTTTTTTTCCCTGAGTGCGTCTACTCTGAAACAGAAAATTATGTTTCCAACTCAGATAAGCCAAGCTCAGCTGCAGAATGGATATGCACTTTCACCCATTCCTGCAGCCTCAGACATACCATTTTAAAATGATTGATTTTTCATCAGAGCTCAACATTAAACTTGATCGCAGGCAACTTTAAAATAAAATAGATTTCTTTTTAAAGGGAATGAAGTTATATAAAACAAAACTAAAGCTGCTTCCTTCCACCAGTGTAATGAGTTGTTTAATGTGTTTTACTCTGAAAAACCACCTGGCATACGCATTATACTTTCAACTCTCAGCAGACTGAACAGGTAAAATTAAGTTAGTAATTCCTGTCGATATGAAAACTTAAATTTTATTTGCAAAAGGTCGTTATCTTTCCAATTCTTAAAAATGTATACAGATGAAAAATTGATTTGTGCCATAGAGATAAATTATGTACATTTTGAGACCGTGATATTTCTTACCTTGCAGTAGGAATTAGACATTTCTTTATAGAAACTGAACTCAGCATTAATTTCAAGTAATTAGAAAGAGCTCTGTATTGAAGATCAATGTTTGTAATGATTTGGAATATTTTACCTGTAGTACAATCAGATCTTCAATGTTATTAACACCACATAAAACTTAAGCGTAATAGCATAATATAATTCTCAATTTATAATGAATTTTGTAATTCATGATAGAACATGAGATTTTTTTTGTAGGTGTGGTCTATTGTAGGATAGTCTTGATTGTCAGAAATGTCACTGAATCTAGTAATTATAAAATGGGTATGATCTTCCTTGAAAATCTGCTGTATGGAAATTAGTTAATGCAAATCTGTGTTTTGTTTTTTTAATAGTGTTTTTTTGTTTTTCTTCCTTGATCACAAAGAATTTACTGTAAAATTTTACACTGGCTTAAAAGTACTAGAAGCAGCTGGATTTTGTTACTCCTGTCACTCTTTAAAATGAGAAATTACAGTTCCTTCTTTACCACCTCCTTCCAACAGAGTACAACAGCACTGGGAAAAAAAAACCAAAAAACGAACTGCAGCATGGCCTTTTTTTTTTGGGTTTCTGGTGGCTCATTCTTTCCTACATCATTGGATCATTCATCGATGTAATTTTATCATTTCTGTAATTACTGGAATAGCCTCTGAAATAAAAGACTGCTCCCCATAAGAAGACACAAAGGTTTTGGTCTCATAGTTCTTCATGGAGAAAGATCCAGTTTCATTTCACCAACTTTAGCTGCTTAAAAGTTAGATTTCTTGCCTGAGTTACTGAGAATCCCTCAGTAGTGAAGTCTCAAGATGCCTGTCTTCAGCCTAGAAGCAGCTTAGAAAACTAAAATGGTGTAGCCTCCTTGTTTTGGAATGGCTAAAGCTAAGGGACAAGAATCCCACCTGGAGTGATAATCTTTTAAAATCATAGTATTATTGTGACTTGGAGTGTAATGTGTTCCTAGTGCAACATCCAAATACACTCTGGACACTGCTGAAGAAAGGTTCTGCAGTATGGTGGATTTCTTAAAGCTCACAGAGAATACACAAAGGAAAGTATCCAAAATAAGTAAAACATCTTTCCATATTAATGTCCCGCCCTCCTACTCTCCTCTTTGGTGTTTTTTGTGCTTCATTTAATTTCTGAATGAAAGATGAACTAAATTTTACAAAAATTATAGAAAAATCTATTCCGATGAGAGATTAAAATGTATTTTAGGCTGAAAGTATTTTAAGGCTGCAAAGATTAATTTAATTTAATTTTTTATTTTATTTTATTTTTGTTTGTTTTGTTTTGCTTTGTTTTGTTTTAATCATCTGTTATGATACATAGCAGAAAAGCAGGGCTTTTTATCTTTCCAGTTTAATCATACCTCAGAATTTCTAACTGTGCTAAACTCTTAGGGGAACGTGTTCAGAATTGCAGTGAGAGGATACCTATGGTCGTCCCTGCCTCCCGACCCAAAGGTCAAGCCATGAGGAAGTTTCTGATAGCACTTACCTTAGTTGAAATTGAATCACTGTACTGTTCCAGGACTATTTTTGGCTTGCCTGTATTCCCTGCTCTTTAACCACTGTAAAATTGCATCCCCGTCCCTCCTGATAATGTTTATTTTGAGTTTGTATGTAGCTTTAGAGTGAGCTGTTGGTGTGTTACCACCTTTTCATAACTTACCTCTACTTCCTCACGATTTTTTTACAAGTGCAATCCCTCTGATGCTACAGAAAGGAAAGACTGATAGATATTTTTTCTTCACAGTCTTCTGTCCTCACCTCAGTCTTCTGTAGCTATGGAAATAAGTAAGTTCCCTAGAGAGGCCTCTGTTGTCTCAAGCATCAGGACAGCTCTGCTGTCTGCCAGGAGCGTAGCAGCACCATAGCAATGCAACCTGATCAAGTATTAGAGCCCTGGGTTTTACGCTGGAGGTGAAGTCACTGGTAAAGACCACAGCAGACTGAACTGAATACCACCTTGGGGGGGTAAAAAACCCCAGGAACACAAAAAAATCCTATGCAAGTACAGCGATGACTTTACATGTGAGTAAACATCAGACTTACTGGTTGACTGTTCATGATTTAACTTAAAAGGAAGGGGACTGAATTTGCACATTACTAGCATGCTAAGCACTACCTTATTAAAAAGGAAAATAGGCATCATACTATTAATGATACAGGAAAGTATTCCTATTTTTCTTTTATCCAATAACATTTAAATGTGTACCTCTGTTTGATATTTATAGTGGTCATAGTACTCATGTCTTTCCTGGAGTCTATGGTTATTCTGATAGTTTGGGGGTTTCTGCATGTTCATGTGTTCGTTGTACAGTGTCTGTCTGAACAGGCACTGCAAGTTTCACATTGTTAAGCTTCTCTCCACGTGAGGGCTAGAAATTTCCCTTGAAATACAGTCTGAGATTTTGATGTAATCTTGTGATCTCAAAACAGAAGTGGGACTCCGGGGTCAGGCCCTTGCTTTAATCTTGCCTTCAGCTGGAGGGTGGAAAATTACATTGCTACAACTGAGAATTACTATTACTACTCTTGTGCTCCTATGAAACTGTCTTATTCAAAGTAATATACATTATTTTCATTGAGGTTTCTGAATTATATCTGCTACTCCTTAGATGAAATTTTAAAAAATATTGTCTTTCACTTTATGTGTACTTCTATCTTGTTATCCATACGTACAGAGAGAGAATGCACAGCAATATATCCTGTGTAGTAAGAACAAAGAAAGTTCTAAATGGAGTAGTGCAGTAATTGAGTGGAGGATAAAAGAGCCATCCTGAATCCTATTAACAATAATATGGTTTATGCTATAGAGAAATACCAGCACAACACACACATAACTATAATAGCTGAGCATTTTTTAGAGCACATTAATTGAAAAAATACATATTTGATTCTATATAGTGTTACTTAATGTTTTAACCTCTTTCCCATAAGGAATCGTCCATTTACTGGAAGCAAATGGTTCATACGCCACTGCTCTTGTATGTAGATAAGAAGGAGGTACTGCAAAGGTGAATTCCAATGGATAAATCATCTCAGCATATCAGGAAAAATAAAAATTACAATTGCCTCCTTTTTCCCACACAGCACAAAAATAGGACTCTGTTAGCAGGAATGAATTCAATCATTATTTCATACCAGATCTGGGGTTGCTGTATCAATAAAGTTCTCCAATGGGTGGTGTAAACAGAAGCCAAGACCTCTGTTTATCCCCAGGGGTCTAATTCCCATCTTAGAAGAGAACTTACAGCAAAGTATTGTTCCAAGGGACATGTTAACACAAGATAATGTGATTTATGCTCAATATCTATCGTACTGGCAGACTTTGGACAGATGTCATTGTTTGTCAAAACCAGAGAGTAAACCAAAGCAGAATATTTTAATCAGATGAGGATATTTATACTTCCTTTCAAGAGAGATACCATGCACAACTTTCTCCCACAGCTTATCTCGGAGACAGAAGAGCAAAGATTGAGAATAACCACTATGCCAGAGAAATCTCAGAAAAACCTGTGTTGCATAAAATTTTCCATGTGCTAGGACTAAGGGGAACATAGACAGCGAGATAGACCTTGGACTCTTTCTACAAGGTGGAAATCTAGGAGCTTCCGCTAGCACTCTGTACACTATGTAGAGAGATGTGTCCCTACCTGGATGTCATCTGGTGCCTCACATCTACTGGCTGTGCTCGCTCTCTCTTGCCTACCAGGAACCTAGAAGAGCTAAAGCTGCTTTAATTCCTAAATAGATTTCTTGAAGGAAAAGAAACAAAACTCAGCCAAGTCCAATGGCTCCCTTGGTCTCCCGCTCACTGTCTGACTCATACCTTTTTTGCACACAGTAATATTCTGGTTTTACAAGGCTTAGAAGCTTTCCAGGGACAGAGAATAACCAAGATGCTATAAAAATTCCACCACTGTATGTTGTCATTCTCCAGAAGACATTAATATGTTCTCTTCATTGAAGAAAACTGGAATGATCAATTCAAATTAAAAAAAATTCCACCATGTATGTCTGATATGTAGGAAGTTTTATTTTTTTTTTCAGATCCTGATAATTATTATCTGTATTTGAAGAAAGATATATGACTATAATATCTGTTCTCTATTTTGAGATTTATGTAAATATAATTATACATATTTTATACTTTGCAGTAATTACACAATGGAGTTACAGGTGTAAGAATAGTGTGAGCCCAATGCTAAATCTTTGTGAAATTTTTTTCCCCTCCATTAGTAAGATATCAGTTAGAAAGACTTGTTTCTGTATGTATAACTGACATTTTTTTTGTGTTCTGTGGAATTGCTGCTTGCATTTTTTACTTAGCATTAGTCTTTTCCTCAAAAAATATTGTCCTCTCTGATCTACAGATAGTATCTATTCCACAGAGGTATCTAGATTCCTAGGAATTTATTCTACTTGTTTTGTGAATATGCTTACTTTCTGCATTTCCCTAAAAAGCAACACCTCCCCCCAAAAAAACCCCAACAAACCAAACCCAAAACCAAACTACTCAACAAATATCTTCCTCTGTTTCTGAGTTGCACTTGTGTAAAGCATGGAAAACTTTTCAAATGGATTTGGGAATCAAAACTTTGACACTGGATAAAAGAAAACAAACTTAGTAATGTAAAAGTAAACATTTTTGCAAACGGGTAAGATATTTCGTTGCTATATAAATCCTCAGAATCAAAGCATTGCAATCTTCACCTCGTATAATTAAAATCCTTTTGCATTTCGGAAGTGTGGAGTGCAGAAAATCTCACTGACTTCCTCAGCAATAGGAATGGTATTGGTACTTGTGAAAAATTGGGGTTCCCTTTTTGAAAGGCCATTCTTTAGTACTGATCTTTGAAAGCCGTGTGGTTTTCCTGATTTAAAAAAAAAAAAAAAATCAAAATAATTTTGCACTAATAATCTGCTATATAAACAGAACATATATGTTTTTGAACTGTTTTTTTCATACATGCCTTGCAATTCAACTATACTTTATTATTCTAGGGAAAACTCAGAGGAGGATGAAAAAGCTATCAAAAACTAAATAGTTCCTTGAATGTGCAGTCTGATACTGCTATGAATTCTGAACTACTGCTATTTAGTGGGAAAGAGGGCATCATATCTTTGTTTTAACAACTATCTAAAAGTCAGATCAAGTAAACTTGGCTGCCTCAGTACACATACACAAACAACTGGAAACAATCAATTTGGAGGAGGAAAACGCAAATGAAAAAGAAAAAAAAGCTGTAATGGTCTTAGATTGAGGTAACAATTCTATGCAGTGTATAGATCTGAAGTAGCTTCCTGGGAACAGGCTTGAACTTGATGGGTTGGGGTTTTTTCCAGCCTTAGATAATTTTATTTCATTTCCTTATGTTGTTTGTTTGTTTTTGTATTCAATAAAGCTAACATTAGCTTTTGATAAAATGCATGATGGGTCAGAAAATGGAAAAAAGGCTTTGGGGCTGGACTGTTTCAGGAAGAGCCCAATCCATTTCCAGACCAAGTTCTCTGTTTCATGGAAGATGCACTCTCTCTCTCTCTCTTTTTTTTTTTTTTTTTGCAGGTTCACAGTACAAGGCATTTGAATTGTATTTTCTTCTCTTATAATTTTATTCTTTGTTTTACAAAATACAAAATAGTTACAGTTAAGTCCTTCCATTTATAGTTTCTAACTACATACCAGGGACAAATCTGCCCATAGCTATGAAAAAGGGGAGGAGGGGAGTACAACGCAAAATAATTAGAAGGGTTAATTTACCTCTTATCAGGGTTTGAAAGCAGAAGTGCCAGATGCTGCTGTTATTGACTAATCTTAGCTTTTGTATCTGTCCATTAGCTCCATACAGATGTAGCTCATGACATATTTTCCTAGAACATTGAGGTTAAAGGCCTTTTTTGTCTTCCCAGTCCCCCTCCCACAAACTTAAACCAATGTTGTCTTGCTGCAGCCTTGCTGTTGGAGTTCTCCATGCTCTATTTGTCTCTTTGAAGCCTAGCTCTATGCAATAGCTGATATTTGGTAAGCAGGGTGGTGGAGAAGCATCTGTTACTGCAGTCTGCAGTCCTGATAAACAGAACACATGACTGCTTTACTTATCTAAAAGGGGACCTGGGTTACTTGAAACATATATCTTTTTTCCTTCTCTCTGATGAGGACTCAATCATCCAGGAAACTTTGCCGAGGAACTGACTTACCAAAATACAGAAAGCTGCTAACAGAAGCTGGGAGGCAGCCAACTGGTTGACACCCCGCTATGACAAAAAGTGAAAGCAACATGTAATTCAAATACCAGAAAAGGGCAGAGAAATTTGTTCTATCAGTGGTGGTTGTTCTTCAAGGAGAACTTGTCATGAATGTTCTTCATCTTCTTGTCGTGAGCAATCTTAATCTTGAACATCATTACAGTTAGAAAGTTAAAGTTTATAATGGTTTTCAGACTTGTCAGTCTCTTAAAAAATGCTTCAGACTGCTGAATATTCATACTACTAGAGAACTGAATGATTAATGGAAATGCTTAAGAGTAAGAAAAAGGTAGTGCTCATTTCTGATATCCTCTATTATTACCACAATGGAAAAAGAACTCTGGCAAGGTCCAAATCCAAGCAGAATTAAATTTTCAATTGAGGTTGAGGAAACTGGACATGGTTTGTCATTTAGTTACCTGTTCAAAGTTAAAATATATGTCTGGAAACATTTTTACAATCTTTTTAACATTGAAATGAAATTTTACTTTTCCATCCTGTTCTGTTAATAAAATGGCAATAGCGCTGACATATGGCAAGTGGTAGAACTCTGTAGGTGTACTTTTCAGTAGGTAAATAGTCTCATTAAGAAGGAATTCACTTCCAGCCTTGAGACATTTGAAACTATGTGCCAGCTGTGGAGCCATGTGGAACTGTGACTTCTGAGGTGCAGGGTTTGGACATTTTGCTGGATCCTGGGCCACTAGTTTTATACTCAAACTGTGGAACTCAGTGCATGTCCTGCTTGACTCCATGTCAGAGCAAGATCTGGATGTGCCCCAAATGCCTCTCCGCTGCCTTCCATGATTTGGTTCCCATCAAAGCAGCTAAGAGGCACAGGCTAGTAGGAAACTGGGCTTGCTCTGGACAGGTCTGTAAGAGTCCATCAGCATACCAGGGCCCCCGTATGACCTGCAAACTAGATACAGTATAAAAGTCTCCCACCTTCGCCTTATCAAGAAACATTACACTTAACAGATATCAAAGCTATTCACAAAGCAAGGAAGCCGTGTTCTATACAGCAGGCTACTCCTCTCCTTTGTAACTTGGGATTAACATGAACAAGCAGAAGAGCTGTTCTAAATTATATTGCCAGGGCTGCCTTGTCCTTGTAGCTGAACCAAAGCATACGTTACAATCCTTCCTAGTCTTTCTCCTAACTCTGGTGTAATACCTGCTGTATGAACGCTGTAGAGCTACCTATAATACCCCAAAATACTGTATTTGCAAATGGAACTACAACTTGCAACTTGGAGATAGCTCATGGCCACTATTCTCTGGTTACTTGAGAAGGGAGAAGCAGAATCGCCAAGTGTGTTTTGCAACAGACCAGCACAGATTGCTTGTCCAAATGTAACAATGATGATCAAAGTAGTCACATGAAACCGACCAAGCTGGTTGTGTTCTCACCCACTTATTCCAAAACGTATAAAACTGCAGACACGGTGAGGCACAGCGCACTTGGGATTACAACAGAATAGTGTTAGATGCAGGCAAAAAAGTAGTAAAGACAGGGAAGTGAAAAAGCTGGCTAACTTTTCCATTGCTATGTTTTTTTGTTAAGGGCCAGGTCTGTATTTGTTTCCACACTTGCAAAATTGTTAGAGTTGAGTACAATTTTTTCTTAACCAAAATAGTGTAATCAGTACAGATAGTAGAGTGTATGTTGCTGTGTTACTATAACAGTTTTTCTACCACAATAATCAAATGTGAATAAGCTATTTCAGTAGAAATGTTTTTATAGCAGTTCACCTATATGCACTCTAGAGCTTGTACCTTTTTTAACCTTACCGAGTTCAAGCTGATATAGTTAAAGTGGTACAAACATCACACGTAAACAAACCTCTTAAATTCTGTAGGTAAAATTATGACTCACCAACTTCAATTTGACCAGGAATACCCAGCTGTGCTGTTTTCCCATTCATCAGATAGGATTAACAGTGTTTACTTACCTCATAGCAGTGCAGGGAAGATTAATTATTGTCTGTATGTTTTCAATCTTTCGAGGATGAAAAGTGCTACAGAGATACTAACCAACACAAAAGAAGCTGTAATGAGCTACAGAATGAGGTAGTGCTTGGCTATGTGACGCTTTCCACTGGAACTTGCTGGTCACAGGCATTAATCCCTTCCCGAAATCTAGAAAGTGAATACTTTTCAGAGTTTAGAGGATTTTTAGGTCTGAGCAAAACCAACTGCACCACTACTCAGCCTGCAATGGGTGAAAAAAATACTTATAAAATCATTAATTGTGTCTTCCAAGGTGCAGCAGTAATTTCGTGAGAAGACAAGTTACGTTTTCTTGCCCTCTCCCAGAGGAGCTCCAAGGGCTGCCCCGTGTTATGCATTTGTTACTGCACATTGGGCAGGACTGTCTTCCCCCTGAGAAGCAGTAAGTGCTTCCCCTCTGACTTATAGCAGTGATTATTAAGAGCGCAAATGTCACTGCTGAGAAGTCTAGTCCCCTATGTCAGTATACAGCCTGTTGCAAATTTTTATTTTTTATCACTCTGCAGTGGACATATCTTTATTTTCCTTTTATCAGGATTTGCCTCTCACATGTATGTTTTTAAATATTTTTACATTACTTAGAAGCAAGGATCTTATTGATGCACAATGGGTTTTTCACAGCAGTGCCACAAAAATAATTTAGAAATTATAGTCCATAATACTGTAAATCATCAGTTTCATTTTCCCAGAAGTTTTACAATAAACAGGCCTAAGAACAAAAATTGCATGTGCTCCACATCTGGCCTTGAAAATGCCATTACATATGAACAACCTTCATGCTAATAGTAAAGTACAAAGGATACAGATAGAAAATCAGCAAATTAGTGACCTACGTCAGAAGAAAAGCAAAAGACTTATGGTTGTATTTCTTTCCTAATCTTCTTCTTATTTTTGAAAAGTGCAGGGAAAAGCAAGGGTGTCAGGACATGAGGTTTCCCACGAAGCAACAGTAGATCACCAAAGCTACTGCTACTTAAAGGAAAAAAATGTTGCTGAGGAACAGTCTACAGAAGGAGCAGTTATGTGTCATTTGACTCTGGCTTTCTTCTGCTACTGAGCAGATTTTTGCTGATACTTAGATTTATAGTTCACTGTTAATTATTTAAAATATACTTGTTTGACTTCAAGAAGAGTCAATTGTTACTTGGATACTGCTCCATTTGAAAGGGAAAACAATGTTTCAATTTATTGTTATTATTTTATTGTCTTACTAAATGTGTGGAAAAATATACAGATATTTTTCTCAACCTGCTTTTAATAAGCATTCCATGCAGGACTAATTTCCTTCAAGTTTTCATTTAAAACTGCTTTTATTAGTTAAGCTCTGCTGATACTACTTTGCTTAGGGATTTATTCACTATTCTTAGTGTGCACACAAATTCTATTAATGCCAGTTAATAAGCATTGATTGAAAAAAAGAATCACATAATTGTTTCTAATTTTCATTTTTCACAGAAATTATTTCAGCAAAGTATTTGGTACTTTTACAGAGATAGAAATAAATTTCTGTTAAAACTATGTCAACACTAGAAGATTTAGATGTGTATTTTTTTCCTTTTTCTTCCCATGTAAAACCTATTAAGAATGGAAATGCATGAAAATCAATGAGGCTGGACTAATCATGGCTATCCCTGGCATCAGCTGAGGTATAAATTGTGCCTGTTAGATCTGAAGATATAACAAAACCTGTAATATCCATAGTTTTGCCATGTTCTCAAAGAAGCAAGACCAAAGTACTAGTGAAATTTGAATTCCCTTGAATTCTGAGGCAAAATTCAACCACGACAGGTCTGGATGTCAGCACGCTTCCTTGGAAGCGAACATGCAAAAAGGATGCACTCTGCTCACACGTGATACCATGCCAAAGTGAAAATCTGAGTCCAACAAACTAGGCTTCTAGAAACTGACAAAATATCCAGCTCTGGTATCCAGTATTTGGTAGCTTTATAGAGAGATTTAATTGTCAATTCCACTTCTGACAAAAATAGCCTGTATTTAGACTCATCTGAGCAGTGGAGAGCAGGTGTTGCTTGTACAAAGAACCACTGCTTTTTTGCATGCACCGTTAAACATATTTACAAATAAGTGCACTGAAATGTATTAAAAATTTCAGGTGCTTCTTAGAGTTTCACCTTCATATTGCTACACAATTTAAGTTTTCTCCTATCTCTGAAATAAAAATAGATTGTAAGACATTCACATTACGTCAGAAATGTTTTTTTCCATCTAACCTCTCACACCATATATATATTTTGTATACATATATAAAAGTATATTTCATAACATAGATGTTCTATTTTACACTAAGTCCATCAGGAGAACAAGTTAAAGATCACACGCAGGTTAATTTTTAGTGTTTGGTTTAGGTTTTATTTTTCCCTTTTGGGTGTCATAAAACACTACTGATTTTTTTTTTTTTTCTTGAAGAACTTACTATGCTCTTTTAAACAAATAGAAACAATACTATCTTCTGAATATGTATCTTACAATACTTTATTGAGTTGTGTATGTATCCCCCTAAAAATATCATGTATGACTGGACACATATTCACATATATTCTGGACATGTCCTTAATGTTCCTTCTTAGAATTTTCTAGATTTTTTCTGAATTTTTTATTGAAAAAAAATTTTTCATGGATGGAAGAGTTCCATATTAAAGGAGTCTTTTTCTCTGATGTCTACTTCAGTTTAAAATTTAATTAGCAAGGGGCTTTTCTTTTTGCCAAAAATAAAAACTTTAGGCAGCAAAGAACATTGGTGTAATTTACTCTTTTTGTTACAGAGAAAGTAAATTGAAAACTATGACTACTAATAAATGTGGACATAAATCCCAGTTTGTAGAATAGGTTATTTTACTTTTATTATTTCAAAAGGCTTGATAAATAGTCTACACAGATATATTGTAAAGCTCCAAAGGTTTGGTTATGAAGCACTGTGGTTGGGGTCTCATTTATCTTAAAAAGGCACAGAATTCTGTATACTGCTGGTTCTAATCATACATTTCTCTAAAACTCACTTGAGCATCAGTGTGCTTTTTCTTCAGAGTAGAAGCTGAAAATCTGTCTCAAACTTGTAGCAGTATACCAGAGCGGCTCAAGGTATAAACGAGTGCCATCGCACAGTGTAGGCAAGCAGGTAAAAGTACACTATGAGCTGGACCTCTACCAAGGAAAGGGGGACCAGTGTCCCATTCCTGGTTGGTCCTGTCTGCCCTCAGAATATACTGCCAACTACACGACTTTCATCTTCCCGTCTGTGTAAGCCAAACCAGTGGAAATAAACTAAACCAATGTATCTATAACTGTTTGTGCAATCCATGAATTTGTCTTGAAGAGGTATTCCTGAACAGAAAATTGCAAGGTATGCATAAACTCGGGGGGGTTGTGTTTATTCATATCAGCCATAAGATTATAAAAGTATGTTTTTACTCTGTTTTTACCACAGTTTGTTTCTGTACAAATATATGGATTTTATTCTTAAGTATGTATTTTGATTTATTTCTCTCTCCTCTATGGTAAGCTTTATTTTGAAAATTAAAAATATATGTATACACATGAAGGATATTTGAAAAAAAAAAAACAGCTTTTAAGAAAGGATTTTAAAGAACAAGAAGATTCCCAATTATTCTCCAGCTCATTCTGTGGATCTTAAAATCTTACATGTTCAAATCAAAAGCTGACAAAGAAGATGTGGGTGAAATTGAGAATCTATTTTGTACTGAATCATTAAAAAAGTGAAGAACACATCTTTTGATGTGAATCTCGCTTTCTAGCAACAATGAAATTTCTGTTGCTCTTGAATGGAATGCAATCCAGATACTTATTGAAATGTCTTATATTTTTACTCAGAACCCACGAAACTTTGCTGTTCTTAGTCTAACCTCTTTCAGAAAATGTAATTATTAATATTTACATAATTCTGGTAACTATTTCACTTGTATTTAAAAAGCCAAATTAAATGAATTTTAACATCTTCCAGCTAACTGAAAAAGTATGACAATAAGAACAATATGAAAAATAGTATACTGAGGAGGATGAGATAATACCTAAGTTATTCGCGATAAATCTGTGTCAAAAAAGCTATCACATTATTAACACATTATGGCATATTCAGAAATAATCAATAAAGGATGATGCAATATTTATTTTCTCTAAATTTCATTTGTTCACTTCTCGTAATAATTTGTTTCTTTGCCCTGTAGCCATTGGTTATTTATTTGAAAAACAGAGTAAGAGAAGAGCTAGATTCATGTCAAAGTGGTGGTTTCCAAAGTGTCTCTTCACCTTTGTGGATGAAGAAAAGACACAAGAGCACGGACAAGTGTATTTCTGTTAACCAAACATCTGAACAACTGAACTGGATGTTCAGTAAGGCTTCGTGTCTAACAGAAGAACTTTTGCCTCTTAACTTTCTGTGAAAGCACTTCCTGACTTCACACTTCTGCAAGGTCTTGATTTTTTTTCTTTTTTTCTCCATACTGTGTTTTCTACTCACATTTCCAAAGTTTTATTTTGGAGGAGTGAAACACAGTAGAAGTGAGGAATCCCTTTAAGGTGAGCGATTACTTATCTAATCAAGATGGGCACGCAGGAAGAGGTGCAAATAATTAAGTGTTTTTCAAAATGGCATAACAACCAAACTTTGCATATAAAGTTAACATGTAACCCTGAAATATAAATACAATTATGTGTGCCCAGGTCAGGGGTACCAGAAACCTTCCCTTACAATACTTTGTCAGAGGCTATGAACAATTCTGCAGTATAGTCAGGGATTATGCACAAAGAAGGGGATGTGCCCTATATATATGTGGAGATGGACATTGCTTTCCCCAAACCCTTGAAGCCTCCTGCCAATCTCTTGATATTTTTTGCAACAGGCAATGCTTTGGCTGCAGTTTTGAGTTTGTTGCCAGCTTTCTGAACGCACTGGGTATACCAGCTGTAGGCTGGGCACACGGTGGAACTAAGCTGTGAGATTTTTCTAAGCTAATCCCTAAATTAAGACCTCTACTATAGCAAAGCATAAAGATGAAAACTACTGAATCATGACAAGTTCAGATCTAAAAACCTCTAGCTGATTTCCTTTATGTGGTTGAAAACCATACCTGGCCCATGAAAAAACAGAATAGCAATGACCCGTCAGGCCCTCCAGTTTTCCATGGACCCTGTCAAAACCCACATTTGAAAGCAAGGATATCATTATGTTGGTAACAAAAAGAAAAAAATGTTCTCCCTCCCCTCAAATCAAAACAACGGGGACAGATTTTTAAACTTAGGAAATAAACATCGGACTTCATTTGCAGGATCCCCACATACTTGCAATTGATAATAGAAGATGGAAATTCTGTGGGCAGATGACTTCAGGGATATAACCATTAAAATGGCTGAAGCTGGACATGCTTAAGATTGGAAAGGAAACCACCTTCAGAAATAAGTATAAAACTGGAAACTCCTGGTTATAGGACAAATAGTTATGTCTCTCATTTTTCGTTTTCCTGCTGTCCCTCTGTAATGTCCCCAGAGAGCCAGATTCCTTTTAGCTCCATAGGATTTCAAACAGTTAAATGAGGGAAAGCAGAGAAAGAAGAAAAATTTATATTTTCAAGATTCAAACGAAGTATTTTAGCTCCAAACCTAAATTAAATATAGTCTTCCTTCTGTGCAATTATTTTAAAAAGAACAAAACCAACCACAAAAAAACCCCACCACCAAAATTTTAGTTATGCCCAACAGAGGATATTAACTTTTGGAACCTTTTTAAAGCTGTTTTGCTTCACAGAAAAAGTGCATGGCATGCACTGCATAGGCCTGGTCTAATCAAAAATAATTTCATTAAAAAATTGCTGCATAGGTGTTTTTTTCCACTAGACTACACACAGCATTTTAAGTTATCTTTCACTTTTTCCCTTTGGACTTTAACGCTTACAAATAGAGTTTCATGCTTCATGAAACAAAGACTCTCAGGCTGCTTAGGCAACCACAAGCAACAGGACAGGAAGATGCCAATCTGGGGTAGAATCAAATCCTAGGCTAAACCACATCAGGCTGGGAGTCTGCTTACGATACCTCCAGTGCTCACCCCACAGGGGAGACAAATAGAAACTTTTATGATTTCATTGAGAGATTCTTTACAGTTATACAAGTCACTGGCTCTGCACATCGTGAAGACCCAGCTCCTGGAGTCATGTTACTGTAGAAAAGATTGGTTCTTTCACACTCTTTTCAGGCATTCTATTACTCTTTTTCAGGTATCCTGGTATTTTTAGATCAAGTTTTGCTATTTCTTGTGTTTGGCAAAACAGTACGCATCCTGGCTGCATAGTCCTATCCCCAATGACTAAAAGTTTAGCCCAGAGATTACTCCCTTTGAGAGGGTAACAAAGAGGGCTCCTAAGAATAACATGAATGAAAAAATTATTTCTGCCCCACTGAGCAGACCATCGCAGACCCTGAGGGCAGTGCACAATTGCAATGTTGACTCACTGAAAAGCAAGAGAATTCATATTGTCTTGAGGGAATGAACCCTTGGACTCCCAACATGCACATAACACATGCTGCTCCTTTGCTATTCAATCCAGTTCACTGCCTCATTTTTTCCTGGAATGAATACTGAGTAGCAACTTGATTTGCATGTTTTGTTTCCTGTTAAACTAAAATAGTAAAAAAATCCTCTGCATTCGTTCACATAGAGGAAAAAAAGCCATCTCCCTCACACAGCAACAAAAAGTCTTGAATTAGTATTATCCTTTAAATATGCAACTGTGTTCTATAGTCAAGCACAGCCTGTATTACTGAATTGCTTGATATGGCTTTACATTAGAGTGACGCTATTGAGATAGTTGAACCCTTGCACTTCTAAGCTCATGAGGGACCACCCTGGAGCAAAGCTAACAGGATAAATCAGAAATTACTTCAAGATGAGGAGTAATTAAATTCACAGTGCTGGATAACGTAAGAGAAAGAACTGAGCAATTATGCAGCCAGAGCAAAGATAATTGTTCACACAGATGCAGAGCACAGCAAAGGATTCACCTGAAGATACATAAAAAACATTAAGATGATGGAGAAGATACAGGTACGTGTTTGACATAACATAGAGTTATTGTATACATTGCTGTGAAGGATTCTGTGTGAACTATGTACTATGGTTATACTATGGGTTGTGCATTTTACAAAAAATCTGTCTATGAGTTGTCTTAACAGTGTTAGTTCTCATCCGAGCACTGGCCTAATGCCTGGTCTCTGGAAAGCAGTCCATAGCTTAGCAATGCTGAGGATAAAACATGGACTGGGCACTGCTTAGGCTGTTCTCCACAGTAGTTCTCCTGGCTGCACCCTATCAAAATAAACATAAGCATGTAACCGTTCTCTTTCATAAGGGCAGTTATTTTTATTTATAGAGACAGTAATGTGACAGGAATCAGACTAAACTCTTTTCCATAGTGACACCTTATGTCTGTCTTCCTGTAGGAGTTATTTCTGCCCTTATAGGTCTCACACTGTTGAATTCATACAGTTGAAATTGCTCTCTCCACAAACCCTTTGTATCAACAGCGTTTCCTGTTTTTTACTTCTGCCACAGTTTTATGGGTGACCTGTGGACAGCTTCCCCATGACCCTGCATCCTCACCTCTTCCGTGTTGACACCCGAGAGCACCATGCCAATAGTGGTCCCAATGTCTGGACCATGTGGCACAGGATTCACAGCAGGACTCTCCTCAGGTGACATGGTTGTGTCTATCCATAGCTGTCACATTGAGGCACATCACTGGTGATAAAGTTTAACGAATTTTTGTTAAGGAAATAAATCAATTGATCAAACCACAATTACAGTCCTGCTACTTAAATATGTCTGTGTCTACAGCAGTGCAGTGCAAACCCTGGGTATTAGAAGGGTTTTCATCTACTTAATTTCTGAGAAAACAGAGATTCTTTCCTGTGCCTAGCACCAAAAAAAAAACCAATTAATAAGGCTTTCACAAACTACAGTGTAAATCTTGTATTAAACGTGACTGATTTTCTGTCTTACTTCAATGGTAGAGATTTCTGGAGAGTTCACTAGGAGTCTGCAGCACACATCAAAACTTACATATCTACTTGTCTGGATTTCCACAGCCTTGCTTAATTCCCATTGAGTGACGAGAAATATTCTGGTTGACTTAAATAGCTTTTTGATCCATACCATTCTCCTTTGGAGCCGCCAAATTCTGTTGAATGAGAACTAACCCCCTAAGAGTTATCACTGCATGCATCTATTTCCTTGCTTCATGAAACGTTTTTTTCCCTGCCAGCATCATTAACATTTTGCGATGGTACTAAGAAGTCTTTTGCTAATCATAAACCTTAATTTTAAATTCTCTCTACAGCCGTCCAATTCCAAAGACAAATAGATTTTGATTAAAATGATAAGAGACACTTTGTACAAGAGGATCCATTAGAGAAATATTACACATTTGCAAATTCCTCAGTATCTTCTAGTTAATATAATTTTTCTTAATGTTGGGGTTTTTTTTCCCCTCCCCTTTTTAGCTATTGACTTTACCTATGTATTCTTCTCAAATGGAACAAAACATTAGGTTACCAAGAGTAATGACCATCTGCCTACTACTTCCACATGCAAATGCAGTATAAGTTGACCCAAACCAGTCTGTACACTGTGCTGTGCCTGTGAAATAAGAATCTACTTTATAAAAATTGGACCTTTTCTATTTTAAAGAAGAACTGAAAAGAATCTATTATAAGCACCTGGCTGTTAGAAAGCATTACAATCAAGAAATAGAGGGGCAAGAAAATTAGTTCCTGTACTGAACACGTATCAACCTTTGCGCTTAGTTTAGTCTGCTTTCTCTGAGCAGAAATTTGCCACATTTGGGGGCATTACAAGTCTTTCATGACATGGAAAGCAACGGATTCTATTAGATGCTAGCAAAAGAAACAGTTCTAAAATATTACCATTAATGTTGTAATCCCTAAATCAGTCCTTCACTTTTCAAACATTACAATAATCATATTCAATAATGTGTTAATATTTTAGATTACAAATTTTATCTGTTCAGGATTATCTCCCCTTCTAACAGCAAATTTTATAAGTCTATTACAATCTTTCTCTTCCTAAGGTCTGTGACATTAGAATCCTCTAAATAACAAGATTAATACATTTTAATTAAAAACCTTCAGAAGATTGCAACATCCTATAATTGTTGATGATCTGCTTTGTCTAGGCCAAGGTGATGTGACATTTGTGTCATATTGGATAATATTGCTGTTTTTCATGCAGGATATTGCATCTCCTCCAAAGATGGACCTTTCTTATAATGAAAACATGAACTTTGTTACGAGTTCAATTATAATAAGTTTGCTATTTTTTTCCTTTTGTAAATTCTCTGTGAACTTGCAGTTTACTGCAAGTAGACCCATTTCTTTCTTAAACACTTTTTCCTGAGGCAAACATGGTTAAACTGTGTCATCTAGTACTTGTTCATAACTGCATTGCAGTTGGAACTGCAAGGCTGTGTTCGCAAAGTAATTGTAAATGGGAGGGGAGGAGTTTTCCACTCTCCTGCAAGCATGCAGATGCACTTGATGTTCTACATACACAAAAAGCAGCAGCTCCCACTCAAGGAAGAGAATCCTTTAATGGATTCTGTAGCAGATCCAGACACCCAGCCAGATCCAGACTCGAGGCTTAAATGCTAATCGCTAATACTCAGTGAAGTTTTCCACGTAGAAAAGTAATTTATGAAATACTATACGTTTCTATTTAGACTGTTTGAAATGAACATTTCATTTTGGAATAATATTTTTTAGAATTTAAGATGATTCTTTTCAATTACAAATTAAAAAACCTGTCTATATTGTATTTTTAGAGTTTGGTTTTATGATCTACCTTCTTTTTCTTCATTTGACTGGGGAAAAAAGAAAAATAACAGAGGGTGAAAAAATAGCTCTGTCATACAATCTTTTTATACTCTTTTAAGAACTGGTTTCTGGGTTATTCTAGCTGGAAGCCAAAAAATGTGGAAAGTAGCTTTTTACATGTTTTTGTCTTTGCCTTACTCCCTTCAATACTCTTGATTGATGGCAACTGACTTTTCCAAAAGAATTAAAGCAGAGGAGCGATATCTATGGTGTAGATAGTCATAACATGGCCAGGAATCCCTTATGACAGCATTTTAAAATGGGAAAGAACAGGAAACATGACAATGCACAGTGCTCATCATCATTCCTGGGCAGAATATCTGCCTGAAAGCTAAAGTATGTCTGGCAAATAGTAACTGGTAGAAGTTGTCATAAGCTTCTTTGAAGTCATCTATAGTCAAGCATATGACTATGATTATTCTGCTAAATTATGCTTATGTGTACTAAACTATATATAAAAATACTGTTGTTATGAGTACACAAGGCAGCCACAGGTAGAAGTAGTGTTGTGTTATTTTGTACAAGAATATAATGGACATTTTATGAAAATTTGGTCCACCAATTGAGAAAGCTTAAACTTAGGCCCTGCTTTCACCTCACAATTGTAAAAAAGTGTGGTGTTAAATGTCACATTTTATTTGTTGAGGTTGTAAAATGTTAGTCAAGAATATGGCAAGGCAAACAATAGGCTAGTTTTAGAGGTGTAATGTTCTTCCAGACATAAAATTGTTGCTTATTTGCATACGTATTGTCTACTGTACAGCACAGTTGCTTCTAGCAAATCTCAGATGTGTGTCTCAGTATGCCAAAGTATGGTGAGCTATGCTTTCAGAATAAAATGCATAATTACAAACGATCGCAACCTGTAGTACACAGTTCAATGCATTGCAGCTGAGCTACCTGCACCTACCAGCAATTGTGTGTCAGTCCCCTGTGCCCTTCCAGACCACAGAAGAGAAAGCCAAAACCCTGTAGCCCATTAGCAATACAAATTCAATATGTTTCTCCTAATAACTTTTTAATTTCCATCTCATTTATGTATAGCAGCTGCAGAAGGAAAAGGAGTTCTATTCCTTATTCTGCCACTGTCTTGCTTATTTGACCTTAGTCATATTACAATTCTTTGTTGCTTAATTGATTTTTCTGCATCATATGCACAATTAAAACTACTTGCTTTTTAGGTGTTAAGTGGACCTGAGCTTACCTTGTACACTCTGGGAGAAATTTTTTAAAGAAGGAGCTCAAATTAATATTATTTTTTCAATTTCATATTGTTACTTTACAGTCCTGGGCTCAAAATTAGTTCACTAGATTCTGTAATTTTATCCACTAGCTACAAATTACTTTTAATTTTTCAATTCTGATGTAATTTAGCTTAAACATTCTTTTTAATACCAGAAATATTTTTCTCCTTTTGTTCAGCCAATGAAAAGAAGGACCCCACAGTCTAAGGAAGAATTTCTTTTCTTTCTTTCTTAGTACTACTCTGTAGGACCTTGCCCTGACTATTGAAAAAAGGGCCTCAATCAGAAGTTTTATATAAAATAAGTAGTATTTCAGAATATAGATCAAATTGTACAAAATCTTCCTGGAAATTAAGAAAATGCAAAGCATTGACCATTACAGGTGTAATTTGTATAGAGAAATAACCTTTTTTTCCCGTAGACTGGACCTTACATTATTAAATGAATCTATTGACTGCTGTGCGATCACCTATAGACTAAGGAAATAGTCAGTGCTGTGGGGATTTTATTGTGCCTTATTGTGCGGTCTTACTCCAAATAGAGACAGACAAAATATCCAAAACTGCTTGTGATTTGGAAAAAATAGGCAAGTACAAAGGGCAGGAAGACAGAATATAATATGTAGAGACTAGATACTAAGTACAGAATATATAAATTTAAGATTTTGTGTGCTATACTGAATGGTAAGACAGATGGGTGGCTGGCAGAGTTACTGTTACTTACACTTAACACTTACACTGAATTTCGCTTCGAAATGCTGAGCTTGCCATTTCTCTTGTGGATAAATTATACCTCATTGTCAGTTCTGTGCTTGTGGCAGTGTAGAAGCAGCCTTCAAAGGAAAATATCATTTCATATGCACTGTATGTACAACAAAACATATATCAAATCTCTTTTGATTCTCTTGTTTTTCCTCCTTTGGTCCTCTGCAAAGCAGCGGTATCTCTTGTCAAGATAAGTCACCTCTGTCACTCAGCCTTCATCTTCGTGAAAGCAGTCAAAGAATATCCAAGAGTGAGCACCAGAAGACTGTTGTGCAGACAGGAATACAATATTGGTGCCGTCTGTTCACGTGATTACGTATCAGCTGACAAAACATTTACCAAATACAGACAATGTATGCTTGTAATAAATATGAAGTCGTGCATGAAAATAGTGCATGTCAACTGGTCAAAAAGGAGAATTAACACAAGTGTTAATAGCAATTTCACAGATATGTGCTTCAACTTGTGATCACCATGAAACCTGAGTGACAGGATATTGCTGAAAGCTGTCCTATGAAGAATGGGCACTGCTCACATGATATAAAGCTTTTCTCTGAGCTGTGCTGGAATGCCCATCAGGAATTAGAGGCAACACCTTGCACCTTCACCACTTCTCATGCACAACAAAAGGAACGCATTCTGCAAATGAGCCACAAACTGAAAAAATCCATTTGAGTCTATTAATAAAAAAAGCCTCCAAAAGATAAATTTGCACAAATTTAACCTGATTTTTAAATAGTTGTCCACACCGTTGAAAGAGGTACTTAAACTACTTATAATATATGCCAGTTATTAAAGCAAATCAATAGATTTCAGGGTACAGTACTAGTTTTACTTGTCATAATGATATATATTGTGGTTCCTTTAAGCTTCAGAGCATTGTATAGAGCAGAACCTCATGCAATAACCTTGTTGGATCTCTCAAACTGTCAAAGTAAAAAGGATTTATTCTAGCTATTGATACAGAGATTATAGTTACAGTTCAGTAGCTCTGATTCTATCTTGTAGAGTGAATGGAACGTATCAGTGCAAAACAGGGTAGTTTTGTTGCTGTGCCACAGACAGATTACTTACAGCAAACAGTGAGGTGACATAAGAATTCTGGGGGCTTAATTTAAACATGAATTATTTAATATTACAAGCCTTAAACTTGTGTTGCTCAGGACTTTGTGGTAAAACTCATGCTCAGTCTGATTTGAGCTGCTTGAGCATGTTGAGAGTGATAAAGCTGATCTTGCTTACAGATGAAATTTTTAATGCTGGTAGATTAGTGCAACTTGATCCATATAAAGTGCTGAAACTTTCTAGATTCACTTGGGATTAGGAGTCAAACCCCAAGTAAAACTTTTCTGTAACTGACACTTGTATAGTCACTCAAAACCCAATTAGAGAGTGCTGTTTGAAAGTGTGGCTTCTATTCACAACATTACCTCTAAATCTATCAGATAAGATACTTAACCTCTGTACGTATCATTTCCTTATTCTTTAGAATAAGGATATCATCTCCCGTCCTGTTGAAAGGCTTTCAGATTTGGGAATGAAAGATTCTATGTAGACAAATAGCAATTATTAATCATGGCTATTGATTTAAGAGTTTAATTTAACCAAAGTGGAATATCACCAAGTTTGTGTTCCTTTTTATAATTGCATGCCCATTAAAACTGTTATATGATCTGTTATTGTGGTAATTTGAGATCTATCTTGTGACACAAGTTGAAAACATGAAGGAGCTTATGTTACAATGTGTACTGTGAAATTAATTTTCTCTTTATCTTAAGTAGCCTCATAAAACAGCCTTTATCTAAAACAGCCTACCTTCAAGAGTATATTCAAGCCTGGATATAGACAAATCTGTCTATTAAATTTCACTGGTGTTGGAAAACAAGGGAAGTTCTGGCAAGAGTGAGAGTAGAGGATATAAAAAAACCCCAGCCACCATCCTTGAGTGGTCCATTCTTCATGTGTTTGGCTACTTGCAAAATTCATGTCCATACAGTGCCTGTGGTGCACCCTAGAGGTTATGAAATACATTTTCTAAAAATTATTACTTTCCCTTCCCACAAAGAAGACAGAAACCTAAGACCAGTATTTTCCAAGAACATATACAAGCTGTTTGAAAATTCAATGGGGAGCCTAGCCTGCAAATACTCTATCTAGGTTTTGGTACGCTGCAAAGGTTCGTGTGCCTGTATGGCCATTTGAGCCGTGCCGCACGGCTGTCTCTTGTATCACTGTTGACTTGCACTAAAAGCAGTGTGGTGCCTTCCCAAACAACTACTCCCAGAACAATTACATATTGCCTCTCTTCAGCACAACTAAGTCAGCTGTTCTACCAGAAGACTGGGATGGACCCCATCAACAGTTGCGTCCTACACAATGACTGATCCACAATAACACCAATAGTATAACTACCCTTGTCAGAACTTTGGGTACACTAATTGATAGCAGTCAAATATGGCCAGTCGATGCCCCTAATTTTTTTTCTCTACCAGGATGGATATTCTGTTAGATGCATGCTATTGATATACTTTAGAGACAGAAATTGTCTCTAAATTTGTGGCATGACCATAAATTGTCATGCATGTTCATTCTTTTTTTTCTCAAGTTAACTGCCCACAGCTCTTTTATTTGTCTTCTAAAGACCCACATGATCCCACAATTAACAGCTGTGGATTCTTGCCCTTAATAGACATGAAGCTGGTTTACTTTAAGGAGAGGATGTTTTCATCCATATCAAACAGTAGCGACTGTGTCATGCTGTCGGTGTAATAATGATCAGGAGAACTAGATGGGTTGTGTCAGTCACCATGCCATGGTCCTAGTGGTGAACTTGTGGATGCCTTGTGGGTATGAGGAAATCATGAGTGGTCCCACCAACTGTGGCTACCACACTGGGGAATCCGTTGAATCCTTGGGCCAGCTTCATGAGCCTTCTTTTCGCTTACCTTGTCTCAAAAAAAGTGAGCTAAGTGAACAAAGCAGCAAAATAGGTGAGGATGCCGAAGGGTTGAGTCATGATACTGACACAGGCTGCTAGAGGAGATCATAGGGTGACTGTGTCGCTGCATAAATGTGAGAAGGGACTGCTTTGGCCCACAGCAGAGAAAGGTGGGATCCTGGCCATCTGT
The DNA here is from genome assembly GCA_013397275.1 of Burhinus bistriatus. Lineage (NCBI taxonomy): Eukaryota > Metazoa > Chordata > Aves > Charadriiformes > Burhinidae > Burhinus > Burhinus bistriatus. The sequence continues at coordinate 129,387 of VYXH01001117.1, read as the reverse complement.
AGCATTATCTTAGCTGATGTGAAGTGTGAATGCAACAGATCTTACAGGAGAAATGCAGGACTGTAGCATGGCAACGTATGGGTGGGTCAGTCAACTTGAATTGCTGTCATGAAGACTACTCACAAGGGCACCTGTAGCTATTACACCTCTATAATAGCCTGTATGCATCGCCAGAGAGGGCTTGTTGGCACAATATAAATCTAAAATAATTAATTTGTTCTTCCCCCTTTATACCAGAGGCAAGTTGTATTATACTGTCAAAGTGTTTAGTATGTGTCGCAGAAAAGCTGGTGAAGGGTGACTTTTGTGCTTACTTGAATTTCTCTCCTTCTTGTGTCCATTTTTAGCAGGTCCCACTGGGGCCTCAGAGGTGGACCTTAGGCCTGGAGGTAGTACAAACATCAGCAGAAGATAATGAGAAGGGCTGCACCTTTGCTGCTGCTTTGTGTGTACAATGTACAACAGCTGCTCTTGTAACAGCTGGAAGGAAACAATTAACATACCAAAGAGACATGTTATAGTGTCACATCACAAAGTCTTGAGCAACTGAGACCTTAGGCTTCAAATATCCAGACAACTAAATATATTTAAAGAGACACTGTCAAGTTGAAATCTAGTCAGTTAAAAAAAACAAATTAAATGCAATTTCAGGTACTCTGTAAGCCCCTGAGTCCTCCAGCAATTTTGTTTTTCATGCTAGTCACCACCTTATTTATTCTTTGGCCAGCAGAGACTAAGAAAAATAGAAGGAACAGGGCAAAACAGAGGACCTGAAGGACATGCAGTTTACTGTTTCCCTGATTTAGCTCACAATATTCTGTGTTTTCCGACCAGTTTGAGGGACAAGAAAGGGAAACAGGAGGAAGAAAATCAGATGTATGAAATTTAGTAAGTAAAAAAATTATATTTCTTTCAATTTATTGGGCCTTGTATTAGATCTTTTATGTTCAACATTTTTAAGCTTCTGTCTTTCCCATTAGCACACATCACCAGCATAGGATTTTCCTATTTACTGACTTATAAAAGCTAGAAAAAACTAGAGGCATTTTCCTTTTTCCTTTTTCCTTATCATAACTCTGAATTTCTCAAAGTAATCTAAAAACAGTAACCTCACCAATAGAGTGGTAAAAACATATTTTCATTTGATAAGCACCTTGTTTGACATCCTCTTTGTATTCACAGAATCACAAAATCATAGAATTGTTTGGGTTGCAAAAGACCTTTAAGATCATCAAGTCCAACCATTAACCTAGCACTACTAAGTCCACCACTAAACCATGTCCCTAAGCACCACATCTACATGACTTTTAAATACCTCCAGGGATGGTGACTCAACTCGTTCCCTGGGCAGTGAAGAATTTTTTTCTAATATCCAATCTAAACCTCCCCTGGCACAACTTGAGGCTGTTTCCTCTTGTCCTATCACTTGTTACTCGGGAGAAGAGACCTACACCCACCTTGCTACAGCCTCCTTTCAGGTAGTTGCAGAAAGAAGGTTGTCAAAGAAACTAGTCAAAGAAACTAGTTTTAGGCTTAACATTTATTTACTCACTAAGCTACATTTATAATTTAAATGATTAATGATAGCTTTAATTGTACCAGAGCATGGAAAAACTCCCACAAATTTGAAAACAAATATATAGAGGTAGTAAAGAGGAATTTTTCTTACAGCCCCTGTATTTCTACTTTTTCTGGCTTTAAATAACTCTGAGTTCAACTAGTATCAGCAAAAACACCTTTAAAAACCTGAGTTTAGAAGTTCCATATACAACAACTGCCCACTCTCATTAGAGTGACTGGGAAAATGCCAGAGCGTGAAGTAGTTAAGGAGGGCACGTAATTTGGGATGTCCATTTCAGTCAAGGAAGCCGTCCTGTGTTGCTAAAGGCTTTTGGAGACTGAGATCAGTAGTATCAAGCAAAGAAAAATTTTTTTCTTCATTTTTTTTCTCAAAGATAGAATGAAAGTGCCATCCAGACTAGAGTCCAGGATGGCTGAACAGGATGAGCAGGAGACGACAAAATGTGGGTGATGCAAGTTGATCTCACAGCAATGCCACCCAGCTGTACCGAGTAGGATGGCCCCTTGGGATCTCTCAGCATCACTGGAGGGGTGCAGGATACAGAATTTCTTCATTACTGTGGCATGGGCTCCGGCATACATGAAGCAGTCAAACTGAGCACATGGAGCAGGACGAGGCCTGTAGACATGCTGGAGTTTCTGCACCTGTCACCCAGTGCCTACTCACCAGCACCTGCAGACGAGTGGGCAGTCGTGGTTCGACTAACACCACCAGAATAACTTTTACATCTTCCTCCTGACTGCCACTTCCCCCTTTTGCATCCTTGAACCCCTTGCTATGGGACAATAACCACCTCCAGAACAATTAATTCAACTTGCTGATTACTATATGTGCAATCCCTAGCTGGCTTCTTTCCTCAGGGTAAAAGGGGTCCCACAAGCAGCCAGAATCACTGAAGGGACTGACACTAATGAACCTTTGCCAGGGACAAATCATAACAAGTCTATACTGTCACACCTTCTTGTCTCCCTACTTTAACCAAACTTTACAGGATTATCAAAAGCTTTTTCCTCAGGCTAATGCCAAAGCAAGAGTAATAGGTTGTTAGTCTTATGTATACCTTTTTTCTCAATGTCAATAATTACATTTAAAAAACAGAATTCTACATTTTTGGTCTGAAATTAGCAATGACCCTGAACAGAGACCGTATTTATTGATTGTTTGTCATGCACTTCACTGACCATGACTTAAAGTTTATTGAGAAAAAAAAAGTCCCTAAAGCCATCAAAGCTGAAAAGGAAAAGGCTTCTGAAAAAGATCACAAATCAAAACAACATATGAAATAAGCAGATAGATAGAAAAAGTAAAAGGAAAACTGACAGACAGACAGATATTCCACACACAGTAAGAGTTAGTTTTTGTCTTTTAGCAAATCTGATTTTATTTCCATCCCAAAGGTATCACTGCTCTGGAGAATATGTAAAAGTAAGCAGCCAAAGAAGGGTTTGGATTTTCATAGTATTTGTTCTTATGAGGGAGAAAAAAGGAAAAGAAAAAAAAAAAAAGGTTAGATTTATTCTCTTTGGAAAAGGGAAGACTTTGAGGTGACCTACTTAGCTTCAGTGGTCTTTGTTACTTGGCAACATATGAAATAAGATGGCAAACAGAATAAATGTGTTTAAGAGCCAGTAAAGACATTTTTATAGACAAAGGGGTTAAATGATACAGTTACAAAGCAGAGAGGTGAGGTTAAAATAAATCTAAAGGACACAGTCTTACTGAGGCATGTGACCTTTTCCTGACCAGCAATCTTTTATGTCCTTATGATAGGTTTATTAATTGAAATAAAAGAGAAAGTTTTACATGTGCTTGCTCCAGTAAGTGAAATGGTAGGTTTAAGAAAGAAAAATATGAATTTTACAAAGCATTTTTTCATTAATTCCCACATTTTCTTTTCAGAAGTAATCACATGGTTTCCACTGATTAGAGATGGGGAGGGAGGCATCTTTAAATGTAGTAAGGCTGACAAGTCCTTGACTATTTCAGAGCCTGCCTGCTTCCCATCCCAGTTCTCAACTGTCCACGAATGTCACTATTCTAATCAAAGGCTGGTGAGTACTACTCTTCAGTAACTGCTAATGGCATCTAGACACAGAGCCATGCTTTGGACTTTTAAAACCTTGAAACTGTGTCAAAAATCTTTACATCCTGTAAGAAAAACTAAGGAAGATTAAAGTGATTAAACAACAACAACAAAAAAGACTTTTAAGATGGAAGAGCAGAGGTGATTGCTCCAATCCTGCTTGACATCTGTCTTCTGCATTTCCGTGTGTTTCACAGTATTTAATTCTACTAACTGTCATCGGGGATTACTCTGCAAAGCATCACTTCAGAAGACCAAGTGAAGATCAACCTCAGTATATTTTATGAAAACAATTATTTTAAAATATTTCCTGTGGGAGACTCAAGTTGAGAGGAAAGGAGGTAATTCTGGAGTCAGGACCTGGTAGTGACTGTGGACAATGCAATAAAAACCTTTTCCTGCATACAAGAACCGGGAAGATGCTGCCCTCAGCAAGGTCAGAAGGGCTTTTGGGTGCTTTCTCTGGGAATTTACAGCAGAAGGTGACATTGGAGAGCAGATGGTGCAACCCAGAAAGTCATGGTTGTTGCCTTCGATTTAGGCACCTCTGACAAGCATTTGGCTGCTGGCCAACCTACCTCATTTCCTCACACCTGCCCTGAAAATAGATACCATGTGCCCCCACTGGCACAGCTACTGGGGAAGGCAGGAAGGATGAGGGCAAGATCCATACAGATGAGATCGGTTCCTCTTGGTTTGGAAGCTGCAGACTCAGACATGAGAACTGCAAGGCTTGCGTCTAGGTAAAATCATTCTCTCTACGTACATAAAGGTACATATATATTCATGTACTTAGAGTTGAAACAGGAGTATATTTTGCATTTCTCAGAACTAGTGAAAATGATTTATTTTTACCTGCAAGGAAGCTTCATCGATTTGTAATCCTAAACAAATATGACTAGCTTTCAACAAAATATATTCTTATATTGTAACTTCCTAGTAGAAGGAGAGACAATTGAGAGTACGATTCCATGAAAACACTCAGGTTTTTAGGTGAAATTTGATCAAATTAAGCAAATTAAAAGCCATTGCAACATTTAAATTTAGCAGAAAATTACATTAAAAATTTGCATTTATACAGATGTTTTGTTGAGTTCTAACTCTTTTAGCAGTAACTGTTGAGGGGAACAATTAACTTGGAAAAACTAGTACCACAGTATAATATGAAACAACATGGAGAGATGCTACATCATTGATACAAAAAATGCCAGCAGAGAAATTAAATCATCAAATTCTATCCTTCGCTCCCTTTTACCTCCAAATCATACCAGGTTGGTCTGTGATTTTTTGACTGTTTGAAGCAGATTGCCAATGAAGGAAATGTATTGAGGAAGATGCAATACTCTGTTGTCCTGTCACAAGGGAACAGAGAACTGGCAAATCATGACTGCCGCCTTATTGATCAACAATCCAAAAGATGAGAGAAACAATGCAGTGCAGCACTTTTTAAAAACAAATAAACAAGCAAGCAAACAGACCAAACACAACTACGAGACACATGCTAATCTCAATTATTTTAGCTTTGATTATTCAAAAGTCAGATTGCTCAAAATTTGGACATATTGTCCCTCTCCCATTTCTAAACTCAAATAGAAACATATTTTGCTTACAATGAACTGTAATTGCCTGAATTTTTCAAAGGACCCTTGAGTCAGCTAGATAATAGGGGTTTAGCTCTATTTGGCAAATATAAGCAGAAAATAGAGATCTGTAGAGAAGCATAATGCAACCCTCACTGGCTCAGACAACAGCAACGCTTCTTTGCTAGATGTCCAAGCTTTTATTCCATGAGGGTCTTGCTTTAAATCTCTCCATGGTCATAGGACAGATTAGCTACTCAGCTGAAGAAAATCATCACAGCTTCATGGATTTTAACAAAGGTAATATACACTAGTTAAGAATCTGTACCCCTTATGTTAGCAATAACCTGTGGTCTTAGGAAATCTCTTTTCTTCAACAAAGTCCATTTTAATGGTTGATTACTAGTCTGCAATATGGTATCTAAGTGTTGCGAGTGTAAATTGTAGCATGAATGGCTTTTTTTTCCACTGTAATTTAGGTTTGTTTTTGGCACACCGTTTGTGATGAATATCTTAACTTTTATCCATTGCAAGAGAGATTGTGTTTGATCCCTGAGCATGATGGTATTTATGATAAAGATGTAAAAAAGGCAAAATGCTGAGATAGATCTCAAGTCCCCTGAAGGATGAATTTGTAGATCAGTAGCAGAAAGCTATGGCAAGAATTGATACAGCTACACTGAATAATCTGACAGATAGGACTCATGCTGTCTACCTACTAACACATCCAAACTTAAATGTCAAGAGCACTTTATAATATGTTTAGATGACATGTTTTCATCTTAAAACACTAGAAATGTGTCTTCTAGCTCACAAGATTTACGGTTAGAAGTGAACATATATTATGTCCCTCCTCTCATGCATTTACTGGCTACTAGGAGAGATATTTTCTTGCATTGCAATGTAAGTTTGCCTGTATCCATTTATGTATAGGTACATATGTGTATTGCCAAAACAACAACAACAACAAACAAAACAAAAACCCCCAGCTTTCTAGGAATACTTGCCTGTACCTAGTCTTGTCTTGGAAAAAGAACAGAAAAACATTAGCGCAAAGGTTCCTAACCTAAACAAAAAAAGTTTCACACCATTTCCATCCCTTTCTCCTTTTTCTACCAACACCTGCCACTGCTTCATCACATCTCCTCATTGCTAATAGTTCCTCCTCACTGCTGTACTGCTCAGCACTTCAGAGCTATATCAGGCTTTATTCCAGATCTCAGCTCAAGCTAAGATACATGGCAGAATTTACTGGCTTATGTCCCATCCTGCCTACTCTACATCCTCCCAAAACTTTTAAGTCTTTTTCTGAGCAATTCCAATGGTGAACATAAAACAGCAAAATAAATTTTATGAACAAATGACTCTAATTAGTGTCAGGAAAGACCTTTGTTCTAGCAGGAACTTTCCATTCCCAATCAACACCAGTTGTCTGTAGGGGGTGGGGGGGAAAGGAAAGGAGAGGAACAGTTGGCTTTTAAACTGTGACATGTCAACCAAGTCTTTGAGGGTGCATGAGCCTCTCTTTTTGGATACAGGGATATGTATTAGTGATGCCTACAGGGAACTGCAGGTCATTTTCCTTATAGAGACGTACAATTGAAGATATACAAATATATACAGAATAATTCTATCACTCTCTGTGGAAACGGCAAGTATTTGAGGGAAAAGACCTTTAAAAAAAAAGCGTGGAAATATACCTAACAACCTCACAGATTTATATGTACTGCAGACATAAACTAGTCACTTAACGTAAGATTTTCACTACTTTTTTCTTTCTAATAAGAAAAAAGTGTTACTCCATAGACTGTATCTTGAGAAAAAACATATCCCCTACAGGACAGAAAAACTTAAGGCTTAAGAACCATAATAGCTGTGAATACTAAAACATTCTACAATCACACGCAGGAAAACAGAATCCAGTGATTTTTAATGCGAAATGAAAAATGAATTGTCATCTGAAAGGATTAAGTTAAATCTTTAATCTCCCCATTTCTTCATATGGAAAATACCACCCAAACAATTCCTCTCAAAAATGATGAAAAACCATTGCAACATTTTTCACAGAGGTTACTCTTTTTTATCAGCAGGTTTTTTTATGGTTCCATCATCTTTATCCTACATCCGTTACTTCTTTAATGCTGTTGTGGCATGGTGGAAGAATGGACAAGGTCTACTTTTTAAAAATAGGCTTTCAAAAGTCGCAGTGTTTTAGTACATTCTCAGCTCTTGCTATACTGTCACAGTACTAAGAGTAAATAAATCACAAATGAACAGAGCCCTGCACCCCAGTCCTCCAGAAAGAACCTGGAGCTGTATCCATTCATCATATGATTCCAATTCTGCTGCAGGTATTGTCTGGCAGGTGCATGTGAGCACAGTAAAAGCATTTGGCCAAGAAGGTACACTTGAAAGTTAGATGATTTTTAGACCCGTGTTTTTCTATACTGTTTAGGTCTCTGATATTAAAAAAAAAAAAAAAAAAAGTCTGATACAAGTTAACAGGAAAAAGAAGGATGTTCCTCCTGGCAGAAATTACTTCCATGAGCACTCATTGCTCCCCATCTATTCTACAGTCCAAGAAAAAGTAGAAGCCAGGGCCAGAAAACAGAGAGTCAGAGAAAAATGTTCTTTGTCAAATTATTTCTACCACACAGAGTAGCTCCCAGCAATTGCTCCACATTGACTGTGTGCCAGAAAAGCTTCAAGGAGGAAAAGTTTTAAACATCTGCCAAGATCTATATAGAATACATGGCTGGATGGAAATCTGTGAAATGGATATTTCACCTGTTTGTCCCTACATATCCCAAACAGTTCCCAATAATTTTTGTCTATTCTTAAAAATGTCCAATGATGGATATTTCCAAATTTTGATGGACTTCAGTTCTCCAAGGCTCTTCTGTTAGGAGTTGTGAACTACAGCACACAGGTTGGAATTGAAGTCCATCTTCTTTTGTCCTTCCTGCTGACAAGACAGGAGAGATATTTCTTCCGTCTTCATACAGTCCCTTGCATATTGAGGATTACTGTGTTGACCTCTCTCCTTTTCCCAATTTCCCAAGGTTTTTTTCCAAGTCTGTGACATCTCTAGTTTGTTCATGCATTTCTTCCACATCTACATTGTCCTCATTCAGATAAAGAATCATGATCAAAATTATTAATAAACAATTAATTACATTAGTGCAAAGAGATTGCAAACAAGTTCAAGAACTTGGTTTGCACAAATGCTCAGTAAAGAGTATGAGTACTTCCAGCTGCTTAAGATCCAGTAGGGTAGGTGAGATACTATAGCTAGATCATTAGGCTAACAAACAGGGCACCTATTTCTATCTCTACCAGCAACCTTGCAGTAGATACGTTAGCTACGTTATTATTAGATACATTATTTCAGAAGTGCACTTTCACAAATATGTATCTAGATAGTTTCTACTCACTTTTTAAAATTGGTTTTAGAGCTGTAGCTGAAAATGTATCATTTTCCTATCCAAAACATGAGGCTCTTTTATGTGCATTGTTGTTATCACGAGGAAGCTATGTGATTACTTGCTTCACGGAGACTGTGACTGTATCATCCTTGGTACCTTTACTGGGCTTCAGGCTTGAGTTCCCAGAGCCAAGTGCTCCAGGAATTTGTATCTCCAATGCTTGTAGGACACAGTTTGACTATGAGGCTGTCCTCTTCTGAGCCTGCAGAGCTAGCTGGCTTGCTTAAGATAGAGTATGGTTATGTATTCACTGGAACATGCTATATGAATAATCGAGGACTATGAACTGATAACCCATTGTAAAATGTATTTATGACATTTGGACAGCTGAACCTGTTCAGAGTGCTGGTTGCTTAGATTAATATGCTCATTAAATCAGCAAAGCTTGCAGCAGTCATTCCTTCCTCCTCCTCCCCTCATTAGTAATTTATCCAGCAGAAGACCTTGACAGGTCAAAAGCCATCTCAACAGTGGGTGAATGAAAGAAAAAGGGCAGGTACTTATTCCAACAAAACTGCTTCATGTAGCTCTGGTTTTAGGTAAATCTCACATAGTGGTAAAAGGAAAGATGAAACATTGCTTCTTTTCACATGTGGAGAGTCAGGACAAACCACAAATCTTCATGCACTTGACTTATTGAGGGATTCCTGATACTGTCACTGCAAGTGAATTCTTCGTCTCCCTTTCCCGCAAGGATGTTTGAGCACTTCAGTGACTCCAGTATCCCACAAATCTGTGAGAATTCTTGCCTAATTTCCAGATAACACTGGTTCTTATAAATATACGTAAAGCTTCAGATAAAATTTCTGACTTTTAAAAACATACCTGAAGCCTTCAAATATCCTGAAGTACTCAAGCACTACATGTGTTAATGTTAGGAGTAGCGATTGTTAACACTTACAGAAAATCTACTGCTGATAACGATTTGTGATGTTTCTCATATCATATAGCACTGATAAATGTGACACATGCAAATCATGCAACAAAAATCATACGAATTATTCTTTGATAAATTTTACTATTTGTACTTAAAACATTGTCTATTTGCAGAGTGAGGAAGGTGGAGAGGGAGAAGACTAAAAAAACCATCCCAAAACTCATGCAATCTACACCTATTGTGCAAGGAAAAAAATATTAAATTAAATTGTGAGACTACCTCGACAACTGTAGTCCAAATAATATGTCAATGTTACATGAAAACCCCACACTCTTGTCTTTAAAAATGCAACTATAAAAAGAAGGGGAAATGAAGTGATCTCCAAGTCCTGAAGTGAGTAGTTTTAAATAAACCAAGTGCTTTTTTGTTTTGTTTTGTTTTTTTTTTTTTTTTTTTTTTTTTTAATTTCTACCACATCACTGTAAATCTAGAGTAATCTGCTAGGGGAAAACAAGATAAAAAGGGTCATCCAATTTTACATGGGATAAGTTTCTTCTGCAGTAAGCTGTCATTACAGTTAATTGAAAGCACTAAATGGAAGAAGGGACTGAGTGTCTGTTTTGCAATTTTGGCTACTGCATTAGCATTTATATTTGATCCAATGTGAATGATTTTTCATTTTCAGCATATGCGCTTGCCTTTGAAGTTTTATCCACATGCATATTGCCAGTGAATCAAGTTATGAACTAAGTAGCAATGGTAAACTGCAACAGCTGAAGAGTTTATATCCTACTGTCATCTCAAAGTAGTTGCTGATCAGATGGTTGGGTAGCTTGTTCACATAACAAAGATATGTTTTATTCTTGTTCAGAAAATCCTGGCCTATCTGGTTAACTTTTACTGGGAAAATTCAGATTTAATCTCCACTTTAAAGAAAGCGCGCTGAGAACTGAAATTTCACTTTACCAGGAGCACAAAACCTTTGGTGATTGCCTGAGCTACTAAGTGAGTCTTCTACTTCATCTTTCCTGTGAGATCGGATTCACTTTTATAAGCAATTAATCATTGGAGGAGAGAAGCAGAAGTAACTACTGGCTCTTGTGAGCAGAATTTTTTCTTCCTCATCTCCAGCTACATCCCTTCTTTGCTTCAGAACTCTGACCTCTGTGGTGTAATATATGACCAGTCTCCATGGACATATATATGGAGAAAATTACATCTCGGGACTCTTGAATAGCGGGGGTGCATCACAGTAGCTATAGTAGGTAGAGGCTGGATGTCTTCCGATGCATATTTATAATGCTGACAGTGGTAGTGTGTGCTACTTTTCGCATCTCAAGACAGCATAAATGAGTCAGGGAAGAAAAATACATTTTCATAGTCATTTGCAGATGGGCCTTACCAAAAACCCAGAATCTGAATTCCCCTGATGTTTGAAATATGCAGAATCTGACTTTAGATCTTCATTTTGCTCAGTGGTTTTCAAGCATCTATGATTTTAAGTTTCAGGTTTGGGTTCTGAATAAATGCTTTTAACTGTAAAGCCGTCATTTCTCCCTTCAGCATACATATCAGTTCTTAGCAAAGCCTGCAGTTCAAAGTTAAATGCAACCGTGCCTTACATGTAGAAGTTATCTTTAGTTTTAAAGAATACTAGATGAGGAGGGCAAACAAGTTCCCATTCCTCTCAGGTGCTGCTGAATCTAGATATCCTTGGTAATAGCTATGTCTAATTATGTGTTACTGCCTAATCCAACAAGCTGCCCTCATAAGAGCTTCTGGCAGTAGCTTTGTTATTAATTTATATGTTAATTTTCCAGTGATGTTGAAAATTGTAGCCAAAATTTTCTTACATTTCCTTGAGCAATCTTCTAATTTTAGATTCTGTGACTTCATTAAACTTACAATTTACTGTAATCCTATGTAAGGCTTGATCCAAAACCATCAAAATCAATGCATACCTTCATTTTGATATACACAAGCACATACACGTATTCATGCAATAATTTTGCTATTGGTATTTAATTACTGAAAGAGACATAAATGTGATAGGAAGTTTTTGCAACTGCTAGTACTTTATTTTTCACTGATATTTGTCCCAAATTTGAGATTCTTAATAATTTTTTTTCCTGATTCTTAACATGTCAAACCCATTTGGAAAAATATTTAATAAGAACCAAACAAAAAAGTAAACTAATATAATTTCTAAAAGTTCAATACTGCCAACCTTACCATTCAATCTAATATTGAAGTCTATGTTTTGAAGCTTTATCTGTAACTCAACTTTGCATTCTAACTTTGACCTCTTTTCTTAATTAAAATCTAAGGGCTCATACAGGAGTTTGGAAAGAAAATGAAAGGCAGGTGAGAAAATATGAACACATAAATTATGAGGATGCTGTCACACATAAAAGTTGGGACTGAGTAGACAATTCCAGTGCTAGTTTAGACTGATTTTGGACTACTTTCTACTTCTTACTGAATACTAATCTAGGATTAATTTTTTTAGTCTCAGATGTTTTCTACAGGAAGATCATTGAAATTATAGGACCGAGCATTGATAGATCTTTCTCCTCCCACACTTATTGTGCATGTGCTTAGTGCAGTATTTTCATTATTTCACTTAAAATGCCATTTCTCTATGTTAGCTGTCAGCATTTTATTATGAACTCTGATTTTTGAAGGTTTATAATTATAAGTCATTTTTAAATCTATTTTAAATGTAGGGTTGAAATATAATGTATGGAATTTAATCACAGAAATATTTTCTCGTGAAGTTTCAAAACATCTCTCTAGCCATTGTACTTAAAAGCCCATATAGTGATTTCAAGTGGGCACAAAAACCCACAAAGTGTGAAGTACAAGTATATATTCCTGAGCAGGTATATATTAGTGCAGTAAGACTTTCCCTATGAAATTATGCAATGTCTTTTTAATATTAATATTCAATACAAACTTTGTTTCAACATGGTGTCAGAAAATGTAGTGCTGGCATCCAACTTTTACCCGGAAGCTCTGGCTTCTGAGTCCAGAGGTCCTTTTTTTAACCAATGCAGAAGTCAATCACAAACACTTTGAGGAAATGTGATGGTGAGCCAATGATCTATCTGAGCCTGCAGTATCTCTGAAAATTTCCCCTGAATGGAAAAAAAAAATACAAAGAAATCATTCTCATATTAAAATTCAACCCAATGGAAGGTTGACAGTCTAGGGAGCTTAAAAATCACTTGTGCTTTCACTTCCTCTGACAGAAACCTTCTCTGACCTACCTGCTAAAAGGTGCCTTCATATTGCATCCTGACCACAGCATGGCCTTGCCTACAGAAACTACTCTTCTGCTCTGTCTCCTATTCCAACTGTCAGCACACCAAACTCTCTACAAAAAGAGAAGTAATAGGTTTAATCTTTCATCCTAAATTCTGAGGACGTCACTTTTAAATGCTTCGAGGATGTGCCCATAGTTAGAAAATTATGAAATCCTAACCAGAAAATAGTAAGTGGCTGTGCCTCACAGGACTCTTACCTCAAATCTCAGTCTGTATTTTTCCATAATAATAATAATAAAAAAAACCCCCAAAGCCAAGAAAAGTATATATTTGAAATAACATGACACTTTGCAATTTAATATGTGAGCCTGTCTTCTTCATTTTGTCTGCCTGTCACATTTGAGTCTTCTTTTTTTTTTTTTTTTAACACTTTTTCTTTCCTTATATTTGATTGTAAGTAAGTATTTGGCAGTAAAGTGTGTAGTCAACCATGGATCAATGTCACCAGGCAAAAGCTTATTATATTAAATATTACAAACTGTGCAGAAAAGACAGTTAATAAGCAATATCTTGCATATGATCATTACAAAACAGGCATATGAAAGAATAATGCTATGCCAAAAGTGGTCAGAGAAAAATGGCCATTTTTCTGTAAATGAAGTAGTATCTTCTTTCATGTAGCACCTTCTTCTGTCACTCAGTACAACCTACTGCTCAGTATTGACAACAGGTTTCCATTAAGTACTTCGAGGGCTGCATTGAACCAAGGACAGAACATCAGAAAGAAACTTCAGTTGCTCAGCCCTGGCCTCCTAAAATGCACCTAGGCCTAAGGTGAGAAAAGGTAACAATTTAGACCAAGACTCCTTGCCTTCTAAGCAATCTTCAGCATGTTCCTATATTGTGCATCATTTTCTTTTTTCTTATTATAGAGGTACTGCACCGACAGTAACTGTTACCCCTGTTTGAGTTTGAAAAAACAAGAACTTCAGGCTTTTTTAGATTTGTTTTTTACTTGAGTATGCATTTTTACTTAATACTCTGCCATTGTGGATGACCAAAAGGCTAGGCTGAATAAGGGTTAGTAGGACACCACTTTAGACCACAGCATTTTGTATGTCTTGTAGTCACCTCCTGTCTGCTGGCATCACCAGGAGAGGAGACCTATGCTTACATAAAAGAATAAATATGAAATACACCAAAAATCAGGTCTTTTGAAATAAGTCATCAGTATATTCTTCTAGTAAGCAGCGAGTAGTGAATGAGCTGTGGAATAGTGTAGTTTGCTGCTTGTTTCCTGTGAAGTATTCACCAGCTGCCCACCAAAGCCCCTATATCACTCCCCCTCCTCAACTGGACAGAGGAGAGAAAATACAATGAAAGGCTCGTGGGTTGAGATAAGCACAGGGAGATATCAGTCAATAATTACAGTCATGGGCAAAACAGATGCAACTTGGGGAAATTAGTTTAATTTATTACCAATCAAAATCAGAGTAGGATAATGAGAAAATAAAAGTTAAATCTTAAAACACCTTCCCCCCACCCCTCCCTTCTTCCCAGGCTCAACTTCACTTTCAATTTCTCTACCTCCTTCCCTCAAGAAGGATTCCCCCTAAGGAATGGGAGTTGTGGTCAGTTCATCGCTTGTTGTTTCTGCTGCTCCTTCCTCCTTAGGGGGAGGACTCCTCACACTCTTCTCCGGCTCCAGCGTGGGGTCCCTCTCACAGGAGACAGTTCTCCACAAACTTCTCCAACATGAGTCCTTCCCATGGGCTGCAGTTCTTCATGAACTACTTCAGCATGGGTCCCTTGCACAAGGTGCAGTCCCCCAGGAACAGACTGCTCCAGCGTGGGTCCCTCACGGGGTCACAAGTCCTGCCATCCAACTTGCTCCATTATGGGCTTGTCTCTCCACGGGGCCACAGGTCCTGCTAGGAGCTTACTCCAGCGCGGGCTTCCCACGGGGTCACAGCCTGCTTTGGGCATCCACCTGCTCTGGCATGGGGTCCTCCACAGGCTACAGGTGGATATCTGCTCCACCGTTAACCTCCATGGGCTGCAGGGGGATAACCTGCTTCACCATGGTCTTCACTACAGGCTGCAGGGGAATCTCTGCTCGGGTGCTTGGAGCACCTCCTCCCCCTCCTTCTTCAGTGACCTTGGTGTTTGCAGAGTTGTTGCTCTCAGATATTCTCAGTCCTTTTTTCTGGCTGATGCAGGTTGTTGTGCCATTTTTCTTTGTCTTTCTTAAATATGTTATCAGAGACACTACCACTGTCGCTGATGGGCTCGGCATGGCCAGTGGCGGGTCCGTCTTGGAGCCGGCTGGCATTGGCTCTCTCTGACATAGGGGAAGTTTCTACCAGCTCCTCGCAGAAGCCAGGCCTATCCCCTCCTCCCTTCCCCATGCCCCCCACTACCAAAACCTTGCCACACAAACCCAATACAAGCAGTCTCTGACTGCACTGCTGCAGGAGTTGTTGAGCTGGCAGGCAGCAAGAAAACTGACAGAGTGATGGGAATCCTCTCTGCTGTTCACCCTGAGGATGTCCACAGCAAAAGAAAAATGAGAGGTGTGACCTTACCGTTTGACTTGCTGCTCTGAGCAGGTTGCAATTACAGGCCACCTATCATTTCTCCATACACAAAAATACAGAGCGCAAGTGCAAATGTAGTTAATGAGAGCTTAGAAGCAGATGTTGTCTTTTCACAGCTAACACAGTGATAGAGATAATACCAAGAGCTCTTTATTTTCATGCTAGGGCTGTACAGCATATTCTTTACTAACTTGTGTTTGTGTTGGAGGCATGTATGTCAGGAAAATTAAAGTGTTACAAAGGTTAATTTATAATAAGAAGCAGAGGCATATTGCCTCTCAAGCAACACTCACAAAAAGTAGTTTCTGATCCAGACTATGGTGACTCGGGTTGGGCCAAGTTTTTGCCCTAGATCTTACTAAAGGAGGTAGAGGAGTCCTTCTCAGATATGAGTATCTTGGATGTTACCACTCCTGAATAAATGAAGTCAAGCTTGGGATTCTGTACTGCTAATAAAGACAGGACTCTGAAGTATCTGGGTTGCATCTCCCATGTCCTGTTGCAGTAGTATATCCAAACTAAAATATATGCAGCTTTAACCAAAACATTTAAGATATTTATTTTCTATTCAGAAAAAGAAAATAGATTAATTTCCCAAAAGAAAGGACAAACAGCTTTGGCAGTAATGTTTTGATCAAAACTTGTATACAGAGACACAGGCTCACAATACAGCATTATCTTATTCAATTGGCCTTCAAAGACGTCAGTGAAGATATTACATGTCTGGCTTGAGACAGATATTCCAGGGCTTCTGTTGAATCAAGTTTCCGAATGCATTTGGGGTTTTGTTATACTTCTTTCTCTTTTTATCAGAAAAAAAGAATGTATTAAAAATCTATTTTAAAAATAGTAAAGTAACAAAGTCCTCAAATTGCAGGAAATGACAACAGTGAAGTGATCCATGCAATTATGACATTTTCTATACTCCACATGGCAATCTCTAATTACATGTTATTATTTCCACAGGACATAATGCCTCTGTGAGGGAACTGAACAAATGGAGACAAATTGCATAATTATAGAATTCTGAATTTCAAATAAATTTTGAAGAACGTGGTCTACGTCTTATTATCAATATAAAGAAACAATAGAATTAGGGACCAGGCAGTTTCAGAAATATCCCTTGTGGAGAGCACATATGTAACACATTTGATCTTTACATGTAATCCTTTCTCAAATGAGAGCACATTCTGCAGCTGTTGAGAACAAAATAGGTGTTTACATAAATGGCATAGGTATTCATATAAGACTGGATCACTAACAGAGTGAAAATACATACAAGCAAATTCCAGTCAGATTGTGGTCCTGGGTACGGTAGACAGGTAGTGGACGGAATAAAAGAAAAAAAGAAAAAAAAAAACAAAAGAAATGTCATTAACGATTGCATTCTTCTCACTGACCTGCAATATGTAATGATCGTTGCCTATTTTCCACACTGCAGAAATTGTAAGTCAAATATCCCTCCCTTTATGAATATATTTGTGTGAATAATAAATGTGTAACTAACTTATCTACTTCAGAATGTTCTACAAAATAAAATTCTATAAAAATAGTCAATAGAAATGCATTTGTTGCACTTTTCCCCATGAAAAAAATTAGCTAACTGGAATCTTTCTGCATATCCCAGCTCTGCTATGGCCACTTATCAGTGTTTAAAGTTTGATTGCAAGAAAAAGACATCAAGTAGAAGAAGGAACAATGCTACTGTGGTCCACTTTGAAGGAGCTCCATTTCCTCAAGAGGGAGTAAACTGTGAGTGGCAAATAATATCCTCCTAATGTGCTACTGCTCAGACACTGTAACATCAAGGTATGTTCCTGAAGATGTTAGAAAGACAAGAAAAAAAGCAGAAATGTAACCTATACATGCCCTCTCCGAGAATAACTCCAGGGAGGAAACTACCTCTCCTGCGCACCAGGCATGAACTATAAGCATCAGCCCAAGGCTGTTGCAGGTCCGTAATATCCCCGCTAGCTGGGATGCAGGAATGAACTCCCTGGCCTTCACAGCACCTGCTGAAGATGGCTCTATGCAGTATGCATAATGCAAAATTGCACATGGGAGTTCAGTTACGGCTGGCTCCCTCTCCAGAGCATGCAAGACTCAGTACCTACGCGTGCCGGGTGGACTTGCATGCCGTGGTGCAGGCTGCACTGCCTGCCTGAATGCAGCGTGGGGCAGTCCAGCAGCCAGCTGCGAGGCACTTGTGCAGAAAAATGTTAGAAAGGAGGCAGAGCAGGCTGTGCTTGTGCTGTGGGAGCTGCTGTTTCAGAACTGTGTTTCAGCCCTGATAGACCTTGCCTTATGTATGCAATCACCATATCATAACACTAATATCTTTCCTTTTCTTTCTGTCTCCCTGCCCACAAGCCCTCGATCATCTTCCTTCATTTCTTCATCTCCCTACTTTGTTTTGTTCTGAAATCCTCTTCCTCTTTCTGAAGTTTCCCTTTCTTGATAAGTAAATATAATAAAAGTGTGCACAAGTAAAGCAGCAAAACAGCTATTGTCATTATTTCATGTTTCCAATTAATTCAAATGGGAAATATATTGGAAATCAATACAGTGTATTGGAAACAAATAATTAAGCAACATGGCAAGCTAGGGAAAATAGTCATCTTCATAATTGCAAAGCTAACTGACCAGGTTGTACTGTAATTGATCATATAGGTAGCTTAAAGAACAGATTTATTCTATTCTGCTGTCTATAGGTTATTTTTTTCCAGTCCAGGCGCCACAGAGAGGGCTGGAAATGTATTGCAATATATATTTACAATTTTCGTTAACAAGATTCTATAAAAAACAAGATGCAATTATGAACAGAGTTTACTTCCATCTTTTTCTCTATGCAATAGTTCACATCCAATGCATGTAACTTCTTTATTGCTATGGCTACTCTGATATAGCCTCATCTAGGCTGTCAAAACTTACTTAGGTCTACTTAGTAAATGCAAATAAAAATAAAACTGCCATATAAAAATTGCTATGGTACACCCTGCTGGCCATGAAGATCCCTGTTTTCAGTAATCTTTTCTGTTTTCTCTAGGCAGATTTTAGTTTTTCTCTGCAATAATGCTTGAGTGGATTGCAGCCTTCTTCTTCCTTCTGACCAACCTTCTCCTACAATCCCTTGTTGCTTTGAAACATCATCCATGGGTCACCCCTCATGCCAGATATGAGGATTAGCATTGCTTTAATCCTATTAAGTTTAATATCAATAGGTTATTTTCACAGAGGCGTCTTTTGCTAAATCTTTTCCTGTGCAGTATTTAAAGTTATTCCTTGGCTGTTTGCTTACTATGCTGCCTGGTGGGTGGGCACTCTCCTCAGAGGCAGGAGAAGACTGATCAAATACACTTTCAGCCTGATTTGGAACAGTTATGGGAACCAAAATCTCTGACCTTCTAGAAAGGTACTGTCTGCATCCAACTGCAGAAGCCAATCTCTTTTAAAGAAGCCATTCAGCTTTTAAATACTCCTAAGCAAATAAAGGTGCATCAGCAGGACTGAGACCAACCTCTGCTCAGCTCAGCGAATAGTCTGGCAATTCAGGTAGGAGGAGAGGAAAGGTTCAAGAGGGGTGTGGAAAGTTTGTCCTCTTAGGCAGAGGAGAAAACTTCACTGACTCTGTTATATGCTGGGTGACTGCTTTAACCAGATCATGGAGAGGTTCCTCCTCTTCCTGAAATTTTACACGCTTCGTTTCATTGGCCTTTATTACTACCGGCCAGCTTTCCTGTTTGAACATTAAAAAAATATTATTTGCCTAAAATAAACTCATGTGTTTTCAAATGCCATTAAAATAAAATAATATAATTTGACTTGATTTAAATTGATTTTTATTAATATAATGGCTACTGAATAAATATATTCACTAGTCCTTCCTGCAGTGTTTCTTACACCCATATAGCAAATACCCACAGTCCCCAAAGATCTTATAGTACCTGTATAGACAAGTACAGCCTTTCCACTAGCAGTTTCAGTATGTACCTATGTATTCATTGCATATCTGTGTATGACTTACACTTGGAGCAGATGGGGGTCATTACTTCTTTCAATAATTCTTTTGATTTCATCCCAGGTGTAATGCAGCTAATTTCTTTCTCAAACCTGAAAGCAACCTGCAGCCATTATATTTTTTCTTTGGCATCCAGTCTAATCTGACTAATGACTGAGATGTTCAGACCATAGACTTTTGCTTGGCTTGTATTACATCTAACATATCCAATATCCTGGAGTTCTGCTTGTTTCTTGAGACTGTTTTATCAGACAGTAAACACGCTGATTGTAAAACAAGCAAGATATCAGCCAATATGAACTTTTTTTCATTTATCTATCAGAACAGCCAACACAATTGTAAATTCATTTATTTTCCCACACCCCTGTTAATATGTGACAAGATATGATGATAGGATGCATTCTAAAATTAGAATTTTAATTCAGAAATAAGATGCTCCACTCCTAACTCCAATTTAGCACACTAAAGGATTCTATGATAGCTGGCAATCTGTTATAAGTGTAAGGCAGAGCGTGAGAAAAAAATACAGAGTGAAAATGAAAAAAAAAGCCCCTCTTTCACCCACAAATACATGAGATTATATGAGATACTGAGGGAAGAGTTTGCTATTGATGGGAAAATGAAGTACTATCAGTTTCTAAAGTTGAAAGAAATGGAGGAGGAATATGAAACATAATTGTGAAAAGACTCTTTCAGTAGGTTTGGGGCCGGGGATTTTATTCAATTTTATGTGTTCCATTAGTTTCTTAGTTTCCTACTCTCTTCTCTTTCTGGCTCAGATCTCCCCTCTTTGTGGCTCAGGACATAAATCATTATAGTTCTAAAACAAAGATTTTAGCTAGATCTGCATGAAACTTTGTAATGAAACTGAAGAAATTCAGACTAACCTGTTTTGGGGTTTTACTCCTGCAAGCAGGAAAGAGAAATTCAAAAGTAAAAGATTGACAAAAGAAAAGTGAGCTATATGCTTCATTCCTAAGTTTAATAAAAGATTTCTTAGGGTTCAGATACATGTTCATTTAGCAAATGGCTAAAATTATTTCCGATGCTACTTTTTCATACTGTTTGTTACCACTTTCTGCTAGAAATTACTGCCCTTGCGACAACAGAGAGCAAAGACTAGAAGACGGGAGCATGTCCTTTCCCGGTCAGCGCACAGCCAGACAATTTGATCTGCAGCCGCCAATAAACTACCATATGAACCAGCTGAAATGGAGTTGTCTTAACCTGCAGTTGTGGGGTCATAACCTTCCATTCTTAGGTAGTGTCATTTTAACCGCTCCGGAAAAAGACTTTTGTTCACCTCCTCATTCGCACCAATTTCCTAAGAGCTAACGTGGAAAGTCATGATCCTGTGCTAGGCCTGCTAACATGTGCAGATATTGCATTGGGCTATCACACTGCAAGAAGCCAAATTTCAGAAAAGAAAACCCTAAACAGTTATAAAATGAGGAACAACTCCATTGGAAACAGTGACCAAAAAAAAAGTGACAGGTTTTGGCAGAGTTCTGGCTTTCTGCAGCTGGTAGCATTGTTCTGAGTCAGAACTATGTTCTTGGAAATTATCTGACATTACGATTACAATGAAGTTTTCATGGTGAACATTGTAAAACATAATTGGAGTGTAAGCTTCATCACTCCACATTTGTATCATAGAGGAACATTGTGAAAGCAAAAGTTCATTCTGATTCAGACTGTACTGATAATCATTTAGACAGACTAGTTCATGGAGGATATAAACTCACAGGTAAGAGAACAACTCTGCATTTTTTTAAGTTTACATCTCCTCTTATAGTACAAATACCGTTGGTAGTAAGTGACTGGTGAACACTAGAAAAAATACTGAGAAATCCAAATAAAATAAAGATTTTGTCCTGCCAAGTATGGGAAAATGGACTCAGAAGACTAGACACTTTTGACCTCATGTCAGAGGTCTACAGTACAGATATTAAAATGTGGTTTGGTTGTCCAGAGATCCCTTATTTTCATGTGGTTAGTTGACCTTGCCTGGCTGCCTGACTCCAACCCACACACTCTCTCATTCCCTCTCCTCAACAGGATGAGGGGAGAAAATAAGATGGAAAAGCTCATGGGTTGAGATAAAGACAGGGAGATCCCTTACCAGTTACCATCATGGGCAAAAATAACTCAACTTGGTGAAAATTAATTTAATTTATTGCCAATTAAAATTGAGTTGGATGGTGAGAAACAAAGACAAATTAAAATAATACTACCGCACCTTTTCCCAGGCCCAACTTCACTCCTCCATCCCAAACTCCTCTATTCCCCATCCCCCCTAAGTGATGCAGGGGGATGGGGAATGGGGAGCTGCAGTCAGTCCATAACAGCTCCTCTCTGCCACTCCTCCCTCCTCGCACTTTTTCCCTGCTGGAGGGTGGATCCTTTCCACATCCTTCAGGGTAAACCTGCTGCAACATGGGGACTTCCACAGGCTACAAGGAAATTCCTGCTCCACAGTGGTTTCTCCAGAGGCCACAGGAGAACCTCTGCTCCTGCACTTGGATCACCTCCTTCCCTGCTCCTGCACTTGGATCACCTCCTTCCCTCCTCCTGCTCTGCCCTCAGGGCTTGCATGGCTGTTTCTCACACCATTTCACTCACTCCTCACTGCCAGGCAGTGTTTTGCCCTTTATAAAATACACTTTCGCTGGGTTGCCGCCACCGTCATGGCTGATGGGATCAGCTGTTCTCTGTGGTGGGGCTGTTGCAGAGTCAGCTGGCTGCCCTGCTTTCCCTTGTCACAGAGACCACCCCAGCAGACACCCTCCCCTCCTCCACCCCCTTACTGTCAACACCTGGACATCTACACCCAATACAAGTCAATAGAGACAAACATACAGGTTTTAAGGTGAAGTTCATTTAATATGCTCATTGACAAGTCTGTATTTGGGTGAGATGAAGTGCACTCAGGAGGAATATATTTCTCTTCCTTGCCTTTACAGGGAGACTAGAAGATTTGGTCAAATGTAGATTTTAATGTAGTGGTTGTCTAAAACTAGGCAAGGAGAATGCCATCAAATAAGATCAAAATAAATTAAATGTCTCCGTATAAACATTCTTGAAGATGAAAATCAATCAAAATCACATTCCTGGGAGCAGATGATAATGCTTATAAAAACTATTTGGAAAAGAAAATAAAAATAATTGGTACTGACAGCTGACTTTTGTTCCAAGAAAAAGACTAAAATAGTTTAATTTTTTTTATAATAGTAGTAGTATATTTCATTCAGATGCTAATTTTGTATGTTAAAGGCTATGGTGCATTTTAGTATTTAATTTTTTGTAATCTTCTGACAACTGAAAAAAACACTATGTTACTAAGACGTAACATCTGGTTGTTTCAAACCACTTATTGGTGAAAATTCCCACTTCAAGGGAAATTTTAGAAAAGTTAGTATTCTATTCTGATATACGCTGGTCCCCTGACACCCCCACAAAACTAGGCATACCCACATAGCTTAACACAAGATACAAAATATAACATACTGAAAGAAAATAGTTGAAGAAACAACAACAACAAAAGAGTTTGACAGATCTGAAAACTCATTTACTGTTGCTCCCAAGCATACTTAGGTGCATTCACTATTTATTAATCTGTAGACATGAGAACATACTTGAATATATATAAAAAACTACTTAATCATACTTTTAAGGAGTACTTTATCACACATAATCTATGCTTTGTTATTTTTCCAACAATGTGTAAAATGTTACATACATACCTATTGCCTCTGCTATACCATTTCACATTCCTCTCATTATATTCCTGTTTGTTAATATCTGTTAATAGAACCAGCAGTCCTACCTGGAATAGTTTGACTGAACCCTCAGCTGATGTCAGCCAAATTGAGCTACATAGTGGATAAATCTTAAATAAATAAATAGCTTGCTGTGTTAAAAAATAATGAATTTTAATGATTATTCTAATAAAGCTATGTACAGCAAATTGACTTAATTTATCTGAAATCTAAACCAATTATAAAGTTGGAGGGAACTAATAAGCCTCAGGAAAAAAAGCAAAAGAACCAACAATGGGAGAAAATCCATTTGAACTATCTATCCTCAGAAATATTTTAAGTTATATCTTTGTGTAATTCCAGCGTTTGAAAGTTCCCTTGTTGACACTTTGACGTTAGCACTCTGTAACAAGTATCCTGGGAAAAGGATAATATTCCTCAGTGGTCACACACACACTTTCTTTCTCAGACATACCGGCCTTTGTATGCTTTCCAGGCAGATCTACCATTAAGTAAATTTGATGTCAGCTAAGTCAAAGTGCTCTGCTTTAACTGCAAGTGACATTGTCATTTACGCCCAAAGGTTAAAGGAGAAAAAGAAGAAAAAAAAAAAAAAAAGAAAACTCAGGGCAAGATTTGACAAAACAGCAAAAGTGTTCGTATTCTCCTTTGTAATCATTTCACATTTCATCCTGTTCCAACAACATTGTTTTGAAGTAGTCTCGAAGTGTGGATGTGATAGCTGTCCTGTAAGACTGGGACAAAAGTCCTAAGACAACACTAAGAGCTTTAGTGTTTACGTGGGCAGCCCGGAGCTTTAAGTGGAAGTCAGTATGTCATGGTTAGCCTCCCTTCCCTCTGATATTTCTTGGAAGGAGAAAAGGCAGAGACTGGAGGATCACCAAAGTTTCTAGCTTAAATTAAATAAAGCTCTTCATTTTAATGGATATGCTCAAGAATGAATGATACTTTCTTCTTTTTTTCTCTCTCTCTTTTTTTTTTTTTAATTACCAAAGATTTAACATTTTGCAAAACATGTCTAATATCTAGATGTGTAAAAGGTGAAAATATGGGTCATCACCTTCACCTTCTCTCTTTTTCATGATCTGGGCTTATTTCATTCTCTGTTGAACTTCAGATATCCAAAGATTTTTCCTTAAGCAGAAGAAGGGCTTATAAATTGCAGTCCAGTGTTCAAAGTACAATGTAGGTCTGTCGCTTTAGAGGATGCTTACATAAAAGTATATGTTTCCTGTCATCTTAACTCTGTCCACAGTGCCCCTACTATTAAAACCCTTTTCCTTATATGTCTGTCTTGCTGATGCATTTATTGTTTTCCATATGCATAGCTCTGCAGAGCAGATACTGTTTTCGTTTTGTGTCTTCTTCAGTGTCACAACACTTTTTGTCCTTTTGCAAATAATGTCATTAAGGATTAATTCTATGTCATCGAAAACTAAGCAACCTGATGAAATAATTTGAAGCAGCTCTTCAGCCTCAGATTATTGCCTATAGACTATCCAGATAGCAGGCTGTTTATGTGCCTAAAACCAGGAACTAATACTCACTCTTACTGTTTTCTAATGTAAGAACAGATGCTGTTCATACTCATACAAATACAAAATGCTCAGCAAAACCAAATTATTTAATTAATGGTACTAACAGCAATGAATTTTCATTGTTAATTATTTGTTGTATACACAAATGTACTTTTCTTTTTTACATTCATAACCTGTCAATTTTCAACAAAAACTTCTTTTAATAAATTGCTTATTTCATCTTTTCACTTCTGTAAATAATTTTTTTATAACTGAATGTACTGTGTATGGTTAATCAAAATACATATTGATTAGAATGGAAAAAAATCTAGTGCATTTATATAACAAACACGTATTTTGGGGGTGTATGGTTTTATACTATCTGTATTAAAGGGCCTGACCTGACATCAATACTGTGTCCATCCATTCCCTCAGCATACCTAATCTCTTACTCAGCTTGATGCAATTTCTCTTAGTTACTGGTACCATGCAAAGGAATCAGTCCTTGCAAGTCAGTTACACAGCCATTAGGTAAACTAAACGTTCTCTCTATTTTTGTATTTCAGACACAACTAATTACAGTATTTCATCACTTGTAACAAGTTAACTTGTTTTATTTGGTTAACTCTTCATTTAACAATTTGCTTGTAAGCAGATTGTAAATAATCATGACAACCATTACAGAAACACCTTCATTTCAAAATTTAACATGAATAGGATACGTAAACAATTCCTGCTGAAAGTAAGTGATGCTTTACACAAACACGCACAGACACGCCAACCACTTTGTTGTCTGCTTGCTGATGCACAAGGATACCTGCTCGCTTGCATTTTCCTGTGTGGCAGTTTGTTTAGTGCCAGGATTCCTCTCTCTGGGCCCTCTCTTTAAATCTTTTCTTAGGGAAGATTTCCTCCTTATCTGTGGCTCTGGAGTGCCATGAAGGTCTCACATGCCTTTTGGTCAGATGAAGTATGTTGTAGTTGACTTCAGTTTGGTAAAATTTCCATCTGACTTCAGGCATATAAGTAGCTTCTAAGGGACCTGCAGCATACAGAATACCCTTTCACCCTTTATTAGTGGCATAGCTAAGAGCGTGGTGAATCAGTCTGAGTTGGTTATATCACATCAGAGACATAAAGAAGCCTAAGACTTTTTTTTCCCCCAGATGGCTCCATGTGCAGATTGTTAGAGTTCTTAAAAAAAAAAAAAAGAAAAAAAAAGAAAAATTCAAAGGTGTGTGAAGTCAAGGATCTCATTGTTCATGGTACTAAAAGAGCACACAGGACCAGAAATGGAACTTGAGAGGGAAAAATCTTGCAATGAAATAAAACGCAAGAGAAAGAACATTTGAGAATGAGAGAAGAATTAAGAGATGGAACAACAAACACACCTTCATGAACTTGGTCCTTGGGCAGTGGTTGCAATCAGAAAATATTTAAGAAAAAATGTGAGATATATAAAGAGAGACACTAACGCTATTAAATAATAAAAGTGCAAAATAGTAAAAATGCTATTTTCCTAATTACTGCAGTGTGTTGTGTTAATCACATTTTTAATAACATGCAAATAAGTCAAGATGAGAAGATAACCTAAGAAAAAGTAGTGGAAGAGTTTGAGGAAAGCTGTAATCTCATGAAGAATGGAACTTCTAGAAGTTTTAAATGGGACTGCAGAAAAAAAATCCTTTAACCATTTTTTGTCACTGACTTGAAATTCAGAAGTCAGAAATATAACTGTAGTATTTCGACATCAGAGATCAGATGGTGATCTAAGAATCCACAATGGCAGAGGAGACTGATGAAACACAGGGGCTTAGACTTAGAACTATCTGGATGTCTCAAGTTATCAAAAACTACTTGGGACAGAAAGCTGGGAAGGCAAATCAGAGGTAGCTATAGGTAAGCTGCTGATCAGTGGGAGAAGAAACTGGCAAACAGTAAATACTTATGGGAGACTTCAGGAAAAAAACTGCAAGAGGATGCAGAGAAAAGAAAAGAAAGTGCATGAACTGTGGCAACTCACATAGACCCAGGCAAAGCCCAGAGTCTGGAAACATTGACATTCACAAGACAAAAACATTTTACAATGAGCTGCAATCAGGAAAACTACCAGTGGATCTGCACAGATAGCAAGAGTGAAGTTTTACATAGCAACAGTGAAGTCGTACACAGGTACAATGTCTGAAAAACTGAAAATAGGCAATGGACATTTCCATGAGTCATTAGTGAAGGTCTAATGAATTATGAACTGAATTCTTGTGCTCAGCCATCACTATGCATAAAAATGTTGGAAAAGAGAAAGAATCCATAATGCTAAGAGGAAACTATCAACTGGAGAAAAGACATTTGCCTAGGAATAGCAACTTGCTTAAAAGGATAAATAAGATGAGTTAGGTTTATTTAGGTTTATTTTGGTTGTCAAAAAAATAAAAATCCAAAACTACATTTAAAATATGCTAGGAGTTATCTTTAAGAAAAATGCACATGGAGACACAGACTACTCACTGGTTTCGAATTAAAAAATAAAAATGTAAAATGTGTGGAACCTCAAGAAATTTCATAGACAGGGAAATACCCTATGATGGTTCACCAGAATGTTTTAAGGCATCATTTTAAACAAATATTTTAAAATATAAATATATTCATATTTAATGATCAAAGCCATATTGCCTCAAAATTGCATTGCATTAGAAATAGATCAGGAATTCTTATATTTAAAATCATGTACATATATGAAGAATTTAAAAGATAAGGCCTAACTCTGCGTCATTATTCTTGTAAAGTGGGCTAATTTCCTTGTATGTAAATGTCTACTGTGTAACAAAGGTATGCAAAACACAACTTACACCCCAAATTACAAACAAGGAAATTTCTCCATGCATACCTCATGAGTTTAAAAGAATGATGTGAGACATCAGTGCCAACTATTATTTCATAAATTTGAAATAGCTCTTTGAAGGTTTTTTAAAGAATTCAAAAAGTTGAGAGAAATCAAGGGTTAATCTGATATTCAAAATAGCACAGGAAGAACAAAATGAATGGAAAAAAGACAGGCTAGCTCTATGCAGCAATAATGGTCTAAAAGTGCTAGCCAATCTATAATGAGAACATCAACATAACATTAACCATTTGTGATTAGATAGGAGGACCAAATATCTTTGAAAATGTTCACTTTCACATTCTGTATTGGAGAGATACTGAAGATCTGCAATGTTTCAGCCAGGTTTGGAGTAGTGCCACCACCGAAAGCTACAAATTAAACTATTTTACAGCAAGGAATCATCCACTTCTGAAGTTCATAGCCCTGCTGGATATCTGATCCTATCTTTGACAGAGACCATTTTTTTCCTTTCTGTAGTTTTTATTTGCTCATCCCTTTGCAAGGTCATAGTTTCAAGGTTTCACTCTTACTGAAATTTCAGGAGGAGAATTAGAATAAACCTCTTGTGAATTTGTTTCCTTGCTCTGCTATATAAATTTTAGTGGTCGAGAAAATGTGACAAATAAGAGTAGCTAAATCCAAGTGTTATATGATCGTCCTTTAAATTTCTACCAAAATACTTCAGTGCTAGCCAATAACACTCTTTTCTCTAGTGTAATAATGAATGTAGCACTCCCTGTGGAGCTACTCATACAGTAAATGTTTTTTTTCTGAGAACAAAAGGAAGTTACTTGGAAACCTTTAATCTTATTTCATGAGAGAGCTAACTGTGTATTGAGTCTGATGGTCTTCAGAAGTGAAAGCTAATGTATTGAGTCAATACAGCATTCCAGTATGTAGAGTACCAGTTTATGATAATTACTTTTACATCTGCATTTAGAGTACCACATGTAATTACTGAATTGTATACTTTTCTCTCAGCAATGGCATGCAATTTCCATTAGTGGTCTTGGCAGTCATGCACATGCATTACAAGACCTCTAAGTAATCTGTAGCCCCTTGTAATTAAATGCAAAACGAATTACAACCAGTAGAACACAGTGAATAATTCACAACCAATAACTTGTCTGATGAACTTAACCTATTTTTATGTACCAAAATACAATCAGGTATTCTATTTTTTCTTATGTACTAAGTTACTTATTTGTTACCTAATTCATCTGCAATCTTGCAACTTTTTGCAAAATATTTCCAAATTGCTACTGGAACAATACTGATTATTTACATAATTTATCACTAAAATTTTACATCAGGGATTTGAAAAAAGATGGTGAAACTTTGAAATCTGAGGCTTTTCTCTATACAAAGCCAACTGTTTCAAAATTTCTTTCTGCAATTAAAGAGGAAATCGCTTCATTCAAAACCTCCATATCTTAAAACAGTTTTCACTAGAATTACTTGAAAAGCGTAACTTCCATCTAGCAGGAAAGTCTCATAGTTTGAAATTCAAATGTTACACAAGTGAAATGAGCCTCCTAAGTCTTTGAATCACTTCTCTCGTATTGAGGGTTACCATATTATCTCTTTAATAACTTACTTAGTACCTTCTTAAACACCAGCTACATTACTTTCCTCACTACAATTTTCTCACAAATATTTTTCCACAGGCTCAGTATGCAAACACGTTTGCTCTTCTATCAATTCAGTATTTTACTCAAATTCTTTCTTTGATGATCATATACCTGAGGCATTTGGAGACAGATTTCTTTCAGAATTTATTTTGTTAGGTTTAAATAAGGAAAAAACCCTACCTTTTCATTTCGTTTGGAAGAGTCACCTTTTATCTAATTGGCTATTTCCCTGTGTGTGTGATGTCCCTTGTCTATACATCTTTTACTCTGCATTAGTTTGGGGTTTTTTTTCTTAAATATGAGGGGCTGGAATTTTACATAGTATTATAAATGATGTTTCTTGTGTGTCCAAAACACCAACAAACCATCAACTATAAAACACCATGGAAGAAAATATTTCATAAAATTAATTTTGGAGCAGTTACAACAGTACTTCATAGTAAGTCCTCTACAGAAACACACCATGATACTGAATTTTGTCAAGAAATTTCATCAGCAGAAAGGAACAGGGGATGGGAAGAACCTGAATTACAGCTCCAGTGAAATTCTGCAACTGCATAGGAAATCTCAGAGACCAAAAAATTCTTAGTCCTTCAGTAGACTACAAAGCATTTTAGATTAGAACAATCTAATTACCCCCATTAAACCAGGTGCGGTGAAGTGAAATGACTTAAAAGAGATAAAAGAAGGGTCAGGAACACGTATTTTTAAGTCCAGCATTGTGTTTTATGCACAATACATTTCATCTAGATTTTGCAAAGTGAAAACTTCAATCAATGGTTTTCACAGAAAATGCTAATTTTTAAGTCCGCTTTTCTAGCATGACATTACCACTAATAAATGTATTTTGAAGTGTATTAAATCTAGATTACATATATATTTAGAATTCTGTAATACTCATGTGCCATTAAATTATTAATTTCTGAAAATCAACCCCCCCTGTTTTTGTCAGAAGATGTTGTAATATTACTATCCATATCTATTAAGATCAGTAATAACTAACCTAAAATTACAGGTTATCAACTGCTATTAATAAATTTTTTTGTTTCTATTCCATTATCTCTGTTGTAGAAAAAATGGCTCAAAATAATGAAAATGCAGATTAGTACAACAATGAACATTTGCTGAGTTCTTTACAATTTTCTTTTAAAAGAAAATATGAATATGTACCTGTCAACACTGTTGTTTTTTGGGTTTTTTTATGTGAAGTTGTTGGTTTTAGGAAATATTCAACTTAAAAAGACTGTGACTAGAGTCTTTTCTTAAAAGAATCTCTTGATTTGTCTAATGATAATCAAATGAGAATTTTAAATTCAAGTTTCACCTCCTATAGTTTTAAATGTAAATAAGCTACTATATATGGCATCATATTGGATAATGTGGTGAAAAAAAAATCTGTGTTTGTCAGAAAAAAGTTAAAAATATTGCTATTTTTAAACATCAAAACATTCTTTTCAATGTCACTGTTTTCTAAGAAATGCTTGTTTAATAAGAATTTGACTGAATTGTTCTTTAATTATTCACAAGTCCTCCTATGAAAAATGTATTTATTATATAATTCAGAAAAAAAAAATTAGGGCTTTTCATGAACATTTTAATCCAAATGCGTACTAACTAAAATATTACACAACTGATCATTTAAGCTACTTAATGTTGCTTGTGTTCTGTGATGAATAAAAATTAAATTCTGTAAGCCATGATACAGGAAGGCATCAATAATGTGTCTTATGTTCATGGTCTTTCATAAATAACTTTGTTTTCATAAGATCAAAAAATCACAAACCATAAAGTTAAGGAGTTCTTTTCCATCATCCGAGACATTTTTAATATGTCCAGTGTAATTGCTAAATTAAACAGAACTCACAGTTTAGATGTATGATTACACAGTAACTCAAGAAAACAGAAAACATGCTTACCCTTAAGTATGGCTAAGTTCTTTTAAAATCTTATTTTAATTCAAGTGAAAAGCAATCACAAGTGTTTTGTTAGAGCAAGATTTTGTCATATACCCAGAGTGCAAACCCTCAATCTCGTATTTAAAGTTACACAGAGAGGTTATTATTTTCAAGGTTTTTCTTGTTTCATTTTCCCCTTTTCCCTTTTTCTTTTGTTCATTCAGTATGTCTGAAACCAGCCTTGGGAGTCTTTCTAATTTATAATTAATTTCTATTATTAGCAAGTCATTTCAACTTGTCTGGAAATTGGAATTTGATTCTACATTCTCTGAACCAAACTCCTGGGGTAAGGACTCTCTTCTCATGTCCCCCAAACATCACAGGCAAGGTAGCATCAAAAGAACCATCATTTCACTCATTTCCCTCATTTTAGGAGTCCATTTCCCTCATTTTAGGAGGCCACAGACAGTCAGATAAGGAAGACGGGAGTCAGGAAGGAAGGCAGGAATTATACAGAGGCAAGGATTGCACTGCTTTAAGACATAGACATAAAGCATTAAGATCAAATCCTAGCAAAGTCTACTGCTTGTTGCAATGCCAGAAGACCAAATTGATTTTAAGCCTTTTTCTTTCTCCAAAGAACACACAAAGAGCCTATATAGTGAAATATCATTTGAATTATCCTATTCCTTTATCTCTCTACCTATCTTTTCATTTTATGTGCCTTTTGTACATACACAATGCATAATTAAAGATCAAATGTAGTTATATGAAATTATGTACAAGAATCTTTGACTTACACACATTAAAATATGTAACCACTGCTAAAAAGAAACATGTTGACATACTCATAAAAAAATTCAGAGCTCCCAGTGTGTCTTCTACTTGCTTATATTCTTTCCTGGAGAAAGTGATGAAGAATGCAGGTTAAGTATTATTTTCACACACCACAGTATCCTAGGCCATTTCAACCACTGAATATATCTAAATGAACTGAATTATAGTTTGACTTTAATTGCTTTCAGAACAGAGATGAAAACAGTATGTAAATTTTATATGCACTGAATACATAAATGTGCATATACATGTACATTGCACATAACCTACATCTTCTGTGTGATACTTACCTACGTCAAGAACACAACAAACATGGTCCCATTCATTTTTAGACACCAAAATATTGACATATCTCTTCTGTAAAACCAAAACATCCAAGTACATAGTTAAACCATATAGTTAATTGCTCTCATAAAGTAGAAAAAATAATAAAAGGATTATATACACTACTTTGCTTCTTTTGACACAAGCGGAAGTAATTACACCAGTGCTTTAGAACCTCTACAGGGGTCAAATTTTCTCACTGGCTGGGCATTGAATTGTTATTTAGAGAATAATCTCTTCAATATTATTGTAGAGTTTATAGAATTAATTTAAATAAGCAAACTATTTTCCTGCTTTGAATACCTGTCACAAACTCTGTTTTCATCACCTTCATGAAGCTTCTTGGTGAAACAGTAGTGAAAAAGCAATTATTTTGGAAAATCTATAAAAAAAATAAATCTATAATAAATTATTATCTTTGGGGAAAAAAAGATTTAATGATTAATCAGTTATTTGATGATGAGACAGACTAATTATATTACTAAGATATTTAGTGGAAACCCATTAGTAACTGGATAAATCTGTTGTCACTGGGGAATTTATCAATTGCAACTACATAAATACATATTGAATTTTCTTTATTTTTCGCAAGACGATTTAAGTAATTAGGATCATGAAGATGAACATTTTAGATTTTCTAAATGACAAATTAGATGGCAAAAAAGATTACCTGCATCAAATAAAGATTCTAATAATATATGAAATTGCAAGGCAAATTTTGCCAGTTCAGAAGGCAGACTTCGTCCTCAGTAACACATTCAAAAAAATAAGTGCAGACAGCTCAGGTATATGTAGAGATAACTCTAACATTTGAACAGGTACAGACTTGGAATTCTGTGGCAAAAATGGTGTTTCTCTATTACCAGGAATAACTTTTTACTTTCAAAACCAAACTTGACCAAAGCTTGCTGAAACTAATAGAGTCTCATCAGATTTGGATCAGATTTTGAGGAATATTACTGTCTTGAATCTCAATGCAAAGGATGTATCTTAGGTACAAACCTTCACCATGACTGCCCTCAAGGGTGGTACTCCTAGTTTCAGGCCTTGGTTTCACTGCAAAAACATCACTTAGTAAAATTGAACTAAAGCTGGAGCTAGCAATGCATGTGGAAACAACAGTAAGATATCTTGCACAGCACTTTCCCAAAGTATTCTTTCTACCATTGTCCGTGGCTATCACCATTTATGCATTGTGTCTTGTTTGATTTGAGATTTTTTTGTGGTAAGACCTAGCTGTGTCAGTGATAGGGAAATACTGCACAAGACTTTGGGAATCACTAAATTATAAATAACAAATTCCTCACAGAGGGCATAGAGTCTTTCTGTAAACTTGTCTCGATGAAAAAAAATTTGCCTTGAACTGCTGCTTGAAAACTGAACATGGTGAATCCTTCTCTGCAAGCTGACAAAGTTTGGATTAAAAATAATGTTTCCCTAAACCTCTTTTCCAGCTCTATTCGAAAGCGGAAGTGTAAAAATATGGAGAGGATTGTCCTAAAATAGTTTCAAATCTATGTGACTTGGTGCTATTCCCATTACTGTAATGCAAATAATGTGATAGAATTAGTGTAATAATTTACTCTATTAGGACATTCCAAATCTTTACAAAAGCCTTATCTGCTCTGGCACCATGTGTGTATCGTAACATGTCAATGGTGTTAAAGAGGGGGTTAGAGTTGATCACGTAAAAGGCCCACAGGAATTTTAAGAGTAACCATAGACTGTATTGTCACGGTTCAACCCCAGTCAGCAGACAGGAACACGCAGCTGCTCTCTCACTACCCCTGATTAGGATTGGGGAGAGAATAGGAAAAATAAAAGTGAGAAAACTTGTGGATTGAGATAAAGGCAGTTTAATAAGTAAAGCAAAAGACATGCATGCAAGGAAAGCAAACCAAGGAATTAATTCACTGCTTCCCATTGGCGGGCAGCTGTTCAGCCACCTCCAGGAAAGCAGGGCTCCATCATGTGTAATGGTTACTTGGGAGTACAAATGCCATAACTCTGAATGTCCTCCCCTTCTTTCTTCTTCCCCCAGCTTCTTTCTTATGAGTGAAGTGCATCATTCTATCTGTGACATTGGGCTCAAATAAGTTTGTCTAAAAAATGTTGCTCGTGGAAGACATTAATCTCCTGTGGGGATTATAAGAAATGTTTGTCATATTATTTCTTCTTCCTATTCTGAAGGAGTTAAAGGATATTTGATTCATGTGTTCTTATGAATCCTCATTGTGCAAAAATGAAGTTTATTTCATCTGGCAATCTGGAAAGGTTGATTTTAATATGACTATTCACACTGCCTGTTACAAATTGTTTGATAGCCAGACTATTTAAATATTTAGGTGGACTGTTAATTAGTGCATGGTAAAATGCAAAAATACATCTAATATTATTTGTTTGTCACACAAAAAAATATTTGACACTAGTCTCTTCCATTTCCAATAAGAAATTGCTTATGGGAATCACAATGGCATTTGATAGGGTGCATGAAGAACCAGAACCTCAAACCAGGACAGGAATTTATTGTAGATTCCTTACCCTAGTATGTATGCCAGAAGAAAAATAGATTTCATATTTCAATCATTTTAATTTGTTCAAATACAGTAGACACATAAGATAAATTCTTAGGTATCATTATTCTGCCTAGATATCAGTTTCTTTTTTGCTTCACTTCTCAAGAATCAGTGTCGCTAATTTTACAAAGTAATTCACACACATGTCTTTTTTGTCAGGTAAGCTTAGTTTGAAGCTGGAGATTAAGGTAAATTTATAGGATATGTTAAATTCATGGTCACTGAGGTATTTGTGAAAAGAGTTGTATTGTCATATGAATATCAAAAAAATGGACTTTAAGTGCCACATTGATAAGTTTCTGCTTACAAGAATCAAGCTATTATGGAGAGCTGTGAAAACAGTCAATAAATTTACTTAGAATGGAAAAGTTAGTAAATCTAAGTCATTCTGTTCATCCTTAAATCTAATAAGCTTTGGCTCTTTCAGTTAGCAATGTTTGCTATCAGGTCTGGC
Organism: Burhinus bistriatus; assembly: GCA_013397275.1. Classification (NCBI taxonomy): domain Eukaryota; kingdom Metazoa; phylum Chordata; class Aves; order Charadriiformes; family Burhinidae; genus Burhinus; species Burhinus bistriatus. Next base: position 94,005 of record VYXH01001117.1, on the reverse strand, counting down.
AAACAGTGGATTAAGAACTCCACAGCTTTTAAAAGACTTTGGAATACATAAAAGGAATAAATAAGAACTCTGCATATAAGCAGGAAATTTTTTGAAAAGGTATATTTTGCAGAGTTTCTGTATGCAACTTCCCTGCTGTTCTTAGTGGCATTTCTGTGCATAAATCCCTATTCCCTGCTTGTGAGTGTGCTGCTATAGGGACCATTCATCCAAAGGCAGTGTGCATTCTTCAGAAAAGTGACTGTCTTCTACTGATTCAGGCAGCAAAAAACAGTGTGAAAGTATCAGCATGCAAGCCTTTGTTTCCTTTTCTCTGAAAGAAATAAGTAAATACCACAGAAACTCAGAAATAATACTATCACATGAGATTACTGTCCATCATTAAAGCCAGGAATTCCACTCTCTAAATCTGGCCATCAGTTAGACCAACAACTCTAGGATATTTTTATTTCACACTCGTGTGGTACTTTTCAGGACCTCAACAAGCCTTCCTGAGCTGATTAATACTTTGGTGTTGAAAGTGAATTTGTTTTCCTGGACTTAACAACTCCAGCTGTCTGCCACTGGTGATAGATATGGATGACCGTCATTCAACTAATTAACCGAATGCAGAGTTGTTTCTATGTCATTAATGAATCTTGTATTCTAAGGTGAAAGTAAAATTAATCTTCTTGGATTAACTGATTGGATGCTTTTACTGAGGACTCTAGCTAGCAGATGGGGATGCATTATAGGCTGCATCATGATTTACTGCAAAATCTCACCTAAAGAATTGTAGGAAACATCTAGACTCATTCACAAAGTATGGCAGATGTTAAGATGGTAAAGAAAAGTTAAAAATCATTTGCATCATAGTAAAGTACGAACAGAGCCATGGCTGAGCAGGAAGGACAGAGTACCTACAGGTTTTTTGTGCAGTCTTTCCTAAGATCCCAGTTTAGCAGGACCCTTCAGGTACATGACTAAATAGCACAGATTTCTGTGGACCAGAGAGTCCTGCTGAACTGCTTTTCCAAAAGGAAGGGGCTCAAGCTAATGCTTGAAAGTCGAACTCATCTTGAAGTGCTTTGCTTAATGCAAGCCTAGGCCAGGGTTTGACAGAGAGTTAACAACCATGCCAGTGCTCTTTGTTTGGTCTTCAAAACTCTTGTACTGTAGCTTTAAGTAGCAAAATAATTCAATACCCTGTTTCTGTATTTATTTTCTGTGTACTGAAACAGGCAGTTAGTGAGTGGTGTTTATATATGGATGCAGACAGTTACAATGAGATGATAGCTAGAAAATTTGTGTGTAGCACGTATGTATACCTTACACATGCCTTTATTGATTTAGAAAGTCTTTATCTCTAGCCTTCTGGGAAAAGCAGTAAGGAAATAACAGAATTAATAATAGCTAAAATTAATACAACAAATTGATTGCCTTCAAGATATGAATTAGTCCAGGGATGCATTTTTTCATGTTAATAAATTGACCAGTGCTCTTTAGCCTCACTGTCTTCCTTTTTTATTTACAATTCCACGTAAATAAGAAAAAAAACAAGGAAAAATATTCAAACTTCACCGGTCATTCTTACACATTAGTTAATTTAGAGTGTAAAAGGAACATACTTCAGACTTCAGAGGCCAGCAGGGCTGTATAGATCTTATCAGCTTTCTAGAAATTGAAAGAAGTTCCTGCTAGCAGTAGTGATCTGATGGGCAGACTGTTTAAAACTGAACTGTTTGCAGCTGAAATAAGAAATGGGCAGAAAAATGGGCTTATGTGTGTGGCCAAAATGTTAAAAAAATAACAGTTCCTCCCTAAAGTACACTGCATTTGGTCAGTTTCTATGGTCTGCACTTGAATTTTTAAATTAATTGAAAAATTCTAGTATAGCTTGAGACCACAAAGTAGATCTCAAAGAACTTCATACAATTTGGGTTTTTTTCTTTATAAAAATAAATTCCTTTAAGAATAAATGCATAATACCTATTTCTGTTCCATTATGCAATTTGCGTGGATGTAACAAGCCAATTGGTACCTGTCCGCCAGCACCTCTAGGTTTTTATATTGAAAATTAACACATGCTTTGTCATGTCCAACTCATTAAATAGTCACCTTGTAGTACAGTGTGTGGGTATATTTTCATTAAGTCAGTGCTGTGATACTGCAAAGAAATGCCTCCTATTTGTTTTGTGGGAACCAGCTGCTTTCACAAGAGCAAAAATCCTTGCTATATAACGCTGCACTTACAATTTAAATAGTATTACAGGTTTATTGTACAACTTTATAAACAGGATCATTTTTCAAGGTGTACGCCAATGAAAGTAAAATCCGTAGACATAGAGTATAAAGAAATGGCTCTTCCAGAATAAACAAAATCTCTTAATAGTAAAGAATGTGTACGTTTCTTCAGGTCTGGGAATATTCTTAACATTGGCCACATCGCTGGTGAGTTATGAGCCTTTTATACACACAGGGGAAAAAAGGGAGATAATAGGTACAATAATCCTCCTAATAATACCACAAGCTGAATTTCAACTTTCAAGCCTCTCTTCAAAGTTAAAAGTTAGCTTCCAAAGCTTTTTAAGAGGCTGCTGCCCTTTTCAAACCACATTTCAGGTGCATCATTCTTGCTGATTTATACATACTAAATGCTATGTGCCCTATTCCTTCTGCATAAAGCTGGAGAAGGCTGTGTAATTTCATTCTGCACCCTGGCAACCTCATTCAGGTCAGGCTGGTTGAAAAGTCTTAAGGCTAATTATGAGAATATTGGTTAGGGACTGAGCTGGGAATAGAGGACCTATAGCTATTGCCTGACACAGACACACAAGATACAGGCAGACCAGTTCTTTCTCCCTCCCCTTCAGTCAGAACTATTGAGGTAACACAGCAGCAAGAAAGCAAGGCAAGGGGAATAATGGTAAAAACCCAAGGCAGCAGTTCAGACAGTTTGAAGTATCACAAGTAGAAGCACCTTTCTTGGGTTTCTTTTTTCAAAAGAACCGATTAAAACCGCTTGGGGGTTAGAAGACTCTGAATTACACACTGAACACACTACGTAGAAGTAATTGACACTTTATAGAAATATACATAAAGCCGTGTATGTTACTTATACATGCACACCACAATACAAGCTATGGCTAACAGAAACAAGAAATTGCTTATATCATAACAAGAACCTCCAGAAAAAATAACTAATAAAACAGTTGACACTTCAGTGGACATTACTATGACAATATATCCATTACCTTTTTTTGTAAAGAGTGAGGTTGTTTGGTAATATATGCTTTGCGTAAACCCTGTTCTTTATACTATTTGCACAGCAGAAACTGTTACCACAATGTTTTGATACATTCAGGTTAAATGCCAATTGAAGATCAAATTGAAAGGAAATACCCCCTGTCCTTCCTGGTCACAGCTGAAATGCAGTAATGTGACAATATTGAGAATCTTGCTTCTGTGGTATTATTGAAAAAAATGCAGATTAAATTGTCAAGAGACTGCACATCCAGTTCACCAATGTATGTAATTAGAAATGAAACCAATAACTGGTTTAAGTTTATAAGGCAAAAATGTGTGACACTGTTGTCTTGATTCAACAGACTTTCAGTCTCAGGTTTCCTAAGACTTTTCATACAGCTGTTCTTAAAAAAAAAAAACTGCTAAAGCTACAAAACATAATGTATTCCCACCATTTTCAAAAGGATGACTTCCAGTCATGGTATCACAGAAGAATTAATAAGGAGGAAAATAGCAGAACATTGTACCTACTGCTGGTCTTTTTACTCAGGAGAGATATGTTTCCTTGACTTATATGACATAATTTTTTAACTCTAACTCTCAGTGTATAGTTGGCTATGCTGGTCTAGAAGACAGACTAGTTAGAGATGTGAAGCTAGATGCTATGGCCAGTTCTGCTACCAGTCTGCTATATGATCCTGGACAAGTCTTTAAATCTCTCTGGATCTTTGTTTCCTCTTTGACCTGATTCTCTCATGTTTCTTTGTCATCAGTTCTTGTCTGATTTTGACCTGATAAGAGCAGGCAATGCCTACCCAAATGAATGGCTATGGGGTTTTTTGTTTTAGTTATGGGTTTTTTTCCTGTTTTTTTGTTTCTTTGTTTGGTTGGTTTTGCTTTTTGTCCTTGTTCTTAAATTTAATGTAAGGACTTGTTGGTTTGTTATTATACTGCCTGCAAACTTTTTGATGACTAGAAGGAGGCTAGGCATTTGGAAGTGACTGCAGTCATTACTTGCAGTGTTCTAAGAAACCTTTTGATTTTCATATGAAACTGAAGAAGTGATAGCAGTGACTTCAATAAGGAATTAACAGTGCTGCCTAAAGAAAATGTTACTGGTAGCATGGGTGAAAGAGGAATCTGCAAGCACTTGATGGACGTTGAATCTTTGCTCTGTGTGGCTGAGCAGAGGATGCCTTGTTCCTGTAGCTATTTCTGAGTAAAGATGTTCAGTTGCAGAGCCAGCAGCTTCTCAGTGCAGAACATTGTTCTTACAGACAGTAATGAAAACCATAATGGAAGTTAGGCTTATGGGGAAAGGACCCTTTGGAAACAAAGGGAAAACAAGCTAAGGAGGCAACAGCAAAATGGGAATTTCTGTGTAGTAATTTCTGTATATTCAATGTGAATGTCCCTACATGACAGTAGCAGGGAGATGGTTTGGATGAAATAGGACATGCTTTACACTCTGCAGTCAGCTTCCAGCCTCATTTCATCTGCAAGCAGGCAGAGCTGGCAAACGCTGATATTTAAGTGCTCAAAAACAAGTGCTGAAAATTTTTGCATAAAAGAAACCATCCAATGTCAACTCTAATTACAGTCTGCAGTCATTTCTAGAAGGACTATCAGTTCCATTTTGTTCAGCTTGATTGTAATTTTTAGACTTATGGAAAGCAAGACTAGAAAAGGAAGAATGAAGGGGTTATTTTGGCTGTTTTGTGGTATTAATTTCTCACCAAACAGCTTCCCCTTAGAAACGATCTGGCTGTTATTTAAACTTCTCTGGGAGTTCTGATAAAGTTGCTTTCAAGTTTCGATTTAAGCCACCCACACTCTAAGTAAAAGCAATTAATTAGATACAGGAAAGAGAGGGAATGTTTTCAATGAACACACTGTTGCCCCATCACAGAAGGGGGTTGACACATTTCATCCCTGTACTGCACAGCACTAAGGATTTGGAGAAAGGACAGAATGATCCTAACTTGATATACATCCTTAGGAACAAAATAAAGTAGTGGTAGCACGGATTTCTCTACTTCAGTGGGCTTGGGTCAGGACATAATATTGCACAACATGAGCAATGAACTTTGGAGAAAAGGCTGCAAGTGCTGACCTAAAGCACAAGAAGAGAAAAAGTGAAAGATCCCCCTCTCCACGCAAGCCCTGTACAATTTTCTTTCATGTATAAATAATAGCCATACTGCATAAAAGGTGCAAGATAGATCATCTGTAATGGCTTAAAATAGCAGCCAAAAATAGAATCTTGGGAATTTTTTTTAAGTCCTTTTAGCACATTCTAGGACAAAGCCCTTGTCAAGAGGAATAGACATTTTTGGACAAGCCAGCACATTTGTTCCCATAACCTTAAATGGAAAATCCCAGCCATCCGTGAAATCAAAGAGAAGACAGGTTCCTCCTACAAGAAGACGTGTAATTATACTACTTGGGATCAGCAGTCTCTCTCTCCCTTTTATACTCCTACTCCTCCTATTCTTTCTTGTGATCTCTCACCAGATCTCACTAGAGGAGAAAATCAAAAGTGGGAAAATAAATACCAAAAATGCAACACGTCTCTCACTTAAGCTGACTTACAATATGAGAAGTATTTTAGTTGCACAGACAAGAGAGTTCATCTGTACTTACTGAACAAGTAACAAAATAACATTTCCAACAAAATAAATACTAAAACCCAATTACTATATGCACCAATTCATACAGTAGCAGTCAGTAACCTTGTAACCTGAAACAATATATGGGTCCCACATTCTCTGAACAGTTATAGTCTGTACATATTCTATTATAATTTAAGTAGATTTCATTTTTACTATAATTTCAGGTAAAATAAAGAAAATATGCAGGACTCCGTCGTTGAAAAACTGTATTTACTGAATGTTGACAAAACCGCTACTGCTGGCCGTGTTTGATATACCACAAGCCTTTAACCTTACAAATCAGTTTAGTTGCATTGCACATTGCAGATTGAAGGGACTTGCATGCTATGTTTCATATCACCTGGGTAGTTCAAGGGAACATGTACCTATGTCCAGCTAGTGCCACATGAAATTCATGGCTTCCCTGTATTCACTGATGACAAAGGGGGAAGGAGTGCATTGTGCCACTGCCTACCTCAGTGACAGGAAGAAAAACAAACATAATCTGAGTAAATCTGGGTAAAATTCAGAAGTGAAAAACCCCACAAGATTCTAAAAAGAAAATAAATTACCTGTCCATGTGCTGGCTGAGAAGAAAATCAGCAGTATGGGGAAGAAGCAGCATTGGCAGAACTCAGACTAGGGAAATGACATAAGTAGATTATGGCTAGAAAAGTAGTTATTACCTTGTATTTGCCCTTCCTCATGTCTGTATATGGAGTTATGCATGGCACCTTGTGAATGCTGGGATCCATGTGTTGGAACAGGTCTCTGAAAGACTATAAAATCTGTTTCAAGTTTGCAAGCCATTATATGGCAAGGGCAAGGGAGCTGTTCTGTTAGTGGGATCTGAATGCCCTTTCAAACCCCTGGTTACGTGATAAGATTTGGAGCGTATGCATTGTATTTTTTACATGGAAAGTTATGCAGCATTCTCCTCACTTTCTATATGAATCAGACTCCAGGTTTTCCAGAAAGTAACCTAAAATAATAGCTCTGAAAAGAGGAAATGCAGGTTTAAGGTGATTGTCATCCTGTGAATTATGGGTAAACATCTTCAGACAGTTCCTGACACAAGAAGACTTTCTTACCTCTTTACTGCCACAACCTACTCGACAGAGCGTGAAATAACGCCTATCAGGTATTTCAGAAAGCGCACACACTCCTTTGTTTCCCTTTTCTCTTCCCTTCACCTTCACTCCTGCAATCCTCCCAGGTTCTTTTTTATCATAAGCACAGCTCTGTCAATCTGTTCCTACTAATCCCTGGATCAGTTCAATACAGCTATATCTAACAAGGTGTTTGCTTCTGGAACATTTGCAGATAATTCCCATTGGCTATGGACTGTCCTAGGAAAGGCAAAGATCCTGTATTTCCCGGCTTTCAGAAATCAATACTCTGAAAAGACAGAAAGCACACCAGGAAACCATCCCTCTGCTAAAGTTTTTGGCTTTTTGTCATTGAATATGTAAGATGGATAAACAGGCTTAACACAGAATCAAGTTGAAATACTAACATCAAACACAGAAGAGGTGGTTATATGTCCAAATGGGCAAAACAGATACCAGAAGGTATGTACTGAGCCAATAGTAACTGCACTGTCTAGCAAAGATAGGCATTCAGAACAGGGCGAACAATGCCAGCTCAGCTGGTTGGAAACTGTTTTCCTCTCAACAGATAAAATAGGGGCACAATAATATTTTTCATATTTTTATTGCAGGAATACCAAAAGGCTCCAGGTGAGATAAGAACCGTATTGTGCTTCCTCACACCTGTGTAGCCCAATTAGACAAGAAATGAGCAATTATTCTCATTTTACAGATGAAGAGCTGAAGTCCAGTGGCAAAATAACTTAATTTTTCCAAAAGTCTGCAGCAGAGCTAAAGCAAAGAACTGAGATTTCTTGAATCCCAAAACTTAATACCTTGCCATCTTTCCCTGCTCTTACAGCAAAAGGAGTAGGCGATTCAATTTGATGTTTCATCCTTCTGTTTCTTCATACAATGCAATTAATTCCCATGATGAATTTCTATGTTGATACTCCTACTCCAGGTTTGATACATCTTCAGCTTAATCATTTCTCTCTATGTGTGTTTTACTAGCTGAAAGTATTTGTGAAATCTCATCTTATTGTCTTGTATCACATGAAACGCATTCAGGAATCAAAGATTATCCCTTTGTCTTTCCCTTGCCTTTGTGTGATCAATGAACTTCAGGATATGATTTTAAAAATTGATGCTGTGATTCATTTTCACAGCATGATGGAGAGATAAGTTTTCTAAAGTGTTAAGTGACTCCTTAGTGAGACCCAGACAGGTTAAATCTTTCACTGCGTTATGAAACATATCCCCCTTTGACAGAAAGATTTGTTTAATATATACGAAAGCTTACAAAATCCTGAAGATTTGAATTCTTATAGCCATACACCTTATCAAACATACTTCGTGTAATGATAAGTAAAAGTATTTGTGAGCCACAGATTTTGTCAGTATTATGCAGAACAGATACCCTGATGCTTTCTATTACCTTCATGCACTGGTAGAAAAATTGAAGAATAAAGTTCAATGAGATCACAGTACATGGATTTACTTCCTCTTTCTCAAAGGCAGAAGATCTATAGTGCTGCAGCTGTTCATCCCCTGGATCAGCTTTCTTTGTACACCCTCCAGGGATATTGGGATTAGATCATCTATCATGAAGAAGGTCCACTTATGTCCAGATTGCTTTGTAGAACATGGAAAGAATTAGGGCAAATCTGGAATAATTCCACTGAAGTCAATGTGATTTCTGTCATTTTTTTTCTTTCCAATATGAAAGTGAGCAGAATATATCTCACTTAAGTAAATTATGACATGCCTACATTCTAACTCTAAGAAGAGCTGAAATGCAAAATTTAAAGGTGAGAGACTTAATGTATCCATGCCTAATGGTCTGTAATACAAATGAGAAACCCCAATAATGCTCTTCTGTGCCTGTTCTCATAGCTATTTATATCAATTTTATACTGGCTTCTTTCATTTCTATCACTCCTTATTATGGTTTTCTATCACTCCTTATTACAATTTAACCCACTCAACAAGCAGCTGAGCTGAAACCAGAGAGGCAACAAAAATTATTTGAAGCAGAACACTCTTGCTCCATGAAAAACAGTCCCCTGGTTTTCTACACTGGAATATGTTAGTGCTTCTTAGGGACAGGCCTGTCTCCCTCATTGTTGTGATTTAACCCCAGCCAGCAGTTAGGACCACACAGCCTCTCGTGCAGTTCCCCCTTCCCCCCAGAAGGGTAGGGAGAAGAGGGAGAAAAGGAGGGGAAAGGAAAGGAAAAAAACAACACTCGTGGGCTGAGGTAAAGACACTTTAATATAACAATAACAGAAAAAGGAAAAGAACAATAATAATAAAGATAAAAGAATATACAAGATAAAGTAATACAATACAAGTCACCCTCACCACCCAGTGAATTGATTGCCTATCCCATTCCAAGCAGCGATCACCAATTCCCATCCACCGGCCAACCCGGGCATTGATGTCTATGGTACGGAATATTCCATTGGCCATTCCATTGTTCTGTCTATGCTCCTTCTCAGCCTCTATGGGAAGCTAAACAAAGTCCTTGAATAGCATAAACATCACCTAGCAATAACCAAAACTATATGCATTATTGACATTCCTTTCATACCAAATCTGAAGCACTGTAACCACTAGGAAGAAAATTAACTCCATGCCAGCTGAAACCAGGACACTCATTAACACTGCAAGACTGGGTTTTGCAGCCCTAACGTGGGAGACCACTTACATAAGTAATTCCATTTATTTCATTGGGTGCTGTGCATAATCTGCCAGCCTCTTAAATGAGGTAGATGATTGGTTATTGGCATTAATCAGCTCAGCTGTGTTGCCTTGCACCTGAAGAGGAAAGCATATGCCTTTTTGCCCAGATCCTAATTTTAAGAAGATTGTATAGCATTTATGTCATAAGGTGTGTGTATTTCTGCACAGGGGCACCTTCCTCCCCAGAATGCGAATGTATGAGACTAGGATAAGATCTGCCTTTTAATCTGTTCCATCTGCAGAGAAATGACTGTTTCTTCTAACCCAGAAATAAAGATTGTAACATGAGCTACTCCCGATCCTTCTAGGAATACTACCAAGATACATAATAGAGCATCTCTTCTCTCTGCCCCTCCCTTGGAATCCATTTCCCTGGTAACATTATTATAATTTCTAAGTTGTTTTTTCTATGGTTGACATTCTGGTATTCTGAAAACAAACATCTCACATTCACATAGCAAAAGAACATTCCGCTCCTGTAAACCCTTCACCGTTCAAGTAACCTTACAGACATTAGTAGTCACCTTGATTTCAGTGGGATGAGGTACATCAGCAAGGTAACAAAAATCTCTACCTGACTGCAACTAAATTCTTGCTGTGTTATATTTTAACTCTTAAATAGTCCCACTGAAATCAAGAGGAATAATTCTTGCGTAAAGAGTTCCGCATAAGCATCAGAGCTGGCCTTGCGCAAATAAGCCCCAGTCCTTTAATGAATTTTATGCAATTGCTACCCTACAACCACATACAGCCCCATTAGTTTCAACTAGGATCCATCAGGGACTCATTGCAAGACTAGGGCTTAAAGGCAGGCTGCCCAGAATGAATGGTTTAACTAAAGGCATGATGTTAAAATGATTTAGATTGACAGTTAAATTAAGTGAAACTACCTGTGTAGACACACACCAGTTTAGTATGCCCCTGTAATTTACAGTTTAAAACCCCAAGAGCACCCACACACCACCTCACATGGGCTTAATACTGCATCATAACAGCCTTCGTTTGCTAACAGCACTCGAGAGACGCATTCTACTTAACAATATCTCCCTGCTTTGTGAGTTAAGAAGTCTGCAGCATGACCTATGCCTAATGATGAGTTCTTTTCCTTTACCAGGATGCTGCACCCACTTGTCCTGTCCAGTCTGCCCCCTGCACTCCCTGATTGCTTTGCACAGATGTGCAGGGTGGCCCATTCATTTCTGACCATGTGTATTCTTTTCATGATCCCATTTGATCCATAAGAAGTAAGGGAACTTATGAGTACAGAATTTTGAAATCTCATCAGAGATGCTTCTAAGAGAAAATAAGCTTTTTAAATCTCACATAAATAAAATAAAAGATCTTTTCCTGGTCTCTCGATCTTCTACTGTGTTTGGTGAACTGGCTTCCATCTTTCTATACACTATATTCTGAAAACTACTTGGAGAGACCAGTGTTGACCTCAAGCCCAGTGCCAGTGATTTTACTGAGCTGTGGAATAAGACCCAATAACAGCTAATTTGTTGCAGATATGACACAATGAACTATTTTTCAAATATCCCTGTTCTCTGGTTTGCTCTTTTGGATTTGGCAACAAATTGTTGGCCCTTGATCTTGTGGTCCTTAATCTGTCACAAACCTGTGCCAGCTACACACAATATCCATAAACCCAGACTACGGTCTGGTAGGTAGCTCTGTAATATCTGTAACTTGTAGATAACCTAACCTGTCGGTTTTGTTGTTTGTTTGTTTGGGTTTTTTTTCCACTGTAGAAAAGGTTGGGCACTGTTGTGTTGTGTTCTCAGAATGAATAGGAGAAAATGCCTTCTTCTTTTCCCTAACCTCCCGTCAACCCCCCTAAAAAAGCACAGACGTTTTATGATATATTTCTTGTTGATTATAATGAAGATATAGAAAGATTTCAAAGAATGAAGATAGGACATAGCACAAATTTAGTGGCATAAACTCAATTCTGTTCTCCCCTTCAGAGATGTGTATCTAAATCATTTATTCTCATAGTTAGTAAGACTAACTAGAATTGTCAGCAAATATTTTTTTTAAAGCAAACAAACAAACAAATAAAACTCCAAACATAGAGAAATAGATAGATATGCTTTCTTTTCAACTTTTTTTTTTGTTTCTTATTTCTCCTCTTCTTTTTTTTTTCTTTGGTCTCTATTTCCATGTGTGCATTACCTCCCCATGTTGCTGGGGCACAACATAAAAGTTCTCAGATAAAACTCTGTGCTGTGCAGAATGTCATAAAATGTCCATTACCTCCAAATTATATACATCCTTCCAGGGAAAACTGGATGGTGAAATAATGGCTGTAACCCATGGCTAAAGATAAGTTGAGCTGTTCCCAGGACCCGAGTAAGTAAGTACAATTCCTTTCAGAAATACAATTGTCCCTAACAACTACATAATAGAAGAATAAGAATGAGCTAAATGAAAACTGTGGTAATTAAATTGTGTTTGTATTCAGTAATCAACTGTCGTCTATTTATCTTAGGAATAGAAATCTATGATCTTTACATTTGCCGTAATACTTTCCAAAGTTTTTTTCTCACTAACTGCTCTTAAAAGCCCCGGCTCAAGAGGCTATTTACAGGTCTGCAGAGCTATATTGGTAGGCTTAATATCTCCAATCTAGAACTAAATCAAGCACATGTTTAAGAACTTCCCTGAAACAGCCAAAGATCCTGAAGCTGGCAGCACTTTTCAAGTCAACTGCCATTTAAAACTATGGAGTCCATGAAAGTCCATCAAGAAACTGATGTATAAGAGCAAAATACAAAAACATACATAATATGAAGAAGATACCACACATAGAAGAAAAATATACCTACATATATAAAAGCTTCTACACTCCCCATAAGAGAGAAGTCTTTTTGAAGTATTAAAATCTGTGCAATCAGGTAAACAAAGAAAAGCTGATTTTAATCCACTTGCTTTATGCAGTTTTAGTGTTTATTGAATCAGCCTAGAAAAGCCCAGCAGATAACTCATGGTGTACTATTTATAGCTAGGGATCGAACATCTTATGTTCTAAGCCTGTCTAATTCCAAATTTTTGTTGACAGGAAAAGTACACAATGTTTATAGTGCTGCATTCTTTCAGGAAAAAAAAAAAAAAAGAAAAGAAAAGAAAAACATCTCTCTAAACCCACTCACATCTCATCTCATCAGTCATAACCTACATGAATGATAATAGGTTCTCAAAGCTCTCTAGTTCTCCGTGACAGTTCTAATAATGCAGTGCCAGATGTTTAAAATGTCTGCAATACTCAGAGGTTGCAGTGCAGTGACCTCCATGGTCCCCCATTCAATGGAAGTGGTTGGTAAATGTAAATATAATTACAGTGCAATCCATTTATAATAGACATGATTACAATATAGCAAATAAAAACACTTACAAAACTAAATATGTTAAATTAAATGTATTGTTTTCTGATTATAATAGACACTCTCTGGGTATTATTAATGCCTCCTAAGAAGTGAAAAGGGAAGGAGCTTTGAGTATATTTGAGAGATGGAAGAACATCAAGGAATGTAACCTCTGTGCTTTCATTCCCACAAGCTGTGTAAACCATTGAGTTAAAACAAATATTTCTAAAACCCAAAACTGTTACTTTTTTCACTAAGCCTCTGCAACAGCAGGTCGGGCATGTTCTTACTGTCCAGAGTCCTTGACAGATAACTGGAAGAGCAGCATGCCTCTTATCACATTTCAACAGCAAACTTGCTGTAATAGTACGACATTCTTGCTTTCAAAATTAATTTAGTAAGCATGCAGAATTAACACATAGCCCTTTTCAAATCCCCAAGCCTAACACAAATCACAGGAAAAAAAAAAATCCTCTTTATTCTGAATAATAATAATTCTTGCAAAATAAATATATAGACCATGTAAGTGGATGTTAAATAAGCGTGCAATACGTAAGTATGTTAAGTTACGTAAGTAACACCACTGGTGTTGCTGAAATGGCAACATTAGAGTTGTGGTCCTGCGTGATGCTATTTTCTTTAATGACCTACATGTCTGCGCTTTCTTGATTGCATTAAACCATGCTGGTGCTGAGAAGAAATTGGAATTATTTTCCTACGGAGGAAGAAATCTTTCCTTCAGCTGTTGCCCTTATCTTCTCCCTTTATCCCAGTCCTTCTCTTCCTCCCTATGGCATTTTTGCTCAGTCTGACCAGAGCAGACTTAGGGGCCCCTCAGATGAGGAGATGCCGGTGAGGTAAAACAGAAGCAGCCAGTAGATTAGGAGTTGGGGCAGGAATTCCCTAAACTGGTTCTTCTTATCCTCCCCTTTCCCTTTATGCCTCATGAAATTTCTATGAAGCTACAAGTCGAAGTGCTTTCCCAGGGCAACTCAGCAGAGGATTAGCTGTTCAGAGGCAGACTGCCCTCTTCCCTGTGGAATGCAAGGGGTTAATTTAATATAGTGAAGTTTCTCTTATGTCCTAGACCACACTTCTAAAACGTCACCCTTTAATTTTTTAAGGGCTTATATTGTCATTCGCTGTGGGAGTCTTTTTTGTTTCATTTCAGTCCCTGCCAAGGACAGTGCTCAGATCTTTCTCTTCCTCCCTAATTTAGTTATATTCCTAATATCATGACTGCAAGGGGCTCAGGAGACCCCCCTCCCACCTCTGCTGTCTGCTTCACTGCACAAAGCAATCGCAGCTGACCTGGTAACCTCCATCTTCCAGACCATGACTGGCTCTCACTGGCTCGCCTTCCCCAACCCAACATCTTCTCTTAGTTACAGCCGAGCCAGCCCGAGTGAACTCTCAGAGCTGCCCTCACACATACATAGCTGAGAGCACCATTTTGCCCCTTTCTGATGTTCAGAGGTATCTAAAGTGCCTATTGTATTACATGCAGAAACAGTGACTCATCCTTTCCCACTGTAAAGTAATTTGATATCGGAGCACTTCTCAGGGCACTGATTTCTGCTGTTTTCACCAAGAAACAGGTACAGCAGTAGCCTTTATTGAGCTTCCTTATCTCAGAAGGAAATTAAAGCCGTATTCTGTAGAAACTTTCTGAATAGCACAATATACTACAGGTTCCTCAACCATCCCTTGTAGGATCAGAGCCTCATTGATCAGGCTCTCCTATCTCCAGAGATGGCCATAATATTTTACAGTTAGCTGCCCACTTGGGTTCAGGGACCAGTTCACTGTATCTAAAAACTCATCTGTCTCTCACTATCCCTTAGGTGGAGAGAGAGATTTTCAGATACTCCTAACACAGTATGTGGATCACTCTAAAGGCAGATAACTTTTACTTTGTTCGTAGAATTACAAACAGTCTCACTGTCATAAATCTGGGGCTATATAAAATGAAGCTGAACGTTGCTTTTACACCATTGAACTATTTTGGAAAGCTAAAGTTTGAGAAAAAAAATGTGTTGGCTGTTTTTTTTTTTTCAAATACATCAATAATCTTCCATTTAATTTATATACCCACAGCTGTCAGCTACCTCCAAACCCTCTTAGTGCAGTGATATGGAAACATTTTTACTGAAAACTTCTTAGGAATACCTCAGAGAGTTCACATTCATATCTATTTAAGTGAGCAGATGAATAGAATCTACCTAACCTAATTGGGGGAGAGGAAAAAAAATCAATAAAACAAGCTTTCTGCTTATCAACTGTATCCCATTTCTGGTTGGTTATTGCTCGCACTGTGGCTTATTTGGAGGAAACCTTTGTTCAGACTTTAATTTGTTCTGCTCATTCCATGGTCACATCCCCTGGTTCAGTTTAATAAGTAAGGAGTAGCATATGGGAATAAAATGTTATGGAAGACATATGTTGCTGATGCAGTGCATCCACATAGCAAACACAGTTTCATTTTATTACTGCAAATTCAGAAGTGTTTTGTCATTATGGGAAAAATGTTAACTCTTCTATTTAATTAACTAATGCACATCAGAGGAAATATAACTTTATGTCGGATAACAATAGTTTCCTTTTTTCCAATATTGCTACTTAATATGCATTCCTTTTTCTTTTAAGATCCTGCCTAGTGCACCAAACCTGCCTATTGAAATTCAGAGTCAATGAAGCCCCACACAAACAAATGGGATCCATCATCACTGGAGCTCACATTTTCCATAAGGATACACGAGAGGAGGAAGTGTCTTCACTTTGGTTTTGGCAAAATCTGGTTGTCTGTGCTGTAAATTTTCTTGAATAATTCCACCAGATATAAGTTACCTGACCCTGTACCAAAAGGCAGGGATTCAGTTCCCTGAAGTCAAAGTTTCCATAGCATCTGAAGAAGACCATCAGCTTCTATATTACCACTTGCCTTCCCTACCTATCTCCTGACATTGTTATTCTGGATCCTGTGCAAATCATACTGCTATAGCACCTTCTTTTCAGGCATTGCCTTTGTGAGGCTCCCTAAATAGAGGTGAAAGTCATACAAATGGTAGTAGCAACTCTGAACGAAGTATCCTAGTTTTGAATCATCCTGCCACTGTTTTGAGTATACAACAACTAGCTCATCAGCCTCCACTATAACAAAGGAAAGGAATACACGGCACTTTAATGTGCAGATCAAATTCTAAGATAGTGGCAGACAAAGTAGAAAAAGAAGCAGTATTCACCGTCCCAAGCTTCTCCAGGCCAGGTCCATGTTTCAGGGGAAAAAAAAAAAAAAAAAAAAAAAAAAAGAGTAAGGAGCTCAAAGAAACTGTTACTATCTTTGATTATCACAATCACAGGTGTTGCAATGCAGAATGCAATATAATGCTATAATGGAGATAATTGCTTCAAGGAAATCTCTGTTAGACTCAGGAATCTAGTGTGTAAGGAATGAGAGGAAAATTGTTCACTTTGTAATTCTGAACTAGACTTCTGGGAGCAGGCTGGTTTTCCAAGACAGGTGATGTGCTTGTTGTTGTAAATACTAATTCCCAGGAAAATAAGGACTTTCACTGTGGATGAAACACAGCAGATCATTCCCTAAATGCTCCCAGTTTCCTTTCTTGCAGTAGAGTGCATAAGCTTTAGTGTATTTATATTGTCTGGGAAAATAACATAAAATAGTGTAAAACAAAAAAGTAAAACAAAAACCTCTCCTCATGCATTACTGAAGGAGAAAACTTGGTTAAATGACTTTGAACTGTGGTGCTATCAGTTTCATGAATGATGTTGAACAATCCTATTTCTTAGGCACATGTTACACATTTAATTACAAAGACACTTATTTGTAAGGTTTTTTTTTCTCTTCAACAAAGAGATTCTTACATGCATTTAAAGGTTTTAAAAAAAGAAATAAACCATAAAGCCCATATAATAATAATTCCTTGTGTTCCTATTAGGGGAAAGTGCAGTGAGTAATGGTGTCTATTTTATCCCCTAACATGTCGTCATGATGCAAGTGTTCTTATCTCCACCTTTTTTAACTTTTAATGCAGAAGCAATTCTCTGGTATGAGTTACATTTGAGTTCTTGCAATGATATTTCCTATACTTGGAGAAACAACCCACTCTGCCTGACTTCTATAAGATTTTTTTCCATCGCTTGTCGTTATGCAAAATCATATAGGCACTTTGGACAGAAAATGGAAGAATAAAATAACCAACACTGCCAATCTTACAGTCTTTCTCCCCAATTTAGGAAATGGGGTATATTACAAACTGTAATTTAATTCTGTGTCTATTGTTAAGAAGGCTGCTTGTAGCTTCTCATAATTCTAATACAGTGTAGTTAAAAGTACCTAAAGAGATTCTGACACATCAGACTTCTGATAGATCTGCATTGCAAATTCACACGGGCCATTGCTTAGAAGTTATCGGAAATGATCTGTTTTTATACTAATTTAATTGTTTTTATGCCAGTCAATTCTGCATCAGAAACAGACTTCATGGCACTGGTAGCACTGCTAATTCTTCTAAAGATTTGCCTGTTTAAAGTTACTTGTTCATGCTATCTGCATAATGAATTGTCCTCTTCAAGGTGATAAATTATTTATTAGAGTAATGAACAAATCAATCAGGAGAGCTGGATAACAGAAACGCACAGCTTTTGGCAAAGTAAGGTCTGAATGTTTACATTTATCACAGAAAAGCCTTGACTTTGATGCAGACCTTTCAGAGGTGTTTATTAATCATGATCTCATTACAGTTTTGGGGGACTAATAGCTTTTTATTTGTCAGAATTCTTTCTGATGATGTAGTGCTGTTGTCCTAAAAATACAGATCTATTTACACTATTTAACCTTCTACAAAATTGTTCAAAGGTAGCTTATTTCTAACATTGTGCTTTATATTAAAAGAAATCAAGATTAATAACTTAAGTCAGAGTGATTCCAGAGCTGGTGTCTGTGAAATGTTGTGGCTCTTTGGTATAAAACTTGAAAGCACCTCATGGGTTAGCTGCAGTACATAGCAGTGATTCACTGCAGAATTGAGAGTATTACTCTGGGAACAGGTCCAATACTTTTAGAATATGGCAGGGAGCCTCTAACTGCAGAAAGATACATATTGGGTACATTAAGCATATTTTAGTGTTTATTAGTGAGAGATTTGGGATTTAGACTAGAATGTGCTCTGAAACTAATCTAAATACACATCTGCTGAAGGGTGAAATGGCATATACTGTAACTCATGAAAATAATGAGCGTGAATTAGTTTCTGAACCATAGCTCTAGAATTTATTCAGATCAGGTTTGGCAGGAACTTGTTAAAAGGGCATATAACGAAGGGAGTGCATTCAGACCTGTGTAAGAATTTAGCCACACTTGCCATTAAATCATTGAGTGTTTTCTGATGAAAAACTGTTTAACTGTTTTGGAAGTTCGCAACCAGTGAGTCCTGTGTTTCCTTTTTTTGTTGAGGGTTTTCTTTGGATTGGTTTTTTTTTTTTGGGGGGTGGTGGTGGTGGTGTTTTTTTCAAGTAAATTGGACTGGAGCACTGTGTTGAAAAAATTTCCTGGACAATTCCATTTTGTATTGCTATGGCAGAAGATGATTGGGAGAGTGAAATACGTAGGGGGGGCCTTCTAATGTCAAACCTTTAATCTGCTTTATATCAAATATTCAACACAGAGCAGTTGTACCATGAAATTAAATTATCAGACTGGTTAACTATAAGACCATATATTAGACATGGGAAACTAGCCATATTAATGGGCACAACTTTTCCAGTGTCTATGTTTAATAGAAAAATTACTTGGTTTAGCAAAGTTGCCTTTGCAAATAAACTCAGATACACTTAGCTGTACATGTAATTAATTGCAAACATACCAAGTGATTAGAAATTACAGCCCTCAACATCAATTCATCTGGGTGGCACACATTATTGATGATGAAATACTGTTGATATATACCTAGCTTTGACCTGTATTTCGATGAATAAATGGAACAATCTGTTTCCTTCACAATATCTTACCGCTGGAGTTGAAATCAAATTTAAGTTTTAAGTTAGAATCAGGACATCTAATGAGAGTTCATGGGCAAAGCTCTATCAAAATGAGAAATGTGGGCATAAAGCATTGATCAATGAACTGTTCCCTCTTGAAAAACTAAATGCTTTAATCCTGAGGCAGAATATGCACTTTGTGTTGGTCTCATGCATATAAATAGCCACTTTTGAGTCCCAGTTTAATCTGAGTGAAAACGTCTCCATATAACTCTGAATGTAAAAGTTACCCACTGCTCCTTTCCCCACTTTAGTGTGATCAATGGGGAATTTACTTTAGTGGAAGAAGGGTCTGACCTACAAATTCAATTAAGCAAATTCTTGATTGTTTGGTATCAGGTGCAAGCTACCATTTTCATTTTATTTTATTTTATTTTATTTTATTTTATTTTATTTTATTTTATTTTATCCCAGTTGTCTAAGTGATCATTTAAACACAGTTCTACAATCTTTGAGCACTAAAATGAAAGAGGAATAAATCTTCATGTCCATTGGTAACTTAGGGATAAAGTATAAGCAACCTTTTAGCTCTCCTGATACTTCTGGCTAAATGTATATCCTTGTCTTACTTCTAATAAATGCTTCATTTTGGTGCAACTTTCCTCAGAATTACAAAGTATACAACACATATGATCACTGCTGTCTTATGAGTGTTGGTACAGGGAATAATGAGTTGTGGTCTTGCTTGATTACTGTGTAAAGTTGCTTTAAGAAAAAGAAAGAACTCATTTATAGCACCTTGAATGGCCACTGGAGATAGTGTTGGACTGGAAGAGCTCCCATACATGTGGACAAATAGTGGAAGAGAAACAGCAGGGAAAAGTACATTTTTAAGTTGGGTTTGTATTTTGTTTATTTTTGTTTGTTTGTTTGGTTGGTTGGTTGGTTTTAAGAGGAATTTCTGTTAAAGAACTTACCTGACTTGCATGAAGACTTTGTGGCGGACATGACACAGGAAAACCTTTACTTGACTCTCTGTCCTTTTATTTTTAATTGCATGCTTTTGTGTCATTTGGATTTTCAGATACATGTAGCTTCCATTCACTCTAGCTGAAATCAGCTGGAGCTGCAATGTTTTCTGAGAATCAAACACCGCCAAAAATCAGGCTGACAATGTAGAACTGCAGACTGCAGCATTAGCATTTTATTTTCAAATACCTGTGCACCGCAGTCTCACAAATTAGTTTGAGATAGTAGGCTGCCTCTTTGAGAGCCTTACACAAGGCCCCATAATGCACTTTAGCCTTTTATTCTCTCATGCTGCAGTCGCTTTAACCAACTAATACACCTCTTCTTTGCAGATGATTACATGGGTACAAAAAGGATTAAATAAGAAGATACAGGAAGGAAGGGCAAAGAACTAGTCATATTCTCATGCCACCCAGATTCTGGGCTTCACAATTCTCTCTCCCAAATACTACAGATGTAATAAATACAAGTTCTCTTATTAGAATAAACTGCCCCTGATATTTATTCCGCTTTCTTTTTTACCTTTCTACTGTTTCAGTGAAACCCTTTGAGTCAGGACAAAATACTGATTTACATACTGCTCAGACTCACAATCTGCTTATCCAGGAGAACTGAAAAAAATGGACTTAAAAGGATTTGATTCTTCCGCTCCCAGCCTCCACCATCTTTGCAGTCTCTGTGTGGGTTTTTTTCCTGAGTAATGAGTTGTTTCTTTTTCTCCGGTAGTGATATCTCTCTTAGTAGTTCTGTCATGATTAAGCTTGATGCCTATGGAAACATATTGCTCTGTTCTTCTTTTCCTGAAGCATTTTGGAATATCGACTATTACCTGGTGTGAAGTAGGAGAATAGCTACTGAAGTATAACTCAGAATACTGAATAGTGAAGCATTCTGAGTTATTGGTTAAGGTGAATTTAATTAATGAACACATTACATTACTCCATTATTATCCAAGCCTGTTCTGGAAAAAGGCAGGTATGTAGTATTCATTTTACAAATGGAGAACCGGAGACACTAACATCCCCTTTTCAAGGTACAACAGAAAACACAGTGTCTCAGTTTCACCATTCCTGCCTTAGTGCACTGGTCGCAGAACCCCACTGACAACTCAGTTGACTACAGTTTTGTATGTACATCGTCTTGAAGATTTATTATAGACAAAATGATCAGTGTTTTCACTGGGACCCTCATCTATGTAGTGACTTAGATCAAATTAAATATGTTAACAACAACTCATCCAATAGTGAAATGCAACCACTGTTTCAGCGAAACATGACATCTCTTTAACCATACAACAAAAATGGTTTTGACTGAGGTTACAAGGATGGACATCTGACTAGCCGACAAGGCAAGGCATGGTACTGCTTTTGGCATTACTTCTTTTGGGAGGGGGAAGGGCAAGGGAGAGGAGAGTGCAGAAGAAAACTGGTCTTTTAAGTGATTCTACTGCATTAGTTGGCTGCAATATTGCTTAGAAATGCTGAGGCCATAGAGACAGGTTCATGACATCAATGAAAATGAGTACGAGGTGCCTATAATTAAATCAGGCATCTGTTGAGCAATGGTATTGAACTACACATAAGCCAATATATGTGTTGCAATAATTCTGCTTAAGTAGTCCTGCTGAAAATACTCAGCAATTAAGACACAACTACCTTCAAACTGAAAAAAAGCACCATATTTTTGGAAAGTTAGGTTTAAAGAAGTAAACTGGAAGACTACTAATTACACAGGTGCATAAATATTTGCAGGCTCATTTAGATATAATACTATATGTTGCAATGGAATATCACAAATGCTTATGTTTATACATATATTATTATCAATATTTTGATAAAAATTGCAGTCTGCTAGGATAACCAGAATGATGGTCTCTCTGTTTCAAATTAACCAACATAAAAAATGTGTCAAAACCCCATATGATTCTAGCTCACAAGGGTGAGATACCGATTATTAGAAAGCGTAAGTCTGTCCATAGCCTTCAGGAAGACATATTTTATGCAAACATATAGGGTGGAAGAGACAACTAGAGATTATCTGGTCCAACCTTTACTGTTCAGATTAGGTCCAGTTAGAGGAGTTGCTCAAGGCCATGCTCAGCGAAGTCTAACTAACTCCCGGCATGGCCTCTGGGCACCTCTTGCAGTGTCTAACCACCGTCACAGTAAAATATTTTTATTATACTTATCCAGAATTTATCATGTTCCAATCTGTGCCCATTGCCTCTCATCCTTCTGTTGTGCACATCTGAGAAGATTCTGGCTTGTTTTCCTCTACAGCCTCTCATTATGTAGTAGTAGACAGCAGTGAGATCCTCCTCCTCAATTTTCTCTATCTCAAGCTGGATAAACCCAGATCTCCCAGATGTTCCTCATATGCCATGTGGTTCAACCTGTCCCCTGACCACCTTTGTGGTCTTCCCCTAGTATGTCCGTGTCTCTTTTGTACTGGGGAGCCCAGAAATGGACACAGCACTCCAGATGTGTCCCACCAGGGCTGAGCAGAGGGGAAGGATCACCTCCCTTGACCTGTTGGAAATGCTCTTCCTAATGCAGAGCAGGATGCTGTTGGCCTGCTTTGCTGCAACAGTGTATTGCTGGCTCATGGACAACTTAGGTTTATGGACCCCCAGGCCCTTATCTACAAAGCTGCTTTTCAACCACTTGGCCCCTAGCCTCTGTTGGTGCATGGGGTTGTTCCTCCCCAAGTGGAGATCTTGGAATTTCCCTTTGAAATTCATGAGGTTCCTGTCAGCCCATTTTCTCAGCTTATTTAGATCCCTCCTGTCAGCCCTGCCCTCTGGGGATTAGCCAATTTGATACTGTCTGGAAATATCCCACCATCCTGTCATTAAGAAAAAAAGATTAAACAGAGGTGGCCCCAGTATTTGCTGGAGAGAGCACAACTAAGTAACCAGCTGCCAGTTGTATTTTCTACTGCCGATCACCACATTTTGGGTGCAGAGATACAGCCAATTTTCAACCCATCTTATATGTCATAAATTTGACTCTAAGTTCACTGTGGGAGGCTATGTTGAAACCCTTTCTTAAGCAAGTTGTTGAAGCATACAGGCAGAGGGTCAACTCCAGTCCCAAATCAAATGAGTGTGATAGCAGTGTGAGAAACTGCTGGGCACTGCAAAATCCAAAAATGGGAAAGAGGCTGGTGTACTCAAACCTGAGGCTAAACAAGTAAGAATGAATGTAAGAAACTACAACACATTACAAACGGTGAAATAAGAATACCAGGACTGCTTCTGGGTGAAAGATGTCAAAAGACAGGGAAGCACAGGTTTACTGGGGTCAATGTCTAAGACCAAAATTACCATATAAGAGTGTAAAATCTGCAAAACCAGTTGAGTAAAGAAAGAGTAAACAGGGCAGGCTGTTCATTGAGAAACAGGAGAAAAAAGGGAATATAGGAAAGGCAAATAACTTGATTGGGCTGACAGTGTCATTAAGGAGAAGCAAGGGTGGTACTGCTGAATAAGGGAAGGGGAACTGGGAGCTGAGACAACAAGGCTGGCAGGGCCACAGCCTTACCAACAAAGGCAGTCCCACAGGACCTGAAGAAGAAGAGAAAAGCAGGACTGGGGATGATAACCAGAGGAAGCCAAGTGTCCAGATCACCAGACATTTCCATAGTGACAAGGCAGGTCCAAGGTCAAGCTGGAAAGTTAAGTCTGTGGATCAGCCTCAGAATCAACTGGGTAACCAGGCACAGAATCACAGGGGTTGGAAGGGACCACTGGAGATCATCTAGTCCAACCCCCCTGCCAAAGCAGGTTCACCTAGAGCAAGTTGTACAGGGTTGCATGCAGGCAAGTTCTGAATATTTCCAGAGAAGGAGACTCCACAGCCTCTCTGGGCAGCCTGTTCCAGTACTCTGTCTCCTTCAAAGTAAAGAAGTTTTTCCTTATATTCAGACAGAATTTCCTGTGTTCCAGTTTGTGCCTGTTGCCTCTTGTCCTGTTGCTGGGCACCACTGAAAAGAATTTGGCTCCATCCTCTTGACACCCACCCTTTAGATATTTATAAGCATTGATGAGATCCCCTCTCTGTCTTCTCTTCTCCAGGTTAAACAGACCCAGTCTCTCAGCCTTTCCTCATAAGAGAGATGCTCCAGTCATACATGTGCGTTACATGCACAGACATATCAACAATATAGCTTAGGCAAGAACCCTTCAATGCTGCTCCCAAACAAAGGGAGGCCAGGAACTTGATTCTCCCAAATCTCTGTCCTCCAGCTCTTTCCCAGAAGTCTGATCCAAGATTCCACATCCACATCAAATCAGAGTTGGCCTTAAGCACTTGCAGCCAAAACCCTGGGAAGGAGAGCTGAAGGAAAAGGTTGCAGAGCCCATTGGTGCACTCAAGGCCCTGATGAACCATTGAACAGCTCTGCACCTGATCAATGTGACCTGCAGTAGGGCAGTAAACCAGTTCTGACTATACTCCATGTGACTGATTTGCTTCCCCAGTTGTGGGACCTAGTGCAGTGCCAAAAGGGACAGACCAGATGCCCCTAACACAAGGTAAACAGCCAGTGCTGTTTCCTCATCCACAGAGTCAGTCATCTCATCAAAGATAGCAGTCAGGTTGGCAAGGCACCATTTGCCCTTGGTTAATCCTTGCTAGCTGTTCCAAACCACCACTATATCTTTCATAGGCCTAGATGTGGCTTTTGAGAAGATTTGCTCAAGAATCTCAGTAGGGACTATGGTTAGCTGACTAGCCTGCAGTTCTCTGGATTCTTCATATTGCCCTTTTAGAAGATGGGAAGTTATTAGCAAGATTTATTAAAGCATGTTACATAATAAAAAAAGAACTAATTCAGAAGCAGTATGCCTTATATATGTTTGAAAACACCTATAGAAAAATAAAAGGTATCTCGAATTTCCACTCATCAAATAGTCCTCTTAAATTTGTTCTCCCCTCACGTTCCTCCTTTCTTCTAGTATCTCATAGATGTCCATAGACTTCTCCCTCTATAACAAGGAACCTGGTATCCCCAGTTCTTTGCAGGTGTGTGAGTACACACGTTATCCAAGGACTTGCTTTCAAGTACTGCTTTTTTGAAGGATTACGTTTTATATCTCTTCTTTCTTTTTTGAGGTTTTATGTATAAAAAGTATGGCACTTTCATTCTTAACTCATAGAAAGTGTATTATAATTTAAGTATATTGACCTGGGAATGTCAATGTTGGGAATGTCAATACTACAGATAAGCTGTAAGCCTTTGATAATATTTGCATTATAACCTGATCAGAAGAGATAATGGTATTAGAAGTGCACAGAAAGTCTTTCCCTTCACATCAATACAGTCCACCCAGCATTTTTAGATATAAGTACTGTTCTACAAGTAAGCTCCACAACATGTCCTTCACATCTGTTGGTCTACAAAGAAGGGGTTTAGGTTTTCTGAGAACATCAGTAACAGACTTCCTGAGGAGACTGCAGAATCCATACTTTGGTTTACTTTTTCTCTTCCTTTAGCGTGAAGAAAAGCATGGCTGCTGAACTTGAATGTCAATATTCACCAAAAGTACAATTCCTAAGACTAGCACAGGTTTATATAGGTTCCCCAAGTGTGCAGATGACTGGCTCAGATTCACCATTCCCCAAGAAAAATCAATTATTGATGAATGGTACAAAGAAGTTAGTGCAGTATTTGTTACATAACTTCTTAATTATGGGATTTTGTGTCTCATAAGCACCTTTCTTGTATTTATACCACCGATATATATGCCAATATGTTGGTCTGTCTATACGTAGGTGTATATCTTTGATACTGGAATTTCTTAAAATTTAAAGATGACAGGTGCATCTGTTATACAAATCAATACAAAATGACAGTACTTCCAAACTCTTCTATTACTTTACAAACTTTATCCCATCTGTCACCCCTACTCTCCCTACGCCAAAAATATGTATGAAGACAGGGCTTTGAGATACAAAGTATCCACAGCAACTCAACTGAAAAGAATCTCGCACAGCAGCTGAGGAGGGGAAGGAAGTATGGGATATGCACACTCCTGTTGACATCAATATTTTTCCAGAGAACCATAAAGAATCATGAAAAACCAGGTCTGTTTGTTGGGTGCCTAGTCTCCTTGGCAATAACGTTTATTGGAGCTGCATAGTTACATCCGTACCTGAAGCTGTCATTTGTTCACCTGACTATACATAAGCTTTTCTGCAAGATCACAAACATGGGGCAGTTTGGACAGGTTAGTCTCTTTCCCACATAATTTCTGTAGGGATAAGTACTGTATTCTATGCAAACGCCAGACCAGTCTCATTCAAGATTACTTGTGCACAGGTCCTAAGCTGCATAACTCAAACAGAATCAGAGAATCAAGGAATGGTTTGAGTTGGAAGGGACCTTAAAGATCATATAGTCCAACCCCTCTGCTGTGGGCAGGTACATCTTCCACTACATCAGGTTGCTCAAAGCCCCATCCAACCTGGCCTTGAACACTTCCAGGGATGGGGCATCCACAACTTCTCTAGTCAACCTGTTCCACTGTCTCACCATCCTCATAGTAAAATATTTTGTCCTTATATCTAATATCCTAGACTGTAGAGGTGAATAAACAGTGCTGCAAAGGACTCTGCTGAGATCACATCCATGCTGATCGAGGCAGAGTTACTTGTGGATAGGGAAGACAAAGAGTATAGAAGGAAGAAACAGGGAAGTGAGTGACACAAACTGGTCTAACAAGCCCTATTCATGGAAGAAGCTCTTAATTGGTCAGGTAATCTTAATGAAGACACTGGAAGTGATTGCATGACCATCTACGTCAGGACTACATGCTTGGGTTATGACAAGTGATGAAAGTAATGATTCAGAGCATCAGGCCTTTAAAACATGCAGACATCCAAGACCAGGTTGGATGGGGCTTTGAGCAACCTGGTCTAGTGGGAGGTGTTCCTGCCCATGGCAGAAGGGTTGGAACTAGATGATCTTTAAGGCCCCTTCCAACCTAAACCATTCTATGGTTCTATGGCAAATTAAGAGACCTTAACCAGCTGTAAACTGACTCTTAATTACTTATAATTTTGAAGAATCGTATTGCCTGATTTAAAGGTCTCTGGACTCAAGCCCTGATTTAGATGAAATGGGAAAGTATTTGGGAAACAGGAAAAATAAATTAAATGAACTACGCATTTTTATTTATCTTTTAATTCAACCAAGGAAGCTCCACCCCTAGAGAAATTGTGTCCTGCTAACAACCTGATTCATTTTAACCTGCAATCCACAGAGAGCAAACACCACTACTCTTCATCAAAGGTTTGAACCAGTATTTGAAGAGCAGACAGCTGTGATCTTGTAAGCCTCTGGATTTTTTCTTGTCTCAGTGTGCTTAAGTAAACAGAAGTAAACTGTTTGCTTTGTGTAAGAAATAGAAGGATTGTAAAATGCCTTAGCTCTGCTTGGAATTCATCCAAACTAAAGAAATTAAGTTCCCGTCTGTAGCAAAACTGACATTCCTCCTTCTTCCACCCATCACCCTCCCTCCTGAAACCTTAAAATGTCAGCTTGAGCTGCCCACCCCTACTCTTTGGAATTTTATTAGGTTAGTTATCAAAACTGCCTTCATTTGTAGCTGTTTGGTAATTCCTATGAAGTAGGAGAGGAACACACGCAGTCTCCTGAGCTGCCATTCACAAGAGATGATGTGCAGTTTATAGAAGAAATTGTTTTCTTTGGACTCCCACAACCTGAAATATGGTCCTTTTTAATTTTTTTATTACCAACACATTGCTTCATCTTTTCAAGATTTTGTTCCCCATGGGAACGCCATACTTTTTTTTTTTTTTTTCCTTTTTTTTGCTTCAGGGAATGAAAGTAGAAGATCAAACAGAAGCAGCATGAATAGAACAGTCCTTCTTTTAACTTCTCTATATACACAAAATACAAAAACCAAAACGAAACCAAACAAAACCAGTTTGTTATATTTTCAAGAACATATTTTAGAACTCTTATATTTTCAAGAATATATTTTAAAGTGGGTAAATAAAATGAATCACAAAAACAAATTCAGCTTGCAAAACTTCTTTAACTGTAATTTTATTGTGTTTGAAGTGAGCCTACTGTAAACCCCAATGACTTTCAGATTGCTCTGAAGGTGAACTAAGTTTAATTTCCCTTTAAAATATATAAGAAAATACCACTGATCTGTGGAAACATGCCACTATTCTTCCCTAATTATCCCTTCAGACAAAGCCGATCTCAGAGGAGCCCTGCCATGGCACAGTCACAGAGACCAAATCTGGTCTGTACGAGCATCTCTGTGTTAACGTGTCCTGTCACCATGCAAAAGCATAAGGGGTTGTCAGTGTGCAATGTTTTACCTGCACCACCTGGAACAGATGAGGTAATAAAACGGAAAAGAGAACATTTTCTTCCACACTAGATCTTTGTTTGGCATTAGAGATGTGAGTGTGCAAAGAAACCAGACGGGGGTGATCAATTTACTGATTCAGTCTTAGCCCTTACGAAGCTTAGGCTAGCAGTCAGGCTACTCTGAGCTATGGCTTGCTTCTGAGCTGGTTTTGTGCTCTGTCATCAACAGCACAGGAAGAGTAAGGCACTGCACTGTGTGGAAAAAAAAAAAAGGAATCATGGTAAATAATACCCATTAAAACACACTTCCCATGTTTTCAAGCTGTAGTTTCCCCTGTTTTGGTTTAAAAAGTCTTTGTATGCTCTTATTTTTCCCTACCTTTATTTGTATCATCACTCATGTGCTCTCTGTAGCAGATGCTATGCCAGCTCCGTCATTTTAAACTACTGCTAATCTTTGAATAGTCAGCCTTGAAAATTCATTTCAGGCAAGGGCTTTGCATAAAGGATCTTAGCCTGGAAGATTAAAATGAGTTGCCTAATTGTTGCATCCTCTTTCCCCCCAAGATAAGCAGTCACACACACTTTGCTGATTCAAGGGATTAAGTTTACCATTTTTTCACATTTTATGGCTATAAGAGGGGAAGAATTAAAAACAACATTGGACATAGGAACCGCAAAGCTTCCTTTCAACTTTTATGCTTTGTTGTTTCTAATTTTTCCAGTCAAAATGTAAGGACTATAATTTGGCTGGTTTTGTTAGCAGAATGACTCTTTAATATACCCTCAGTCATTTAACTGAGTATCTGATAATCGCTATACTTGCCCCACAGCACTGGCATCTGTGCTTCTCCAGAATTTTTGCACTATTTTATATTCTGCGGTATATCTTGGCAGTTAAATAATTTCTTGCCAATGAAACAAACAAACCAACCAATGAACAGAACTTCCCCAAAATAGTATTGTGACTACTTCAGTGCCTGTGCAACTTTCTTGTTTGAAAGAAAGATACCTGAAAGGAAGTATTAGTAGATTTGCTCCTTAGGCTGAATGTTGCTACAAAACCAGAGTTCTTCCTCATCTAACACATAGTGTAAACAGCAGTGACAAAAGTATTTTCTTCATGGTATTGACTAAGCATGTTCTGCAGAATGGGAAGCTAACTTTTTCTCAGCCTGTTAAAGAAGACTACCCACAAGGGACAGTTCATTTGAGTTTGGGTTTCACGTGCCTTTAAGAAATGGTAGCTCCTCTAGGAAACGGCAAACTGTGCATGTTACTTCATTCTGCTGAGTTCATGTTCCAGGACAAAGTAAGGAAATAATTTTCTAAAAATGCTTGTGTCTATGGTGGAATGTATTAGTGGATTAATTTCTTTATTCTCAGTTTTCTCTTAAGAGAGTATTGGTAGATGCCCCTGGAGGGAAGTGGTGATGCTGCTGCTGACGGCAGGGCAGGCAAAGGCCCCTCTGGGAGAGAATCTTCCAGCTTTGGGGGCTGTTGAGTAGATAAAGGCACAGTCTCATCTAGGACCTAGGAGCCTGCCCATGGACAAGGAGCTTGGCAAGGGGATTACAGTTGCATCCTGGAGGGGATGAAAAGAGCTTTTTTCTGGGGACAGAGAGCGCTGGGAAGGTTTGTTGCAATCTGGAAATTCTTGTGTATTAAGTCTGAAAGTAAGAACCTGACTTGCAAGGAGAAAGCCAGAAGGAAAAGAGTAATTTGCAAGTTTTTGCTTTCAAATTTTCTGCTCCACCTCACCTCCCCATTTTGAGTTTTCTCAGTGTAAGAATTTAAGTATTCCAGCTTATGTTCTAATGAAACCTGCCTTTTTTTGCTTATTTGTTTGCAATTCTTCGCTGCTCTTTAAGGAAATTCTTCTAAAAAGAAAGGTCAGGAAGATAAATTCCAAACCCAATTCAATCTTCTGAAACAATCTGTGTTCATCAGTGCCAATTTTAAATTTACCTAGGATGTATCTTAACATATTTTACCAATCTGTACATGTATACATGCAAAGTACTTCATTTGTATGCACGGTCTTTGTAAGAACATACACAATTGGACCAGTTCTGGGTGAACACCTCTACAGGTCTCATTCTGGAAACAAGGTCTTAAAATTTTCCATTGGAAACATTTGCTTTCTGTATTTTAGGAGTTCCCTCCTACACATTTGTTCACATTGCACATTTGTTCAGCACTGAACGTAACAGGTTCCAAATTTGGACTATTACGGGCTATTTATATTCCAAAGTAACAATAATTATTTTGTTGAAGTTAAGAAAAAAGTTTTCGATAAGTATTCATATAATTTTATCATTATAATAACTTTTGTTGATGAAAAATCACTTTTCTGGTATATTTGCAAGTAAAAAAAAGTCATCAGAGGGCCTCTCACCAGGATTACTCAGTGTTTCAGATTTTTTCCAAAACAATACAATAGGGCACTTGTCGTAGTGATGTGAACAGAGAGAGGCCTTTCATTACTTCCAGCCTTGCTGTCACAGTCAAGCCATATTAAAAATTGTTTCCTTCCTCCACCACATAAATTCTTCGAGTAGTGCTAAAGACACTCCATGACAAAGAGGTATAAAACCATGAACAGAATGATCAAGAATTGCAAGTCTTTGGACTTTAGCTTATGAATGTCTAGTCAAGGTTATAAGGTATTTGCTGGATGTGAGTGAGATTACCCATGAAAATCACTGTGAAAAGGCTGTGGCTGCATCTGACTTAGACATGTAAGGTAGTGTATTCTTTTTCACAAAAGCATGGAATAGACATAATTCATTTAAATTTGCTTTTATTTGACCATTTTGGTATTATTCATAGAACTGTAGCAATGTCTGTGAGGTGAAAGGTCAGGAAATCAGCCAGATTCCCCACAACACTGTAAAAATGAAGAGGGAGCTTCCCAGTTTGTAATTGTACTACGAGCAAAATGTTTCAGGCTCACAGTTTCAGTGAATTCATCTTGAGTTTGGTATCAGCTTCTGCTTCAAACTCTCCAAAAACATTCCTTAGCAAACTTTTCACTCATCTGAAATATCTAACAAAAATGAGTAAGGAGTCAAACAAAGAAAACCTCTGCCTGACACAGCTCCACTTCTAATGACTCAGTTCCCTTTTTTTGGAGGAAGAGAGTTTCTTTTTTCTGTTCTGTCTTTCCCCTCATTTTAACCTCTTTTATGTAATTACATACTTGCTTACCAACACTTTTGCACTCAAAGGAGATTGTGTATGCTACTGAAAGAGGTATTAGTTCTTTAGGCAATACCGCGTCAGACATTTTGCCACTCTTTTCTGAATGTAGCCTTTTGCTATGTGATAGAAATTTTAGAGGATAATTTTGGCTCAGTCTTTCTGAAGAAACTACAAGTCTAAAAATACT
The DNA here is from genome assembly GCA_013397275.1 of Burhinus bistriatus. Classification (NCBI taxonomy): domain Eukaryota; kingdom Metazoa; phylum Chordata; class Aves; order Charadriiformes; family Burhinidae; genus Burhinus; species Burhinus bistriatus. The sequence goes on along the minus strand of VYXH01001117.1, from coordinate 62,162 downwards.
CGATTTAGAATTATTGCAGCAGGTGAAGAAAATGGCAACAACCATCCTTTTTTCAAATCCCCTCTGTCCTTTCCCATATTCAAGAACACAAGTAAAGGTTAGGTCGGATAAAGGAAAAGAAAGCAGGGAGGAAAAATCCACATGCTGTAAGTAGAAATAAGCAAAGATTAAAAGAAAAAAAAGTCAGCTATAACTATTCCATGGCTTTGAATGGCTTTACAGCAAGTTAATTCCTTTATTTATACAAGGATGTGAGCTCAATCCAACCGGTTGAATTGTACAGTGTGTATTCCAAACATTTCAACTATCTCAGGTCTTCTTTCCTATCCCAAAGGGATACTAGAAATTCCCTTTCTGTTCTGACAGTTTCCAGGAGGAGAGGAATCTTTTGCTCCTTATTTAGCCTGGTATCTTACTTTTTTTCCATTCCTGACCTTTCTGTGTGCGATGATTTATGGAGCAGAGAATGCCAAGCGCTGCTCAAACAACAGAAGCAAACTTCAGGTGACCTTTCCTGTAACTGGGCAATGTGGGGATAGTTCCTTGCTTTCAGTTCACATACAAAAAGATTGGTAAAATCTCATTATTTAACAATCTGTCCTCTCCACCACGAAAAGCCCAAAGTTTGGATGGAACTTTAAGACAGTGCAAGTGGCATGCATCTCTGCAGGTGACAGGATTTCATAGCTACAGAAAATGTAGTTTTAGTTAGATAATGCAAGTTCCTTAGTTTGTCAAATTCAAAAGGCTAACATACTCTCCACTGTCTCAGCCCAGCATATCACCTGAAATTAACAGCATCGTTACCTTTCTTGCCCAGCTATAATATTTCTATCTGCTGAGGTCTTACCTTTGCATGTGGAAGCTGAAGTCATCAGCATCCATTACTACAGTGGATGACATTGAATGATATTTAAGTGAAAATATTTTTCCTGGAGTAGCTTATTCCTTACTACTTCCTTCCAATCCAGTATCCCACTAACTACATTTCCCTGAGTTCTTTTCGTGGGGCAGATGACAACACATGCAGAGTAGGGCGAAAACATAGTTGCCACAAACATATTGAAGCAATTTATACTCACTTGTTTCCTCTCTTTTACCTCCCTAACAATAAAGATGGGTCTCGTTGCTCCATTTTATATCATCACAATTTTTGCTCTCCTAAACACAGGAATTTTAGGAAAACAACCCCAGCAAATAAGCAACTTTCCAGCAAGTAATAAAGGAAAAGAAAGCAGGACAGAAGAAAAAAGGAATGAAGAAAAAGATACTGAAAGCTTTCAGAAAAAACTTGTCTTTGGTGATTTGTGTTCACTGTAATACGCTAGGGAAATAGCTGTGGAAACAGATGGACTGGCTTTTCTCTGTATTCCACTGGTACATAGTAGGAGCAATGTGGGTGGTCACAAGTTTGCAGAAGAGAGTTCCCAGCAGTTCCAGAATTTATCGATACCTACCGAGACGTAATAGAATAACCAGTCTTTTTCATATGATTGACACTGATAAAACCTGTGGATCTTCTTTCATTTTCAGTTCTCAGGTACATCAACAAATATGCATACCACATACATTGGATCATTTTTCTGTTGTCTTCTTTATTTCATAATGGGGAAACAACAGGAAAGGCAGAATAATTTGCTCAGATCCTTTTCTCTTCATTTGCATGCCTTGACCAATGGATCATTTTGGTTCCAAATTCAATAACCTAGCATTCTCAAATTGAATGTTACTATTAGGTCCCCAAAGTCTCATAAATTTCATGCTGGAAATATACAGTTTGCTACTCAATATTGCTATTTCTTATTCCACAGTTAAAGATTTACTTCCACAATAAAACAACAAAAAACAACAAAAAATGACTTGTTGAAGTGAATGGTATGCTAGTACCCAATGCAACAAATAATAAACATTAACCTGGAAAGGAAATCTGGTGATTTTTTTGCAAGCCATTTGTGAACTAGAAGAGAAACACAAATGTGAAAACCTGATTTTGATCAATAACCATACTTATACTAAACATCAATTTTGACTCTGAATTTGCTGACTGGAATTGTGGAAGACTATCATTTCCTTGCCTCATATAAATTCTAATGAATTTGTTCTGATGGAAAATTGCTAACTTAATACGTTGAGCAAAAGCTGATTCTTTATTTTTCCAGCTGCAGTGGAAAGTTTTACACAGTGCTAAAAAATTTATAAAGTATACTTAAAAATTCTAGCAGATTTTGGAAAGCATTAAACATTCAAAGACAATACCCAGTTTTAAATTTGTAAATCAGACAGACTATGACTATGAAATTATTTGGCACTTTTTAGTCTCCCCCAGTTCTCTCTGCGGGCAGGTGCAAGATATTGTGGCTCCATCATGGGTCTGAAAATCTTTCCCAAAGTGTAAAACCTCACCCCTCCCCAGGCATATCAGGATTTAGGTTTGGAAACCTGATCCTTCTCTCTGATATGACACTGTGTTGCATAAAAATTTCTTTTCTACTTTTTTTTCTTGCCCTTTTTTTTTTTTTTTTTTTTTTTGGTTTTTTTTTTTTTTTTTTTCAGGATTGTTCTTGTTTTGCCTGTCAGCTTTTAAGGAGGAGTGAATGAATCAGCTCAGAAAGCATGAAGGAGTAGGAAATTCTTTCCTAAAGTTGTCATATTGTCTTTTTGACCACCTGGCCTGAAATTCAGATGCAACAGAGAACATTTGAGTTTTGTATTTTAAAGCTAAACCCATTACTACTTCAAGGTAATGTAAGACCTTTTCTGACTTTTGGGGGGAAATGGAAAGGAGGAGTAAATTCATCATAGTTGAGACTCAAAAGACAGCATTACTTTGACCTTGACTAAACAATTCATTAACCATGAACTGTTTTCAGTTCAGATGACTTTTCATATCAAAGCAGCAGGTCATAATGAATATGTTTCTTCTCCCTCTTTTTCCCAGGCCGGGGAGGGGGTGGTGGGGGCAAGTACTTGTTACTTCTTACTAAATGTGACTTTAGGGAATCGGTTTTTACATGAAAGTAGATTAAAAGTAAACATTTAGTATTACTAATATGAGCATATGAGGAGAACAAAAAGCACTTAAACCCCTCTGAATTCTTGCTTTGGTAAATTGTAGTTTTGTTATGAGAAATATGAATCTACAATTGTTTAATTACACATATTACATGGTGTTACTGCTGCTTTGGCTGAAAATACTTCAGTAGTATTAATACTGATTTCCCCACTGTACAACAAGGGAGAATAGCTCTATAATTACGTTATTTCTTAGTTGGATTTGGGATTTTGGGAAGCGGTCAATTTCTTCTAAATTCAAATTAAGGCAGAATTGTATTTCCTTCCTCTGTGCCTAGATGAATAAAATGTTACACTTACTTAAGTCATATAAGACTCCAAACTGGCATCTGTTGTGTTGTAAAAAATGGAAATTAAAGAACACACACAAAAAAAGTATTTTTATCAACTTTGATGGATTTTTAAAGAAGTCCTCATCCAAATGAAGTCATTAGAACAACATAGGGTTCATGGCCGTCTATGAACCTGCCTTATTTTTCAAAAAACACAGTCCCACATGTTTTCTGGCTTTTGTCACTAAGACTAAAATTGAGCAAGCAAGGTTTATAACTATTGTGTCAATTCCTTATGACTTAAATATATATATTTATCTATATATATATAGATAATTTAATGCTGGCCCAAGAAAATTTGAGTGTTTTTCTACTGGTCATATGTTGAAATATAAAAAATAAAAATAAAATAAAAAAAAAAAAACCCAAACAAAAACAAGAAAAGAAATGCAAAGTATAATTACAATTGGCAGTAAAAAGCATATGGTCATACAAATATGTATTGACTCAATACTGCTGTCACTGCACATACAACTTACTTGAAAAGAAATATTGAAAACACTGGTGAGGTTTATAATGGAGACTGATAGAAATTGTGTGATGCTTGAGTGTGATACACTTTTAAGGTATCTGGCAAAATCAGGCAGATTACTCATTGAAATAATTGCGTAAAAACGTAGAATACCACTAAAATGCTATAGTATCATCTTGGCAAATAGACTCAGATACAACAATAAATTTCCATAATTGGTTTCTTCAGTTTTGATACATGGGTATGCACAAGGTAAATGTAACTAGTTAATTGCGAAGAACCAGAAAAGTGGAGTCGAGAATCTGCTTGTTCGCTTCTTACAGTTTGAAACACTGTTGATAGCTTTTCTGAAAAAACAGTGCTGAACTATTACATCTTTTACCAGCCAGAAACACAGGAAAACACATGGGGATGGGAATCCAACTAGAACTTCTCATTTTGTATCATGAAAATTAGGAAGAAGAAGAAAAAAAAATGTAGGCTTAAGAATACCTCTTTGGCAAGATACGCATTTCATCAATGATTCTGTACTTTGCCGTACTTTGCTTTGATTTGAGTATGCATGACTAGCTTTTACTTTTAGGACGCTAGAGGAGGCTCAGGAGTCAGGACTGTTGTTTTTAACAGACTGAACAAATTAGAAAAGCAGCAACTGGATGGTGTGCTATAAGAATGTACCCATCGTTCCTTGATGCAATTTTAGGGCCTTCAGCTGAACTACATCAACATTAATTCTGATCTTAGAGGATTATGCTTATATAGGTGAACTTTTAACAACTTGAATAAATGCTCTGTAATAATTCTCATTCCCATGAAAAATGCACTTCTTGCCTTTCTCTCTTCCTGCCCCAAAAGGCCTAGGAAGGTGTTTGGCAGTGGTTTAGGTTTACTCTAGTGGTTTTTTTTAGTTTAACACTTTTGTCTATGGCTCTGTATTTTAGACTTCATTTATCACCCTACTTCCTTGCTATGGCAGCTGCTTCTACATTTTTTTAGTAAACTATCATTTAAGACTAGGTAGCTATACCTTCTCTTTCTTTTTATTTTAAATTTCAATTCTGTTTATAGTGTATTTGGTAAAGCCTTATTAAAAAAAAATCACACAGGGTACTGGAACAAATATATTCTGTACAGAAACCAGTTTCTCAATGGTCAGCATTCTGGAAGATCTTAGCAGACCTTAAAGTTGGAAAGATTTCATACTATCTAGGAGTTAAAGCAATGCATTCTGCTGAAGAGAATTATGATATATTTTCTATTAACTGTAAAATATACACTAGATAAATTTTACAACAGAATTAAAGCAAATTTGCATCCTTATCCCTATGAGTACAATTCTGCCCACCATTGTCTTCCATAGAATATAGTTTGACTTCAGCATTTCTGCAGAATCATAGGAAAACATAGGTTGGAAGGGACCTCCAGAGTCCATCCAGTCCAACTCCCTACTCAAGGCTGGTTACCCACACCCACTCTGACAAGGTTGTTCAGGATAGCGTTCAGCTGAGTTTAAGTACCTCCAAGAGCAGAAATCCCACAGCCTGTCTGGGTACCTGCTCCACCTGTTTGACCACTGTTACAATGAAAACATTTTCCTTGTATCTAGTCAGAATTTCTCCACATTTCAGCTTGCGTCCATTACCTTTCCTCCTTCAGCTGTGCACCTCTGAGAACAGCCTGGCTCCATCTTTCTATATGTCAATGTTGTTGTACCGGAGAGCTCCAAGCTGGATACAGTACCTCATATTTGGTCTTTCAAGGGTTGAGTAGGGGGCAAGATTCACTTTACTCACACTGTTGGCTGTCCTATTGCTGATCCAGCCAAGTATGCAGATGGCCTTCACTGCTGCAGGGGTGCACTGCTGACTCCTCCAGTTCAACTGGTTTTCCAACTGGAAGCCCAGGTCCTGCATTCTGCAAATCCGCATTATAGCCAGCTGGCACCAAGACTGTAGTCTTGCATGAGTTTATTCCATCACAGATATAGCAGTCTATATTTACCAAAGCTGAACTTCATGCAGTTTTTGTCAGCCCTTTTCTCTGGCTTATGTGATCTTTTGAACAGCACGTCTGTCCTCCAGTCTTTTTTCAGGTCACTGTTGTCCAGAAATGTATGGAAAGTGCACTCTGTATAAAGATCCAATTTGTTAATGAAGACTTGTCAGGACATGAGGTGAGGCTGACTGGCCTGTAGTTTTGTGGATCCTCCTTCTTCCTCATCTTCAAGATGGTGGTATTGTTTTGCTTTTTCCAGTTATCAGCAACCTCACAAAGACAGCAGCTAACTTCCCCAGCACGTGTGAGTGCATTCTGTCCAGTCCCTTGACCTTGTGTATGTTGGTATGGCTTAAGTGTGTCCTCACTTATTTTACCTCTATTGTCTGGAAATGCTTTTTTCTCACAGACTCTTCCAACAGACTTGAGGACCTAGGAGGCACATGGGCAAACCTAACCAGTGAAAAAAATGAGGTAAACCAACATTGAGTACCTTGGCGTTCTCCATGTCATTTGTTACTAGGTTTCCAGCCCCAATGAGAAGTGGCCCCACATTTCCTTTGCCTTCCTTTGGTGCCAGTGTGCTTAGAGAAGCTCTTCTGGCTGCCCTTCACATTCCTTACTAGTTCCAGCTCCAGCTGAGCTTTGGCTTTCCTAGCTCCTTTCCTGCACATTTGTGCATATTCTTCCCAGCTATTCCATCCCTTCTTCCACCTTCTGTGTTCTTTCTTTACCTACTTGAGCTCAATCAGGAGTTCCTTGCTGATCCATTCTGGCCTTCTGCCGTGCTTGCTGTGATAGTCCTTGAAATATCCGCTCTCACATTAGACCAGATTCTCTGCATTTCTTTGAAATTTTAGGTCTTGATAGTATGCTTCAATTTCATTTTTTCTCTTTTTTCTTTTCTCTTTTTTCTTCTTTCTTTTTTCCTTTTTCTTTTTCTTTTTTTTTTCTTTTTGTTTTTGTTTGTTTTATTTTAGTTTTCTTTCATTTTAATTTCAGCTAGTTTAGTTTAGCTACTGTGGTAGCTACAGGGAAATCAACAGTTACACAACTGTGAAACAGGAGTGAGACAACAACAAATCAGCTTAGCACTGCCTCTTATAACTGCCTAACGCTTCTCATGGCCTACTGCTCAGTAAAACAGAACGTTGCCAAACCTCCAACATTTCCATCACTGGTGAAAAACAAATACACGCAAACTTCTCTTTGAAAAGCTTACCACCGCTGTGGCTAGATATACAATTGGTTTATCAGATGTCAGTTTTACTGCTCCCTCCAAAGTCCATTCAGATATGGTAAAGGATGACATGTACTGGAACTCATAATTCAGGCTGTCCCTTCCAGTGCCAATACTGAGCAAAAGATACGTAATTGAGACAAGGAGAAGCTCAAGGTACATATGTTTCGAAACACATGGGTAATGGGAGCTAGCACATTACACAGAAGCAAGGTATAGCTGACCAGCAACATCTTCTGCAAAGCAAGGGCCTACCGAAGAACATAGTTCCCTGTGGCTAATTTCGCCGGTGGGTTAGATGTGAGCTGCCCGCCCATGTGTCAGAACTCCATTTCTCAGAAATCCTGCCTGCCAGCTGAACTGGCCCCTCCGCAGTGCCTGGTGGATCTCATGAGGAGGACTTGTTTTCCTCTTTGCAAAGCTGAGGTTCTGGTTGAATTCCTGTTGGCATTTCAAATATGAACATTTCACAGTAGAAGTGGAAAGAGCCTGATGTTTATGTTAAACAGAAAAAAGTGACACATAACCATCACAAGCACCTCCAGTCTCAACACTGCTGATACTTTTATAATCCATAATTATATACATGTCAAAATATTTTTTCTTATACAGAATTAAAGTCACCCCATCGTTGTTTCATGATACAATACTTCTTCAATGTGATAAAAAATGTTTGACTTCTTAAAGTCTGCAGCAAGCAGAATTGGCAGCATCCCTCTAAAAGAAAATGAAAAGACTCGTCTAGTAGGTCCTAGGTACTGAGCCTTTAAGAGAAGAAATAATTGGGAATATTCTTTTAATATAAAAAAATCCAAGGAATTTCATTGGAACATGCTCAGTATAAATGCACACAGATGCCTAACTTTAACAAAACACAGCTTATTACCGACATCAGTGAGGTATTGCTAAACTACTTCACCACACAGGTGGAGGGTGTAATTTTGAAGGCTACTGAACACTGCGAATCTCCCAATGTATCACAATTACAGAAACACCTGTGTTAAATAACTTTGCGCTGATTCACTATGAAAATGCATGGTGTTTAATAGTCCTTAGAATTAAATGCCTTGCCAACAAGCCACAGGTGTACACCACAGGAGCACATGATAATGTAATTGTGAAGGATGTGATGACAGCTCTCCATCCATAATACCACCTTCCCAAGATGCACTCATGCATCTATTTTATATTTAGGTATTTTCTAACTGTAGCTTTAGAGTCATCTAAGCAAGCAGTATCAATTCCAAAAGGAGCACTAAACAGGAAAGAAAAAAAATAACAGGTAATTCAGGTTTAAAAATGATTGAATCTAGTCCAGAAAGAGACAAAATAAAAAACCACCCCCTCGCCTCCCAAAAAAAACACGAAAATACCCACCCTAACAGATAGCATAATTTTGATCCCTAATATTTTTAAATTGAGAGCCTGCCAAACACTTTGCTTACAGAAAATGCTATTACAGAAACTACTGGTAAGATAAATACCTTGAACCTGTTGATGACTATAGCAGAATTTCATTAATCCATTAAGATCTAAAGGTTAGTTTAAAAATTCTACAGCTACTGTACATTTCTATTGTCTAAAGAAATTTAGAGTGATTTTCAAAGAAAAGTATTGATGTTCTGCAAACAGTGACTGGCATTAGTCTTATTCTTTGAAATAGAATTTTTGCAAGGACTAGCACTTAAGAAATTTTGGGGGAGTTACATGGAGCTTTTAATCAGAATTTTGTAAGCAATCTGAAGAAAATAACCAAGCACGGCCAGTAGAGAATTTTCTTCTGGATTGTTTCACAGTTACAAAAAAAAAAAAATTCATATATATATATAATAGATATGAAGCTTTTTGATCAATAAACAGAAAATTATAGTGTCCTAAAAGATTCTGTAGAATGATAAAGCCGTCAGTAGCAATTGTTAAATCACACATCTATCCATACCCACAAAGGTGTACTGCCCTTTGTTTTATTGTTTTTTGTGGAGCACGTAGTCTAAAGGTTCAGCAATGAAGACTTAATTTTCTCATGATTACAATTATGAGATCCTGCACTGCCAGAGTGGCTGATTGGAGGAAGGCAGGCTCAATAAGTACATATGACTCAGGAATGCATGTTTGGCTAGCACTAGTAAGGGAAAGAAGGAAGTCAGATGGACTAATTTTCCTCTTGTTCCTCTCTGCTTTTGGTATGGCTTTTGATCTGAATCTTTTCTACAAGTTTGGGTCAGCTCATGGCTACATGTACAGGTACAGAAATTTGCATAGCACCTAAACCATGCAAAATGTTTTTACTGGTTCATGTGTTTTTACTTTGTTTTAATTCCAAAAATCAAGGGTAGCATCAACCCAAGTAGCTACAAATTTGTGACAAGTTCAGTCCAAGCTCCTTGTATTATGATTGAAATTTTGCCTTTAGTTCCCTCCCTTGTGTTTGCCTATTTGCAGTAATGATGGCATACTCTCATCTCTCACCCACAGCCTAATTATTGAAATGTTGACTAGAAATACTGTGGGGATAAGAATGAGCAAATCTGCCATCCTCCAAACTGCAAATATGCTAAAAGAGTGAAGTAAAGGGGTCATAGAAGAAACGCGTCCCATCCTCAATAGCCACTGTCTGTCAGATTCATATAATTTAATTACCATAAATGTGAGTCAGTAACTTCTTCCATCAGTTTGTATCTAATCGTCCATTGAAATCTGGTGCAAACTCTCTCCTCAAAGTGCTGAATACTGACTAGTATTGAGATGTTCCCTCACACTACTGCTTTACTAATGTCCCCACTTCTGCTCTTCTGGCTCTCATACATAAGGGACAGCTAGACACTCAGCCCTTTTTAACTCCTCCAGGCATATATGCATGCACATATATGTGTGTGCTCACACACACACTGGGTCTTCTCAGCAATAGAATCTGGAGCATGTTTTAGAAACAAGCATCTTCCATGCCATATTCTTTAATGTACTATGGTTTTAATAGCTATCAACTTGATTGGTACCAAGGCTTAACACTGAAAGACTTAAAAGGATGAAACTATGAGACTGAAGCTGAAAAGCCAGGGTTTCTGGTACAACTGCAATAAGAGTCACTCTCTCTGATGGGCACAGCGATGGCAGATAACACAGTGACTGGTAGATTACACAGCTGCCTCCTGATCTCTGTGGATTTATTCAGAAAACTCAAAAAACACAAAATATGTTCAGCTCCACACATGGTGGATGCATCTTCTCTGCTTTTTGCTTTTGCAGTATTGATATTTTCATGTAACACAGTATGTTTCGTAGCCCAGCTTCTCTTCCTGCTCCGTCTTGTAGTTAAATCCTAATCCTGCTCTTTTGAACATCACAACCTAAAGTAATTCAGTACTATGTGTTCCTTTCCAAGTCATAGAAGAGGACAAGACAGGTCATGAGGAAACAAATCTTTGCTGACAACTAAATAGCTTTGATAACCTAACTGCCAAACATGACAAAAATCAAGAGCGACACAGAAATTGATTTAACTAAGCAATATTTCATTCTTTGCTTACATGCTTCTGATCAGTGCTTTCATCAGGATATAGAATAATAGACCAAAGTTTCTGTCCTGGATCAGATGAAAAACAAGGCCCAACTACAGGGACAAAAATTCCCATACTTATATCTATCTACACTGTAGTCCCAGATACTTGAAAGTGCATGGCCAAAAAGGAGAAAGTTAAGCACGTACCTAAGTTCTTTGAGGATCAGGGAATTTAAAAAAAATCAATGGTACTTTGAAGTGAGTGCAGCTGCATCAATTTCTATCCATATTGTCTAGAACGTGGCAGTAAGATATTCTCAAAGAGCAGTAAAGATCTGCAGACGAATAATGTACAACATACTATTAAATTTCCAATGATTACCACCTATTCTGAAAAAAACAACTGGTTTGGTATCTAGTTAAAACACATTGAAAAATATAACCTACATTCAAGAATACAGCCTTCATGGAATTAAGTATATACTTCATAAATTTATGAAAACCATCTGCTGGTTGAATTACTGAGGTGGCTTAATTTGAGGTGTATGGGAACTAACAGGAAAATCCTCACTGGTCATAAGGTAAGTCAGTTTTCAAGCTGACTTTCAAGCAAATTTATTTATTCAAACAAAGCTGATTTCTTAGCTTTCATAATTTTGTTGTCCCCATCCATCCATCGATCCATCCATCCATCCATCCATCCATCCATCCATTGTCCCACTCGCTGTCCCAGAACAGTGGAAACAAAAGTGCTAAAAAATTAAAGCACTTGAAATTTAAAGACATCTTCCTTTTTCTCAAGCAGACGATTAACAGACAGATACATGGGGACACACCCACAAAGGCTTTTAAAGGTTTTTTGAAAATCCTGGTCCACTCTAGGTCACTATGAAAGAATCAACAATTTAAAGAGTGTTGTGTGCTGCTTCCTTCTTTAAAGTCATTTTTATCGGCTTGCTTTCTTCACTTAAACAAATGTCATTTCGTTGCAAAATGTTGTCTGGTTGTTGTACTCATTGCTCACAGGCCTCTGCATATGAGTAAGTACAATAGATATGCATGCACTGTGTTTAAGATAATTTCTGGTTTAGGACTGGTAAAAGCCTGAAAATTGGTACTTCAGTGGATGCACTTACAGAGACCAAAAGGACAACAGATGTGCAGCTAGACCTGTAATCATGACAACAGTTAAAAATGAATTCATTCTATCTACATGATTGAAATTCATTCTGTGTTCAGGGACAAGAGTGTTAAATGAGTTTCATAAGATGGTTACATATTGCATTGTTGAATCATTTTAGGAAGAGACTTATCTTAAAGTAATCGGAAAGTTTCGGTAATTTCTCGTGTGTATACAAAGATAAAAGTCACTAAGACTGTACTCTGTAGTTCATTAGATACTACATCAATTGCTTTGATATTTTATGAAACATTAGCTGTGTAAAATTGAAGGTTGTTGTTTTCACATTCCTGTTAATCTAAGGCTACATGCAGCTGTTTCTTGGAGGAAGAAATCAAGCATTGCACTGGCATACAGGCTTTAAATACCTTTATATTGGCAGCATGCCCAATTTCTAACACTAACATCCAAAGCATTGCTTATCATAATCTTCCTTCTTATCTACTTTCCAGAGAAGTTTATGAATGCTGATATCTAAAAAAAAAAAAATGCATAAGTAGAAGAACACACACACACAGAGGATGATGTTAAGCAGAAGATTAACACATTAGCTGTTGCATTCTGGATATCTCTGTTCAGTTTCTGCTAGTGAAAATCAGTTTGATGGTTTAATTTTAGCCTTTATTTGCAGCTATCACAAAATATTGATGCTATTGTCTGATTCTCTTCCACAGATGACCAAAAGCATCTTGTGCAGATGAGGATTGAAATATGCATGCAAAAGGGTGCAAGAAACTTTTGAACATTGCTATTTCTTCTTTTTCATGAACAGTAACCCCATGTAAAAGTATCTTAAACAGTGAAATCTCAGTGAAGAAAAAAAATTCTTGCTGCTGTATCTATGGGCAGCTCCACATTCCTCTTCTCATAACAAACTGGTAAATTGACAAGAAAGGTGTTTCTTTTGTAGGAAATTCTTTGCAATTTAACTTAAAATGATAATGTAGCAGAAAAACTTCAGTCTGTGAATGTATTTTAACATTAAACTGTTTTCAGTTATTAGAACACTACAGAGGGTCACACCAGAGAAGTAAGAAGGCTAGCTGTGTAATTGAGACAATTTCCCATCATACCCAACATTTCTTGTGTCATGTGATTTGAATCCCCGAGATTGTACCTAAGTTTGTGTCTGAAGTGGGAGCCCAGGTATGCAATTTCCCACCCCTCTCCCTCCTCAGTATCCCTGTACCTTTGTTTTAAAAGTGGAAAAGAAAGCCTGTCTCTCAAGATTGGAAGGGAACTGCGGCATATTCTAACAGCTTCCCAGTATGGATCCTGCAGGAACCAAGGCTCTTGCATGGGACATGGTACATACCTGGTAATCAGCATAAAACTGAACTTTATTTTCCTGTAGCTAGGCACCCATCTGCAGATGATAATACTTGCTGAAGGCAGATAAATCAATAACTCTGAAGTGTTCCAGCACCTCAACAGAATAATAGTTGAGCAATCTGGCTCTTAATGTTATACACTTTTGTTTTGAAAATGTAGCGTCCAAAGCTAGGTAACCTAGCTCAGTGTGCAGCCCAGTTGCCATTTTGTGATGGCAGGTAGCGCAGAGAAAGTTAAACGTTGTGATGTAGTAGGAGATTTTTCCTTTTCTCCCTTTCTTGCTTAGTGTAGAAGAAAAGTCGTTCAGAATAAATGTATATATCTGCCTCTGTCTGTGTGTTTATGTGTGTGTGTGTGTTCATAGAAAATGATAAATGCACCGTGGTAACCTTCATATAATCTTTATGTGCTGTGAGATTTAATAGGATTTTCATGCTGATCTTTTAATGGTACACTTTTAAGTCTTGCTGTTTTTCTTTGGAGGCAAATGGCCTGTGGCTGCAAGAACCAAAAGTTAATGGCACTAGGTTATCATCTCCTGATCATCCTCCAGGTTAACTCGGGGCCAGTTATCTGTGCATACCAAAATAATTCCTAAAACACCACAGCTAAACACTATTGATTCATTTGTTATGTGTAGTGCCTTTCAGTTACAGACCTGTAACATTCATTCAAATGTTTCAGTAGATACTGAAAGACAAAAGAACCATTGCAGACTGGAAAAAATCCCTCAGGTTAAGGGTACAACTCAAGGTTTCATTGAAAACTAGGTTAGACTAAACAGAAGACATAAGAATGTTTTACTCTAAACAAAATTGTAATGGGAGTAGACAAGCCAATTCACTTTCATAGCTAATAGTTACAGTGCTCAGTCTAATATATTGTCATAGAACCAAAAGCCTATTTATTTTGGTAAGACAAAAAGGAATTTGTTCTTAATATTTCTCTGTTTCTGGATACCTCCTTTTCACTGCATGTCTAAAAAAGGATGCTGTCTATTATGTCTGGTAACAGTTTGGGGAAATGATTCGGTAGTGAGTGGAAGTTGCAGGACTTTTAAGTCACCAACAGAATTATTTGAAAAATTCAATGTTCCAAAGACATTTCATTCCTGAGACCTGATGTAACCACTGAGACAGAAAGGACAGCCAATTTAACACAAAAGTAGCAGTAGAAGCAGGTAGGACATAGCCAAAAAAAAAAAAAAAAAAA